>CAUYUJ010000698.1:2500-110446 GCA_963575745.1 Prorocentrum cordatum
TCCCCAGTTGCTTTTTGACAGGCAGGGCAAGGTCCCCCAGAGCCCCCGAGGCCGAAACCGAAGAACCTCCCTTCGTGAATGAGGTACGACGCGAGCCGGTCTGCGCACGCTCCAACAGCGACGACAATTTGACCACCGACCAGACCACCCCAACCCCACCCGAAGAGACCCGAATTCCGGACTGGAGGTACAGGCTCCATCTGTGTTTTTGTCCACCTTCCCCGACGCCCCTCCACTGGGAATGGGGCCTTCGGGTTGGGTTGGGGTGGCTTGGTGGGAAGAGACTATTTGTAGGTCTGGCATGTCCTCCTACAGGCGGATTTTGAAGGAAAATAAAAACATTCAAAAAGCACTCGAACATCATCCAGCCCAGACGGGGGACCCGAACGGACATTTCGATCCCTCGGCCTGAGAAGCTCTCAGGAAGCCCCTAGAGGCCCCTAAGAAGCCTCCCAAGAGGCCCCAAGAAGCCCCCAAGAACCCCCCAGGAAGCCGCAAGAGGCCCCAACGAGGCTCCTAACCGGCTCCCGAGAGCTTCCCAGGAGGCCCCCAAACTACCCCCAAGAGGCCCCCGAGAGCACTCGTCGTCGTCGTCGTCATTCAGGGTCGGGGGCACCGGCCGTAAGGCCTTCGCAATGGTTAAAAAGTACTCGAACATCATCCGAAATAACTATTCATATACATATATAAATGTACATACAAAAGAAAAATAGTCCCCTGACTATTTTTCAGACAAATTGGGAATCTTCCTCCGGTAGAGGGACATGCCCGCAGGCTACTTGGCCCCGACTCCGGCACCTCCCGAAGCAGGGTGCTTCATGCCATGAATCTCGGGGATCTTCTGACCCGGGTCAATCCAGACCCGGGTCAGCAGGAAACCAAAAACTGCAATGCAGGAAAAAAAAACTGCAACACAGGTCTTCGCAAACCCAGGTCGGCCAATATGCGCGGCTGCCTCGCGGCCACGAGCGGCTCGCTAACCCGGGTCAACCAGAGGGTGTCTTCGCAGGATCCTGAAGGATCCAGTGCCCTGGCTGACCCCCGTCTACATTGACCCCCGTCTCAAAGCTCCCGAGGATCTCCACTGCGCTTGGAGCCCGGCTTCAGCACACCCCGAAGCAAGGTCCTGCTCCGATGGGCGCTCCCGCCGTCCCGCGGCCCTCTCCTCCCCTTGGGCTCCCGCCCTCCCGTGGGCGCAGTGCGCTTCCGAGCCCGCTTCCGACGTGTCCCGCCGCCGGCCGCCCGCTTGCTGTGAGGAGGAGGACGAGGAGCAGGAGCAGGAGGAGGAGGAGGAGCAGGAGCAGGAGCAGGAGGAGGAGCAGGAGCAGGAGCAGGAGGAGGAGGAGAAGGAGGCGCAAGAGCAGGATGAGGAGGAGGATCGAATTGAATCGGATCGGCGGAAATCGGCAGCAAAGCAGGGAGAAGTCGAATCGGTGGACATCGGAAGTCTACCGAGAGGCCTCCATTGAGAAACCGACATCCACGTCGGAATCCGAAGTCGAATCGAATCGGAATCGGGAGCGGTCGAACTCGAAGCGAAAGTCGAGCCCGAGGTGTCAAATTGAGCTCTGGCCCGCTGGCCGAGCCCCCGTCTCCGCGGCGGCCGCTCCTGGGAAACCCAACACGTACTCCAGATTTCGTAATAAAGGGAGGGGGGTCTCATTTCGGGGGGGGGTCTCTTCCAGGCTATCTTGGAGGGCCTGGGGGGTCTGGGGACGATGTTTTGGAGGGTTCTCCCACGGGGGAGGTCTGAAATGGCTCGTCTTGGAGGGTCCAGACCCCCTCCCTTTCATTACGAAATCTGGAGTATCGATACCGCTCCTCCCCGGACCTCCCCGGGGCGCGCTCTGACCAGGAGTCCGAGACGAGCCCGGCGGCGGCGGCGAGGGCCTCCCGGCAGGCCCAGACGGGGGAAGAGCGACGGAAGGGCAGCGGTCCCTGACCTTCCAGGAGGGCTAAAAAATAGCACCCGACCTAAAAACCTGTTCCAGAGCTATTCTACGTCTTGACACTAGGCTGCTTCGTTTAGTTTTTTAGGCTTTTAGGCCTCCAGTGCTAACACATAGCCCTCTGGAAGGTCAAGGGTATGGGTACCTCCCCCAGATCCCCGACGGCATGATTTTCTCATGGCGTGGTCCTGGAGCGGTCTCGGCCAAATTCCCCGGCACCGGCTGCTCCTCCCGAGGCGCTTCTTGACGGCCCCGGGGCCTGGTGAGGGCCCCGCCGAGGCCGAAAACGACGAAAACACACTTCCGTCGCGCTGCTTCCACGACCCGATGGGGGCCTGGGCCCCCTCCTCTGATCTTACCAGCCTGGAACATGTCCCTATCCCTATGCTGGGCATCTCCCCTCATCACGATGCCAATCTTAGGGATTCCCGATTCTTTTGAGGGCGCATCCCATCGCCTTTTGGCGCGCCAGTCTTAGGGATAGGGATAAGTTCGAGGCTGGTAATGACTCGACCCGTTCCCCAGGACCGGTTCTTCATCCTGGGTCGTTTTTTGACGGTCCCGAGGCCCGGCGAGGGCCCCTATAGGGGCCGAAATTGGCGAAAACCTCCGTCTTGATTTGTTCAATACGTTGGATCTCTGGGCTAAAACAGGGCTAGGATCGGGATAAATCGCTCCAGAGCGTTCCGGAGCGCTCGAGCGCTCCGGAACGCTCTGGAGCGGCCCGGAGCGCTCGAGCGCTCCGGAAACGCTCTGGAGCGGCCGCGGCGCTCCAGAGCGCCGGAACGCTCGAGATCTCAGAGCGTTCCGGCGCTCTGAGATCTCGAGCGCTCGAGCGCTCCGGAACGCTCGAGCGCTCGAGCGCTCGAGCGCTCCGGAACGCTCTGAGATCTCAGAGCGTTCCGGAACGCTCTGGAGCGGCCGCGGCGCCAAATGCAGCCTCCAAACCCGCCGATTCTCAGAGACTTCGAGTTATCCTGATCCGATTTTGTCCCGATCTTCGCGTCGTTCCAAGACCCCGACGTAATGATTTTTTCATTATACGTCGACCCCCACAGGTCCCGACCCTTTCCCCATGACCGGCTTTGCATCCTGAGCAGTTTTTTGACGCTCCCGAGGCCCGGTGAGGGCCCCCAGAGGCCGAAAATGAAGGAAAACCTTCCGTCGTGATTTTTTCACTACTCGAGGGGGTCTGGGTCCTCCGATCCGCCGTCCGGGGGGAGGCCGCCGAGGCCCCGTCTCCACGGCGGCCGCTGCCACCCCCGCGGGGCTCGGCGCCGCGGCGGGGCCGCCCGCGGCCTCGCCTGCCCCAGGCCCCCGCGGGGGGGGGGCCGCCGACGCGCCGCCGCCGCCGCGCCGCGGGCCGCCGCGGTCGAACGAAGATCTCTCCTCCCTCCTCCTCCTCCTCCCCCTCCTCTCCTCCTCCTCCTCCTCCCTCCTCCCTCCTCCTCCTCCTCCTCCTCCTCCTCCTCCTCCTCCTCCTCCCCCTCCTCCTCTCCCAGAGATCCAGCGCATTGAAAAAATCAGGCGGAGGTGTTGCGCCAAACTCGGCCCCTATAGGGACCCTCGCCGGGCCCTGGGACCGCCAAGAAGCGACTCGGGATGAAAAGCCGGCCGGCCCCGGGGAAAGGGTCCGGACTTCCGGGGACGCCGCATTGAAAAGATCGCGACATCGGATCTCAGGGTCGTCGTCCCCAGACCCCCTCGGGTCACGGAAAAATCATGACGGGAGGGCTTGTGTTTAAAAATTTTCGGCCTCTGGGGGCCCTCGCCGGGCCTCGGGGCCGTCAAAAAACAGCTCGGGATGAAAAACCGATCCCGGGGAAGGAGCCGCAGAACTCGGAATCGAGGTCGACGTAATGCGGGATGACGATTGATAAACAAAATGGGAGAGGACGATAAAAAAATAGTGTTCTGCTATTTCTGCATAATTGTCTGACTGGAGGGGAACGATTAAAAAGAATAGTTTTCCAGCCCGCGGCCGGTTTTTTCTAATCGTCATCCCGGGCGCCGCCGCGTGAACACGACCCCCGGTCATTTATTAATCGTCATCCTCCATTAATGACAGCATCCGGACGTGGGGGGTCTGGGTCACTGGGTCGTGTCGGGCCGCGTCGGGACGGACCCAGACGGGCTCGCGCCGCGGGAGAACGCACGGCGGAGGTGCTTCGCCGTGTGCGGCCTCTGGCGGGCGTGCTCTCGTCCGGCGTCTCGCCATGGGGCGGAAGGGTGGGGGGGACCCTGACCTTCCAGAGAGCTATTTTTTAGCACTGGAGGCCTAAAAACCTAAAAAACTGAACGAAACAGCCTAAAACCGAGACGTAGAATAGCTCTGGAATAGGTTTTTAGGTCGGGTGCTATTTTTTAGCCCTCCTGGAAGGTCAGGGGAGGGCGGGGGGAGTCTGGCTCCAGACCTCTGCTCGGTGAGACCGGCTGCAGCGGGGCGTCCATCATGGGGGAGACTCCGCCTGCGAAAAACAGTTTTTTTGATTCGCGGGTCGAGAGCGCACCTCTTCCGGTCGAAAGCTAAGCGGGCCGCGCGAAGCTTGAAAAGAAACCGCATGCTCAAAACAGGCAGCGAAAACAGCCAAGATCTACTCCATGGTGGGGGGGGAGCCCGGGGGCCCGTGCCGATCGGCAAAACAGTGCATCAGACAACGAGCACGTCCCTGATTATCCCTTATCCCTATGTCTGGCATCGCCTCATCTAACTGCCGAGCGCAAGGCTTCCGTCCAGTTCTCTTTGAGCGCATCCCTACGACTGCAACCGCCTGGTGGCTGGTCAATCTCAGGGACAGTGCAAGACGGAGCCAGGACGAGGAAAAAGTCGGGTGAGGGTACATCGAGAATCTCTGAGAGCCAGCTGCTCTGGAGGTTGTATCGAGCGCCGCGGCCATTTCTCGGCGGTGGACAAAACTCCCTTTAATAAAACCACCCTTTAGTGAAAACGGCCTGGAACCGAATCCGACGGACCTCGACCCGCAAAAATGACGGCCGCGACGCCCTCCCGCGAACCGAAAACTGCCAATTCACGAATCGACGTGTCAGGGTAGGAGGTCTGTCCACCTCCGACGCGGCCATTTCAGAGCGTTCCCGAACGCTCCGGAACGGAGCTACCCTCGTCCCAGCCACGCCCGACCCCCCCACGCAATGGGCAGCTGCGCCGTCGGAGGGCAGGATGCGCGTGCCAACGCCGCGGACGGCTCGGCCGCCGACTTCACCAGGGACGAGGGCTGGTTCGCACGCCTGCAGTCCACGGAGACCAGGGTAGACTTCAGTCGGGCCTGTCCCCCTACAGGTGGATTTTGTACGAAAAATGCAAAATACCAAAAAAAGGCCGCCAAACATGCAAAAATACTCAAAAAGTCGCCCCCAGACTATGTCTTTACTATTTATGAAAACTCCTCCTGTAGAGGGACAGGCCCGATTTAAGGTTGCCGCGCAGTGATGTTGGACGCCCGAAATGGACAAGGAGAAAAACGGGCATGCAGTGCCCGACATCAGAATGCTGCCCAGAACCGGCAGCGGCCGCTGCGGGGCACGCGCTTTCGGTCTTCGGAGAGCAGGCGTCCGCGGCGACGCGGACATCGAGGCCTGCTCAAAAGGAGCAGGAACTGCTGTTGGTCGGCGGTGGACAAACCTCCCTTTAGTAAACCTCCCCTTAATGAAAATGGCCTGGGACCGAAACCGACGGACCCGGACCCGCAAAAATGACGGCCGCGACGCACTCTCGCGAACCGAAAACGGCCAGTTCGCTAATCGACGTGTCAGGGTAGGAGATCTGTCCACCCCCGAGTTGGGTATCATACCAATTTTTTCCCTACTAGAACAAGAAAGCACGCCATGTACAGAAACTTCTGGCGCTCCGCGAGGATTCCTCGGATCCGCGCTGGCCCCCCCCTCCCTGGCGCGCGGAGCGCGCCAGCGGCGGCGCTGGAGGCGCCGTCGGGGAGGGGGCAGCGCGGATCGAAGAAATCTGCGCGGAGCGCCAAAATTTCATGTTTATGGCGTTATTTCGCGGCGCGCACAAGGGGGTGGAGGGAGGGGGAAGGGCTTCTTAGAAGAAGGATGCCTCTTCGAAGGTGCCGGCCCTGCATCTATAGAAAAGGCCCGCGCCTTCTAAGAAGCAGGAAAGGCTTCTAAGAAGCCCTCCCCCCCCCTGCGCGTGGCCGAGTTATTTCTTCTTCGACGTACCCTGAAGTCGGGCATGTCCCCCTAGAGGGAGATCCTGGGCGAAAAATGAAAAAACAATACCCCAAAAATAATCCCCAACTGCCCAAACATAGTCAAAAAATGGTCTCCCGACCTTTGAGGGCCCCGGAAACTGCAGGGCCGTTTTTTCACCGTTTCCAAAACAAAGTCCCTTGAAAATGGAAACGGCAAAAAAACAGCGACCGGAAACGGCAAAAGAACGGCTCCAGGATTGGAACCGGAGACGGAACGGCGACGGAACCGGTAAAACGGTGAAAAAACGGCGACGGAACCGGTAAAAAAACCGGCGTCGGAACCGGCGACAAAAACGGCAAAACGCAACGGGTAAAAAACGGCCCTGTGGGGCGCCCGCCGCGCCCCGGCCGGTCCGTGGGCGCCTCCGGGGGCCCGCTACAGGAGAGCGCTGGGCGGGGACGGGCCGCGTGCGGCGCGGAGTCTCGGGGAGATCTTCTCGGCGAAGCCGCCGCACGTCGGGGATATATATATATATATATATATATATATACATTTATTTTTTTATATATATATATATATATATATATATGTACAAAGAGAAATAGTCTCCAGAAAATTGTCTGACAACATTGGAATCTTCCTCCGGTGGCGGGGCATGCCCGACTTCCGGCTACCTGGCCCCGACTCCGGCACCGCCCGAAGCAGGGTGCTCCATGCCATGGACCTCGGGGATCTTCTGACCCGGGTCAATCCAGACCCGGGTCAGCAGGAAACCAGAAAAGTGCAATGCAGGGGAAAAAACTGGAGGGGGACGCGGCGCGGAGCCTCGGGGGGGATATCTTTTGGCGAGGCCACCGCACGAGCTTTCGGTCAAGCATGTCCCCCTACAGGGGGATTGTGGACGAAGAACAAAAGCATACCCCAAACATGCCCCCAGATAGGAAAAGATACTAAAAGAGTCGTCCCCAGACTATTTTGTTTACTATGTTTGAATATTCCTCCTGTAGAGGGACAGGCCCGACTTAAGACGAGCTGCCACCGCAGCGCAAAGAAAACCCCCACATTTTCACCTCCGCCTGGGGGGTGCGTCGGGTTCGTGTCGTGCCGCCTTCGGCGTTGGTTTCTGACACCGCGGGGATCGTTCAACCTTGAACGATCGGCCGTTTCTGAAACGTCCAAATCGTTCCACAATCAACGATTCTGGGACGCCTGCGGTGTTCCACGTTGAACGCCGCTGGCGGGGTCGCCGACCGTGCTTTTGCTTCTTTAGAAGAACGAAGCACAACACACAAACTTTTTGTTTTTCCCTACCTAGGCTCTGCCTAGAAGGGTTCTTACCCTGTATGCTTAAAGAACCCGGCAGTGCTCCCCGCCCCGGGCGGTTCCCCCAGGATCCGCCCCGCGGTTCCCCCAGTTGCGCCCCCTGGGTTCACCCAGCTTAGCTTAGCTTAGCTTAGCTTAGCATAGCTTATCTCATCTTAGCTCAGCTTAGCTTAGCTTAGCTTTGCCTAGCCTAGCTTAGCTTAGCTTAGCTTAGTTTAGTTTAGCTTAGCTTAGCTTAGCTTAGCTTAGCTTAGCTTAGCTTTAGCGTTAGCTTTAGCTTTATATGTATCTTCAGATTTAGGTTTAGCTTAGCTTCAAGTTAGATGTAGCTTGGCTTTAGCTTAGATTTAGCGTAGCGTTAGCTTAGCTTTAGCTTAGTTTTAGCTTAGCTGTATCTTAGCTTTAGCTTAGCTGTAGCTTAGCCGTAGATTAGCCGTAGCTTAGCTTTAGCTTAGCTTTAGCTTAGCTGTAGCCTAGATTTAGCTTAGAGTTAGCTTAGGTGTTGCTCATAGTTAGCGTAACTTTTAGCTGATCGTTACCTTAGCTTTGGCTTAGCTTTAGCTTAGCTTCAGCTTAGCATTAGCTTAGCTTCAGCTTAGCTGTAGCTTAGCGTTAGCTTAGCTTTAGCTTTAGATTTAGCTTTAACTTAGCTTCAGCTTAGCTTTAGCTTAGCGTTAGCTTAGCTTTAGCTTAGCTTTAGCTTAGCTGTGTATTAGCTTTATCTTACATGTAGCTTAGCTGTAGCTTAGCTTTAGCTTAGCGTGTGCTTAGCTGTAGTGTAGCTTTAGTCTAGATGTAGGTTAGCTTTAGCTTAGCTGTAGCTTTAGTTTTAGATTTAGCGTATCGTTACCTTAGCTTTAGCTTAGATGTAGCTTAGCTTCAGCTTAGCGTTACCTTAGCTTCAGCTTATTAGCTTCAGCTTAGCTGTAGCTTTGCTTTAGCTTAGCTTTAGCTTAGCTTTACTGTTACTACGAATGCTGCTTTCCTACGGGCTCCAACTCCTAGGTAGGGTCACTGGGATAATTGGCGCTCCGCGCTGAACACCCCTCACTGGAGCGCTCCGCGCCAGGGGGTCCCAGCGCCGATCCAAGAAATCCGCGCGGACCGTCGACTGTGTTTACACCACATTTCCGCCTTCGATTCTTCGCTCTCACATCTTCGTCGCCGTCAACAGTTGACGGTCAACTTCCACAAGTACACAGGCCTCCCAAGCGCATCCCGCGGCGGCAACCCCGCCGCGGGCCCCCCCCCGCAGGCAGGCGCGGGTGCGCCAAAGCCCGCGCAGTCGAGCTTGACAACAAGGATGCGCGGTAAGAGTGCAAGCCCCTCGGCGCCCAAACTGGGGCCTGTCAGAGCGGTGCACGGTCTGCGGAAACGACCAAGACTGAGCAGAAGAGACAAGGATGCAGGGGTGTCCTTGGGAAGTGGTTCATCATTGCTATGCGAATTGACTGTGCTGGCCGTTGTTAGAGTCGGAGGGGAAGGTCAAAGGGGGCGAGCGGGGGGAGGAAGCTTTGATCTTTCCCGGCGCAGTAGCGGGCATCGCAACGGCATCTTAAATCGAGTGAGGACAGCGACCTGGAACTGCCGACCACACCTCTTCAAATGGATACGCGCGTGCAGCTGGAGAAATGCGGGGTGGACACCGCAACGCCAGCTCCAAACCATGGAGGACAACATTGACCGCACTCTTCAGCCGTGCAGACGGAAGAACAGGCGGTGAGTTCCGCACGAGGGTGGCAGGGGGAATGCCACTCCAGGAACGGAAGATCGGAAGGACGAGGAGGAGGAGGAGGAGGAGGAGGACGACGAGGAGGACGAGGAGGACGAGGAGGAGGAGGAGGACGAGGAGGAGGAGGCCGAGGAGCAAGGAGCGAGGGCGAGACTGACACCATTCGTAGCAGCGCAGGGGCTCGCGACCCGAAGCTGGCCTGAAGGAAACCTAGGGATGCCATGGGGTGGGGGGCGCTGCCTCTCGCTATTGACGCCTGTCCAAAACCCCATCCACGTGCTGTTCCTCCTCCTCCTCGTCCTCGTCCTCGTCCTCCTCCTCCTCCTCCTCCTCCTCCTCCTCAACCTCTGCCTTTGAATGGTGCAGGGACTTTGATCGGTTTGTCAGCCAATGTGGGCCCCAAACAGAGTGCTGTAGCATCCTCGATGGCGCAACCCAAAGACGCCGCAAAGCTGCGGCGACGGACCTGGAACGGGGCTGCCGCGCCCGCAGACGGGTCTTATCGATGTTGAAACGAACGGGACGGCGACGGACGGGAACGGGACCGCTGGGCCCCGCCGTCGGGCCCAGTTCATTCGAAGAGAAATACGAAACCCAAACTGCAAGCATTGTTTCGGGAACGACCGTTGCGTTCCTCCTCCGTCTTTTCCTCCTCCCCTCCGCCTCCTCCTCTAAGTCCTCTAGGTCATTGGCGCACCATGTCCCGCTCACGCAACACATGGCACAACAAGGGAAGAAGAAATGGTTCAGCAAGGGGGCTAGCGATAGAGCGGAAAAGGACTTCCCAAACCTCACATACATTCCTCTCCGCTAAAAGTTTGACCCTCTTCGTGCCGACCTTCGCACATGCACTGCACCAGATTCTGCCACCTTCCCCACACCAGATTCGATGGGAGGGGTGAGCAAGTCTAGCAGCACGTGGGAGCCCAAAGCATGGAAACGCGCATATCGCACCACGAGGCCAATCTCTGACGCCACACATCTGGCAGGCGGATCTCTTGCTCACCTGAATTATCTGGTGACCGTTCGGCTCAGGTACCAGTTCTAGCCCCTCGGGAACCTTGAAACGTTTGGCCCGAAAACGGTCCGCGTCGGCGAAAATGAGCCTGGATAGAAGACCCCCGAGACGCGCCGACAAAAGGGCCCGACCCCGCACCTGGAAATCCTGGGCCTTGAGTTCAGCTTGTAAATCAGGCGGGACAGGGTGTTGCAACGCGCCGAGCTTGGCCACTCGGCCTGCTTCTCGAGTACCTCGCCACGCCCCACCATGCCGTGCCCTGGCTGCTACCCTTGCCCCAGGACTGGTAACTGCGGATCTTAATTAGCGTGGTTTCACAAGACAAGTCAACGTGCCTGGCAAACAAACGTCTCCAGAGCCCGGCACGCGCTACAGTATCAACATTATGATGAGCACCTTTTCTCCCAGATGCCAACTACCATAGGGCAATCACAAGCGACGGCGACAGCTTCGACTGAAACGTGGCAGAGCAACGCATACAGAGCATAGACTTCCGCACAGCCAGCCAGCTGGACAGGGCGGGGCAAGGGCCCATACAGGATCCCCTTCGTGCCCCCATGGCGGTCAACCATGACCCCCCCCAACCAGAACGTTCCAACGCGAGACCCCCCGGGTTGAAGGAAGAACCGTCGATTGCAACAGAACCACAAAATATCCCATGGGTGGGAACACCCTCCAGGCGAGAGCAAAGTCTGAACGGGGGGGGGGGCTTGGAGGGCCAGGCTGGGGACGAGGGCTCGGGCCGCAGCCAGGTCATAGGGATCTCCTTGCTCGATGTCTGAAATAGCTTCTGGAAGGCCGATCTCTCGGCGAATCCACCACGCAGCAAGACAACCCGCAAGCCGATAGTTCGGGGTGCCCATCTCAACAAAGAGCTTGCATATATATATATATATATATATATATATATGACTGACCGCCCGACGATCCATGTACAACGCGCACTGGGTCGGGTAGCCTCCTGAAGCTGTGCCCGACAAGCATGCCGCCCCCGCCTGCTGACCTGCACTGCGGAGGCGCTGGAGCACATTGATTACGGGGCAAGCTTCGGCGGGCCCTTCGAGGCGCTGCCGCGCGCTGATAGGCTGCCCAGGCCCTGCAGCAGCGAAAACTTGGAACCTGCCAGGACCGACGACCTGAACGACTCCTTCTCGAGGTACTCGAGGTCGAAGATAGTTTCGCCGGGGCCCTTCCAGACGATCGGATGAAATGGCGCCCATCCGAGCCTCCTGAGGGCGCAAGACGCGGCCCCCGCGGGGGCCCGCACCTGATTCCACCCGAAACCAAGAGTCCTCTGGCAGGCCCCAGAAACGTTAGAAGCAAGGCTCCTCGGAAGCAGCTGCTGACACCAGGCCTGGACCTAGGACTGAAGGGGGAGGAGGTTGGCTTGGTAGGTGTGATCGAGGGTGGGGTCAAAACACAATAAAAATTCCAGGGCCCTAGAGCGGCCTCAAGAAACTCCGAAGGCAGCACGCGCGACGACCGCTCGTAGCTGCGCCAATCAACGGTCGGAAAGCCCGTGTACGCGCCATACACGCCTGCTATTAGACCTCCAGTCTTCAGAATGCGCTTGGCACCGACGGCAGCCGAGCGGAGTGCGCGGAAGCGGTGGGCCCTGGGATTCAGCTTGCCAATCCTACCAAACTGAACCTTCTCGAATTACCTCCCCCGTCGCCCTGAAGTCCACGCCCACGTTTTGAAGCGACTCGCTGTCTGAACCTCCACTTCCTCAATATCCTGCCACCGCCTTCGAGATCGATCCACGGGTGACAATCGCCACCCCCTTGGTCTTTGAAAACGTCATGCAAAGACGCTCCAACTGCTCGCATAGAAACGGACCGGCTCGCCCTCGACCGTCTGAGACCACGGCCGCCCCGCCTACCATGCACAATGCGAAATCAGCAACCCCGTTGTATATCCGAACTAAACTGAAGGCAGCAGCAGCGCGGTCGAGCGGGTCGAGTAAGAGGAGCTCGAGACGGGTAGTGGCGAAAGAACAGCCAGCCAAGATAGCCTGCAAAGCGAACGCACCTCGAGAAATCACCGCGCCGAGCGCGAGGTGCCTCTTGCCCTGATACACGCGCAGGAGGCACCGAAGAACGAACACATTAAAGTCGTGTTTGATGGCCGCCTGGACCAGGAGGAGGCGAACGACTTCTTCGCTGGCCTCAGCGAGGTCGAGGAGGGAGGAGGCGATGGCCAACTGAGCGTTCTGAATGAACTCGCCCAAAACTGACTGTTCCCAAACCGCCCCTTCGCACGACTTCCTAGCACTGCCATGGAAGAAACCTTGCCGATGCTCTCTTTCCCATGCGGTTGCAGCAGCTCTCATCACGCGATATAACACGCGTACAACAGCACAGAATAGCCCGGTGGGCCTGTGGCCTCCGCCAGGCTTCTCAACCATCGCAACCAAGGTCGCACGCAACTGCTCTGGCACACTACGCCGCCTGAGGATGGCCTTCCAGAGGCCCGACAAAGACCCAAGACAATCGTCGCTGACCAGGGGGAGGCCCCGAGAGTGGATGTCATCAGCTCCGAGCGAAGTTCTGACCTTGAACTTCTTACAGCAAGCGCGGATGGCCAAGGGCTCGAACTTCCAATCTAGCATGCGCTCCTTGTCGCAAGCCGAGATGGAGGCAATGTGCTGCTCTGGGTAATCTAGAGGGTCAGCATCCGAATGGCCCCCTCCATGCACGGTCCAAATCTTCTCCCACTCGTCGGTAGGAGAGCCCAAAACTTGGTTAGGCCATGGAGGGGCCTGGTCGGAATCAGAACTAGAAGGGTCCAACCAGTTGGGGACTCGGTGCAACGGTGGCCTAACCACCCCCCCCTCATTGGCGACGGCAACTTTGACCCAGCTCCTCCAGGCGGTCTGGCGACGCGAAACTTGGGTGCGCTCCAGTCGGTCTGCAGCGCGCCCTGCGTCAGTCAAAAGATGGCGAAACTGCCGCGCCGGTGTCTGCTCGAGCACTGACCGAGGCGGGCACCGGGCCAGCCACTCAGCATCTCGACGGAGCGATCGAGGGCCCCTGAAAATTTTGTTCAAAATACACTGCGCACCCTGTCCCCGCGTGGAGGCCCCCTTTCAAGCGAATGTAGCGCAGCCCCATGGGCCAGGCACGGGCCGATCGCCAGCCCCTCGCCAGGGAACGCCCTGCAGGATACGGCCCGCCCTTGGTCTGAACCCCAGCGAGCATCTGGATCTTGGCCCCTCGGGCCCCGCCGCGGCACTTGTCTCCGAGTTCCACATCTAAACAGAACGCCCTACGCATCCCGCCCGCGAGGCCTCAGAACTCCAGGTGGAAGGACTGCAGGAAGCTGGGATGATATTCTGCTTCGAGGCGGTCAGCCAGAGAGCCCCAGACCACCGGTGGACCAGGAGGGCCAGAGGGAACTTCAGACCCAGCTCGTGGGCTTTTGGGGCTCACAAGAACAAAAAGTGCAGGGATGACACGGCGATCTCTGAAAACCGACTGCGCCGCCCAATGAGGCGTCGGGGTAGAAACTTAACTACGTCGAACTTCGCGAACCGAACTGGCAAGACCAGGCGGCACCACGAAGAAGTCGACAACCTCCCAGACATTTCCACAGAGGCACGTGGGGAACGCGGGAAGCTCGGGCGCGCAGATGGTCGCCCTGAGCTTGGAACCCCAGCCACGCGCGAACAGCTTGCGGGATGCAGTTCCAATATCCGAGGGCGCGCCGCTGGATGACCAAGGGGGGTGGGTGGGACCCCCCCCCGTTTCCCCGATCCGTTGTCGGGGACCCCCCCCCCTCCCCCCCTTTCCCGATCCGTCGTCGGGGACCGCGCCCCCTTTCCCCCCCTCCCGGTCCGTCGTCGCCCCCCCCCCCTCCCCCTCCTCCCCTTCCTCCAAAGGGGGGGGGGGGGGGGGTCCCAACCCCGCCCCCCCCCCCCCCCCTTTTCCCCCCTATGGCTGCCAAATTCGAAGCCCCCCCCCTCTCCTTTCGCCACGGCGCCCCAGGTTTCCGGAGCCCGACCCCGACCACCCCAAGCACTAATCCTCACCCTTAACCTAAGCCCCAAGCTTAGCCCCAAACCCAAACCCTAGCCCCAAACAGCACTCACTACTCATTACGCACTAACCACTACCCACAATTCACTACTCGCTACTCACTACTCACTTCTCACTACTCGCTACTCACGACTCACTACTCACTACCGACGACTCACTACCAACTACCCACTACTCACTACTCACTACACACTACTACTCACTACTCACTACTCACTACAAACTACTCACTACTCACTAGCCACTACTCAATACACCCTACTCACTAAACACAACTCACAACCCACCACTCACTGATCACAACTCACTACACACTACCCATTATACACTATTCACTACTCACTACTCACACTTCACGACTCACTACTCACTGCCGACAACTCACTACTCACTATCCACTATCCACTACTCGCTACTCCCTACACAGTACTCACTACGCAGTACTCGTTACACCCAACGCCCTACTCGCTACCCGATACGCACTATTCACTACCCACTACTCACCACTCACTACGCCCCCAATACTCACTACTCACTACTTCGTGCTTCCTACTTACTACTCCCAACGCACTACTCACTACTCACTACAGAGTACGCAACACTCACTTCTCACTAAATTATACTCACTGCCCACTACTCACTAATCACTAAGCGCTACTCACTACCCACTAACCGCGATCCACTACTTACGACTGAATACTCACAGTTCACTACTCACTATGCACTGCCCACAACTCACTACTCACTATCCGCTACTCGCTACCCAGTGCAAAATATTCACTACCCGCTACGCACCACTACTCCCTCCTCCCTACTCACTAGTCACTAGTCGCAAGCCGCTACTCACCACTCAATACTCACTACTCACTACTCACGACTCACTACTCACTGCTCACTAATTTCTACTCGCAACTCCCTACTCACTACCCCCCACCCAATACCCACTTCGCGCTGCTTCTCACTACTCACTACTCACTACTCACGACTCCCTACTCACGACTCACTACTCACTATTCACTACTCGCTACTCCCTAGTCGCTACACACTACTCCCTACTCACTACTCACTACTGACTCCTGACTACTCCCTCCTTGCTACTCACTACCCACAAGGCCCTACTCGCTACTCACTACTCACGACTCGCTACGCCTGCTCGCTACTCCCTACTCGCTACTCGCTACTCGCTACTCACCACTCACTACTCACTACTCTCTACTCACTGCGCACTACTCACTACTCACTACTCACTCCTCGCTATTCGCAACTGTCTATTCCCTCACCCCTACTCCCTGCTTACTACTCACTGTGCAATACTCTCTACACACTACTCACTCCTCACTACGCACTGCTACCACTACACATTACCCACTACCCACAACTCACTACTCACGACTCGCTGCGCACTACTTCGCTATCAAATACCCACTACTCACTTATCGCTACTCAAAACACTTAACCCTCTAATCACAATTTCCGAGAGGCCCCCCCAGCCCCCTTCGGCGCACAGGTGGGAAAGGGTGGTGGTGGTGTGGGGGGGGGGGGGGGGGGGGCTCGACCACCTCCGCCCTTTCCAGCGCCAATGGGGGGAAGGAGGGGGGGGGGGGGGGAAACGCGCCCCCCCCCCCCCCCTTCAAGGGGGGAAGAGGGGCGAGGGGGGGGGTCGAAAATCCCCCCCCCCCCCTCCCTGGAGGAGGGGGGGGGGGGGGCTCTGCGAGCATCCCCCACCCTTTGTGCATTCAGGGACATCCACTGGCGCGCTTCCCCAATCTCTCAATGACGAACGGTAACTTCCACCCGCGAAGCACCTCCCCCAGCCTGGCCAGGAGGCGCGAGCCTTCGACCCCCGGCGCGCCCCCCCCCCGTCGGAAGGTAGAGCGATACAGCCAAGAACCCTCCCGAGACAAAGACACTGACCCAGCAAATATGGACGCGGCGGTGGCTCGGCAGACAGGAGGCGCGGGCGCCAGGCGGCAGGCCCATGCCGAACGAACGACGACATCCGACGGGGACGCCCCCCGACAACCCGCCGCCCTGGGTCACTAGAGACGGTTTAAGGCTGCGCTGCCAGCCCAACTTAGACAATCGCGATTCTGCCTCTTCCACCTGCAATGGCGCCCCGGCGACCCCCTGGAGCAGGAAGACGTCAGCGCGCGCTTCGTTCGCCAAAAAAATCAAGGGGGCCCCCAACTGGTTGCAGAGGCACTTGCCATCCCGAATTCACGACGCCCGGGCGCAGGGGGAGCAGGAGGGGGGAGGGCTGTGGGGAGGGGGGGGAAGCGGGCAAAGGACAAGGGATGGAGAGCCCCTCCACACGCACAGATGCGCCACGATCAGCGCTAAAGAGACTGCGGCGCTTCCGCCCGCGAGCTGCCCAGGGCAGCCTGCGCGCGCGCAATTGGGCCACGCTGCGCGCGCATCTCTGCGCCCGAAGACGGAGCCGTAGAAAGTGTCGAACTCGCCGACTGCGCCGCGCCCTGGGCAGCAGCTTGACCGACCTGTCCCGCTGCAGCTTCAGCTGCCTGCGACGCCGTCGCAGTAGCACCTCCAGCCCCCTGCATCTCGGGCTCGCGCTTCTTGGACATGCGGTTGACATGCTCCTGATGCTGCTTGACCAGGAACTCTGCCTCCAAACGCACTCGCCGAAAAGGTTCAGGGCAACCGATGCGAGCCCCTGAGCCTGGAGTCTCTTGCGCTCAGCCAACTGGTTCTTATCCTCGCTCGATGGCTCAGCAACCTCGCCCCAGCCGAAGATGCCCTCGCCCCCAAGCAGCAGCTCCGAAATGCGCCCATCGAGGATGCCCTTGATCCGCAGCGTTGGCCCCGCGCCTCCTGCTGGATCAGCATGTCCGACCGTGCGCTCGTGGAGCGCGTGCACCGCGGAATTGCACTCGTTGGATGCCTGCTCCACCTGCCCCACAAGCTCACCGACGACATTCGCCTCCAAGCGCTCGGTGGCCGCCGAGAGCTGCGACCCGAGCGCGAGCAGGCCGTCGAGAGCTGCGACTCGAGCGCGAGCAGGCGCGCGTGGGCTGCGCCTGCAGTTGCATGTGCCTCTTGGCTCTTGGCCAGGCCGCGCCCTACGCTCCTTCTCAGACTTGCAAGACGGATCGAGCTGGCTGTTCTTCATCGTTGTTCCGAGCTGCTCCATGCCCTGCAACTCCTGCTCGCTGAGGCCGCCGAGGTCGGGGCCGCTGCCACAGCCACCTCCGCCTCGAGCCCGCCCTGGCAGTGGATGTCCAGCGACAGGCGGGAAACCCTCAGCAGGAAAATGACGCACAAGAAGCCCAGGAGGAAACGGTGGTGCACACAGCCTGTCGCCTCCCACGGTGGAGTTGCTTGGCGGGCCCCCCGATCGCGGCGCGAAGATCTCGCCCTCCGCCCTGGGGGCACCGCAATGCTTGCACCATGCCCACCCAGCAGCCGCAGGCGCACCGCCGCCTCCGTTGGACAAGCACGCATACGCCATGACTGCACAAGCGCGCGAGCTGGGGAGGCCGAAATCTTCCCGCCGACAAACCTTTGGCGGTCCAGCAGGGGCGGCGCGCGCTGGCCCTGTGCCAAGAAAGGCTCGGCCCAAAACGGCTTGAGCCAGCTACGGATCCTCCTCCTCCTCCTCCTCCTCCTCCTCCTCTTCCTCCTCCTCCTCCTCCTCCTTGTCCCCATGCTCCTCCTCCTCCTCCTCCTCCTCCTCCTCCTCCTCCTCCTCCTCCTCCTCCTCCTCACACCCCGCCCCCCCCGCCCGCTTCGCCGCCCCCCGCCCCCCTTCCGCTCCCGCGCCCCTCCGCCCCCAGCCCTCCGCCGCCCGCCCCCCCGCGCCCCCCCCTGCCCCCCCCCCCCCGCCCTTCACCCCCTTTTTGTCCGCGCCCCGCTCTCTGCCCTCAGCCCCCCCCCCCCCCGCCCCCCAACCCCCTTCGGCGCGGAGTCGGCGCGCGCGCGCCGCGCCGAGGAGGCCCCAGGAGCACCCCGGCGCCGCGCCGACCGCGAGAGCCCCGAAGGGGTCGCGAGCCCATAGAACGACGCGCCGAGTTCGAATCGGGACGGGCAATAGCATCGGGAAAAGACGAGCGAGCGCAATCGAGCACAGAACGATAGTGGGCCCCAGGGCACTGTAAGCCCAGCCGAAGCATCACGGCAGCGACAAGAGGTCCCACGGAGAGCGCCCAGGAGACGGCCATGCCGAAAACCCAGGACAGAAACGAGTTTCAGGTAAACCTGAATGCATATGGATACGGGCACCGCTCAGAGAAACTGCCCCCGAAGACAGATTATATGGAGAGCAGGCCTAGCCATTGGACCGCGTCGTCCGTGACTAAGAGCCTGCGGGGAAGGGGGGGGGGGGGGGGGGGGGGAACTGCCTCCCTTGAGGTGGTCGCCCTTCATAAAGTTGCCCCTCCTCCACTTCCTCTGAGGGTTCCCCTCAAGGGCCGCCTCGGGGCCACGCGCCCAGAAGAGCTGCGTGCGTGCCGCGCGGGCCGAAAAAGCACCGCATTTGCTGCAGCCCACGAGATCCCCAGAGATGTACAACACATGCCCCGTGGCGCTATGGGGCGGGCCCTCCCCCGCCCGCGGCAGAGGCCCCAGAGGAAGATCCGCATCCGCAAGCGACGGTGGGGTGCCCCTGCAGGCGCGCTTCGCGCCACGCCCCGCCGCGGTCTTCACCGCTCCCACGACGGCCGACTGCGGGCAGAGGCCCCCGGGAGCATCAGAAAAACGAACGCGCTTTTTCGGGACGAAGCGCGGTTGATCATCCGCGCCCTCCCTCTTGACATACAAATCCCTACCAGGTTCCCTGGAGCTGCAAACGGGGTCGGTCCTGCGGCACGCATCTCCAGCCTCTGGAGTTCCTGGAATTCGGGGAGGATCCGAGGAGGGGGGCTCGGTCCACGGCGGAGGAGGGGGAGGTGTGACCCGAGGCTCAACCCTGTGACACCTACCTGCAACTTCCTGCTCCTGCTGCCCCTTGACGTCCTCCAGACGACTCAACGACCTCCCCACTCCCTGAGTTTCGTCCTCACCATACCCTTGAGCCGCCAGCGGCTCAGGCCTGGCAGCTAAACTTGGCCCTCCATGGGGCCGAACGCTCCAGGCCACGGGACCTGGAGACCCGAGGGGGCCCCTGGTCCTCATCCCTCGGCCGCTTCCTGGCCGCGCCGACCCCGGGGCCCCAATCCCCACGGGCCAACTCAGGTCGGATCTGGCATCGGCCTCGACGAAGGCGATCCAGACCCGCCAGGGAGCGAGCAGATCGGGGGCAGTGAGCACATCGCCAGCCGCGCTGGCATGGGACTGGCGTGTGCTTTTTCATGCTCACCCTCTCGAGCCGCCGCCCCTCGGCAGCTCCGCCAGGGCGCCTGGTCGCGCCGTCGCCGTCGGCAACGCTGCCTCCTCGGCGCCCTCCGTGGGCCCCTCGCCCGCGGCGACCCATGGTCGGCTCCCTGTCCGCGGGCCGCGCCTCCAGCTGAGCCTGGCCGTTGCCTATCCAGGCCGCCACCTGCCGCGCCTCGTCCAGGAGCTCCGCGTGGCGCTTCTAGATGTGATCGGGCACGGCGCGGATGCCTAGGCCCTTCTTCGCTGCCATGTCGGCGTAGTCATTGCCGACCTTGTCGTGCGATTCTCCCGCCTCCAGGATAGTCGGGTGGCCTTTGACCCAGCTGATGCGAAGGTCGCTGCTCAGGCCACCCTGGTCGACCAGCGCGTGCCACAGCTGGCGCCACAGGTCCGCGTTGTCTTTCCTCGGATGCATGGTGGCGCTATTGCCTTGCTCCAGGCCTTCGACGATGACCAGGCAGTCGGTCTTGATGTGCATCGGTAGCATGCCATGCTTGAGCACCTAAATGATGGCGTACAGCTCGCCCCGCTGGGCCGTCTGCTGCGGCCCTGGCAGCGGACCGCGCGCCATGCCCAGCTGGCGCTCACTGGACATCACAGCGATGCCCCAGCCAGCGCGATTGGCCTCTGGACAGCGTAGCGGACACCTGGCGGACCCGTCAGTGTAGATCTCGCCCGTGATCGTCATGCCCTGGCCCCCCATGCAATAATACCAGGACTCCGTGTCCGCTGGCGGGGGCAGCACAGGTAGTGCAACACGTGGCAAGAGGCCCCTCGTGAGGAAGAGGTCGCTGGGCGGCGCGGCAAGAGCTCGACGTCGGATGGCCTGGTCCACCGCCTCCGTCCTCATGTCGGCGAGGTTGGGACATGACCAAAGTCGATGATGAAGATGGCCGCAACAGTCCTGGCAGTAGCGGCAGCTGGGGTCCATCACATAGCCCATGGTGTAGAGGCGCCGCTGTGTCCACTGGGCTCCAATGGCTGTGGATCGAAGCGCCCCCCCCTCGCACGCATACTCAAGTTCCAACGAGCGGCCTCAGCATCAGCGTGTAGCATAGCAGCGATCGGCTCTATCCACTAGCCTCGCGGATCACGATGGGCTGGCGGAAGCTCATGTGCATGCTCTCGCCGACTGGACCAGTCCTCCCACTTCATATTCCGATAACTGCGCCTTGCCGCGACGCGTGCCCATTTCGGCGACGCGTCGGTCAAGACGAGCTCCATTCCATTACCCGTGGTCCAAGAAGTCGCCGAGTGGGCCCTCCAGCCAAGCCGACGTAGTAGTAGTTGAACTGCTCCAGCGGGGCCTGCCACCTGCCCCCATGCAGTGGCGTGGTCCATGGTCTTCGCCTGGATGTTCCAAGCCTTCTCCAGGACGTGCAGCGGCACCTGACGCGCATAGACCATCTGCGCCCACGTGTAGATCGGCTCCGTCATGGCCAGGCTCTCGGGCATCTGGCGCGGGGCCTCCTCCGGCAGCGAGGCCAGCCACGTCGATGACGCTGTGGGAGTCTTGGCCCATCCCGCGCGTGCCACACTCGTCATCGTGGCCAGCGTCGACGGGGGGGCGCCCGCGACATGGGGGCCGTAGACCATGCCAGGCGCCAAGGCGGGCCGTGCCACTCGTCTCGCGATCCGCTTCAGTCCTCGGAGCTTCCGAAATCTGGGCAGGCGCTCCTCGACCTTGTGCGCCCGCTTGTGGATCGCCGAGTATGTGAGACGAGCTCCCGCGCGACATTCCAGTCCCAAGACGGTGAGCTGCCGCACCGCCTCGAAGCCGAAGTCGCGGAGTCGACGTGCCACTTGCTCAGCTAGCCACATCGAGGAGCTCAAGATCTTGGCCTTGTCCCTGGCGATCGGTAGCTCCAGCGCCTGGGCCACCTTGACCAACCTCTCAATGATGCTGGCCGCCTGCTCGCGCATCTCGGAGGCGGGCACCATGAGCTGTAGCGTGATGCCGTCCGCGTAGATGTCGAGGGCGTAGCTGATGCCCCCGCGCAGGGAAGCGGTGAAGATGTCAAACGGCGTCATCATGGTCAACTGTAGGAGGTACATCGCCACCGTGCAGCCAGGAAGCGCACCCGCCATAGTGCGCACAGCATAGGAGTATGTCACACCCCATCGAATCCTTCTGGGAGCCATGTACATGGCGAGCACAGCCTTGAGGATGGCTGCAGGGAAGTCGGAATACCGTGCAGCCAAGACGATCTTGATCCACTGCACCCTGTCGAAGCACTTGCTGATGTCGACTAGCGTGGTGACCACCACGTCCCCCTCCGTGGCGTCCGCCGCCTCCGCATAGACCATGGTGCGCGCGCCCAAGTCGATGGTCGAGCGCCCTGTGCCAAGGGCGAAGTAGGTGCGGTCGTGCAGTGCCATCCACCTGCGAATGTGGCTGATGCGTGCCTTGGTGTAGACTCTGTAGACCGAGGGGAGTAAGGCGATGGGACGGAACCCTTCCTGGGCCTTCGTGAGGAGCATCACGTGCACCGCCATGATGGCCGAGGGCCATCGCCCCCAGGCCTCCGCCGACCAGATATGTAGATCAGCATGGCCAACGCGCCGTCGGCCAGGGGCGAGAATGCTCTGGGTGGCATGGCGTCGGCGCCAAGGCCTGTCTTCCAAGCGGAGGTCCTGGAGGCGGCCCTGATCTCGCCGATGGTCGGCACTGCCAAGGCGCCCTTCGGCATGGTGCGGAGAATGTCCGAAATGTGTCCTTCCATGTCATCCAACTGCGTGATGGTGTGCTCGTTGATGATGTCACCATCCTGCAGGACTGTGATGTCGCCGAAGTCCGTCATGACCTTGTCCATGTCTGGCTTCGGCAACACCACATCCCCCTTCCAGATGTCATTCCAGAAACCCATCTGGCTGTCGGCCACGGCCTGCGGCAAGGCCGTGCGGATGCCGAACCTGTCCACCTCGTGGTGCGCCCAGCCCTTCAGCTTCGTCATGCCGAAGAGGGGGGAAGCTCCTGTGATCATGGCGTCCTGAGCCCACTTGCGAAACTGCTCCGTGCGCTTCCGAGCTGCCTGGGACTCCAACTTCTCAGCATGAGACTCGACCGTGGTCGCATATGCTGTGAGCAAGGTGAGGCAGACGTTGGAATCTTGCATGACCGCGTAGTGGATGAGACGCCATGCCGCCTCAAACAAGAAAGCCCCCTCCTGTGAGTGGATGTCCTGCTGGTGGCCAGGCCGAAGGGCACGCGTCAACCTCTGCCAGCGAGCCGCTGGATCGGACTGTTGCGTGATGGATCTGACGAGGTCATGCAGTGCCAACGCCAAGCTTCTCACGTAGCGGGCCTCCGTTCCAGCCGCGGGCCGACCTGGTCGAAGTGGTGGTCCGCCAACTGGCCGCCAAACATACGTGGGGCGCGCGGCCCTGCCACAGTAGCGCTCGGCGTCCTGCAGCTGGTAGATGTGGCAGAGGTCCTGCTCCACGAAGGAGGTGAAGGTGGAGTACAGTGCATCCAAGCGTTGTTGAGCTGCTGGAGCGCCTTCTGGTAGTCCACGGCGTGCATCTCCTTGAATGACCTCGATGCACGGCTTCTGTGGCGGTGGGCCTGTCAGCGGGCTGGCGCCAGCGAAACGCGGCGGCTGCCTTGGGAAAGCCTTCGGAGCACGGAGGTGAAGCTGTAGGTGGACCCGAGGCCGAGCCGCAAGATCAAGACGTACTGGGTAGTGCGGTCGGGGCGCCCATTCATCCATGACCCGAGGCGCCATGCACACCTTCGCAAAGCCAGGCGAGGTGAGCCAGTAGTCTATGGTGCTGAGGTTGCCAGCGGTGGCAGCCCTGCACGTGCCGGCGGGGGGCGCCACCGCGATGGCGGGCAGCACCTGCATGAGGCCGAGGTCCTCGAGAAGGCGCGGCTCGGCGTTCCAGTCGGCCGCAAAAATGTACGGGGCCGAGAAGTAGCGCAAGGCCTCGGCGATGCGCATGAGCTTCTTGTAGTTCGCGGTGAGGTAGTCGCTGGCCCCGACCGGCTCCAGGTATGCACAGCCCACGATGATACCCCCAGTCGGTCCAACGTGTACATGTACTGCCACTGCCCAAGAGCGCAGGATCTCAAAACCGTCAATGACGCCCCCTGTGGGACTCATTTGAGTAGTCTCCACATGCGACTTGACAAAGATCCCAACTCCTGCACTCGGCAACGAAGATGCGAGCCTGCGACACGGGCTGATGAATGGCTGCCATCCATGCCTCTGTGCCCAGGCTCGCGCGTGGTCTAGCCGTTTTCCGTCAAGGCGTAGCTCCTGGCAGGTAACCACGACAGCGCCCCCCGCACCTTCAAGCAAAAACTGTTGGTACGCAGTCCAGCACGACCCATTGAAGGTGACCGCGCCTGTGGTGCTGCGCTTGGCTCCACGTCGACCTCGATGATTATCCGCTTTCCCATGCCACCGCCTCTGCTGTGGGGGGCACGCACTGGATGCTGCTGTTGGCACCCGCGCCCGCGGCGGCTGCAGGGGCCGTGGCGGCGGGCGCGACTCCAGTAGGTGATGGTGCTGCTGTCGGTGGGGCGCTGGCGCCTGCAGGCTGCCCGCCTGCGGCGCGAAAAGCGGCGCCCTGGGCAGTTACAGCAGCGCCCAGCCTGTTGATGTGGTCCGCCAGAGAGTCCAGTATGGCGCCGCCCACCACGTTGCGATCCTGGCCCGCGGCGATGGAGTCTCGAGCGCCCTGGAGGATCTGCTGAAGGGAGGCGACCGCCGTGGCTGCCTCTGCCATGCCTGGCGCCGGGGGCGGTCCCAGCGCGAGCCTGGCCTGGGCAACCTCCGCGTTGATGCCGACGATCTGCTGCTGGGCCTTGGCCAGCTGGTCCGTCGCTTCGTCGAGCTGTCGCTTGTGGTCCTGCACCTCGGCCGGATAGCAAAGGGGGGGGTTGTGAATCAGCTCACCTAGCTGATTCTCCCGGCGCCGCCCGGCGCCGGGAGGCGCCCATGTATCGAGGAATGGGCCCGGCGGCGGGGCCGAAACCAGCTGCATGCAGCAGATTTTGCAACCCCCCCTTTCCCAATCCCCCCCGTTTTGCCCGACCCGAGCGAGGGTCCGGGCCTGGGGAACCTGGGAGGCACGCGGAGGCCCCCGTGGAAGATCCCCCAAGGGGGAGCCCTCGGCGCGTCCGCGGCACCGGGGGAGGACGCTGGCAACATCCAATCGCTGTGCCCGCCCCGGGAGGGCCCCAGTGCTCGCCATCGCTCGGACGCCCATTCCCTGTTGTTTTTCGGTTTCGTGCGTGGTTTTTTCGCCAAATGGTCAAGGATGCTCCTCGATGGCCCTCGCCGAAGGAAAAACGCACACGTCCGAGCGATGCCAAGAGTGACGGCTTTGCCAGAGGTCCCTGCAGCACTGTACAGGGCAGGTTTTGATGCATAGGAGTATTACAAATACCTGATGTTTAAGACATGAACAACTTATGAACAAAGTGATGCACGAACTCCTCGCTGTTTTTAATACTGAACCCCTGCATGTTTAATACATGATCCGCACGCGGAGCATGTATTAAAAATGGCACTGTAGGCTCCGCATACCCTGAGACACGGGCGTTGCAGATCGTTCACGCATGCCCTCAGTTTCGGGCCCCGAAACCATCACGGTTCGCCCTGGCTCAGAAAACTACGCAGAAAGACGGGGTCCAGGGCTCTGGTCGTGCTCTTTCGCGATGCTATAATCTTCCAGCGTCGGATCTCAGGGCCTGCACACACTGGACGATCCCTAGGACCCGAGCAGGCCCTCGACGGGCATCCCATAACCGGCCCGCCAGTGCCAGAAACCCTTCGAGACGCCACTTGTGGGCCCGAGGATCTGGGCAACATCTCTTGCGACAAGAGGCAAAGAAGTGTGGCCATTCCTCTAATCCTCCTCCTGCTGTCCGTGCTCCCGTCTGGAGAGCATGGCGCCACCCCCCAAACAAAAAAGTCTGGGCAATCTCGGCGCCGTCGGATCATGGGACGGGCATCCTCTACCGCTCTTGGCTGGCCGCGTCCACTGGGCCCAGGCGTTTACCGGGTCATGCCAGGTGGCGAGCTCGTAAAGATACATTGCTGTCCTGGCATGTGGCAGCTGCGTAGGAACACCAGCAGCTTTCTTCAAAAGTAGAGAGGAGCTGGCATGTGAGAGGACTGCGAAGAGCAGTAAAAACTGCAATCGAGGCGAGACAAAGCTCTCATCAATGGAGGAGGAAGAGCGATGGGCAAACTAGGAGAACCCTGGGCTACCCTGGGCTGCCCTGGGCTGCAATTCGACAAATGTGCTCGATTTGCTCTTCTGTGGGCCTTGGGCCAATTCAAAATTAGATACTCGCGCGGCGCACTAAGCATGCAAGGACCCAGGCACCGTGCTGCCAGGCAAGGAGTAGAAGTCCGAACTGAGCACAACACCAGCGTTTAGGGATGCAACTTAGCATTTAAATATGGGCTGCGGAGCGCACCTCCGAGGCTTCGCCCCCCCGAGGGCAAGACTCGGCACGCGAGACTTCGTCTCAGCCGTGCCTCCCGCGGTGGTGCACCATGTAGCCCCCCGCCGCTCAGGAGGAGAGTGATGGGGGCGGGGGGGGTGTCGTCGGCAGCCTGCGACGCCCGAGCCAGACTTGGGTTGAACTGATCTTTTTCAACAGGCAAGCGCCCCTGTTCGGGTTGCTGTAAGTCCACGGATTGCGTGTGCTCACAAGCTCTCAACACACGGGACGTGGCTGTTCTGATGCCTTCCATTTCTCAGTACAAAGGACTTGGGTTGAACTCCTGCGCTTCTGCACAGCGGGCCCGGCGCGGGCGCCGATGTCTGTTCGCTCGGGCAGCGCGCGACTGGATCGCGGGTGGGTCGCGGGCGGACCGCGGGACGAGTCGGAGGGCAATGTGCAGGAACACGCGCAAAGCACGGAGGAGTCCAGCCTCAGTCCCAGACCCCCGACGTAATGATTTGTTCATTACGTCGACCCACAGAGGTCCCGACCCTTTCCCCATGACCGGTTTCTCGTCCCGACTCGTTTTTGGACGCTCCCGAGGCCCTGTGAGAGCCCCCGGAGGCCGAAAATTACGAAAAACCTCCCGTCATGATTTACGAAAAACCTCCCGTCATGATTTTTTCATTGAAAATTACGAGAAACCTCCCGTCATGATTTGTTCATTTTGATTCTGCTTCGAGGCCGTTACACATGGATGCATGCATACATATGAGTATATATATATGTATACATCATTGGCTGTGTACACGCATGTAGACATACATACATGTACACAAACAAACATGCATGAATGCATGTCTACACACATACACACATATATGCGTACACACAGACATGCATATATGCATTCATTCACACGTCCATATATGCATACATACGTACACATATGCACATACATAGTCACACCTGTATACCCAAACGCACATCATGTACAGACGCAACTACATAAACATATACAAATACAGTTGCATAAACATATTCATTTACGTGCACGTATGTATGTATACACTACATATATCTACGCATATATATATATATATACTGGAGCCATCGCGCGCTTCGCGCGTGCTGAAGTTCTAGCCCAGGCCGGGGGCGCGCTAGAAGATCTTGGACAGCGCTATCAAGCCAAGCACAGGCGCGTGACATAGTCGTGCCTCCTGAGGGCCTCGTGGGAACCTCTTGGGTCTTCGTGGGGGCGTCTGAAGGGCTTCTGGGGAAGTTCTCCGTGCTTCCTCAATTGGCTGTTGGAGGCACCTCTTGGGTGCTTCTCGGGGGGGGCATCTTGGGGCTTCTTGGGGTCCCTTGGGGGCATCGTCAGGGTTCTCCGGGCAGTCGGAAAGTGATGTTCTGCAGTCTGAAGCAGTCAATTGGCCGTCTTGGCTGCGTGGAGGCCCAGCTTGAGGCCACATTGGGGCAATCCGGAAGCCTCCCGGGGCCTCCTTGAAGCAATTTTGATGCATCGAGAGCACTGTTCGGCTATTGGGGCCCCGTGTACGTCTCCTGTGAGCCTTTTGGGGCCTGGTGGGGGGCTTTGGGGGGCCTCGTCGGACCACTTGGAGACTCTTGGGGCCTCCTGTGGGCCTCTTAAGGCGGAAAGCTCTGCTGTTGGGTTCGCGTTCCCCTTCTTGAGGCTCTCTTGGGGCCCTCTTGGGGCCCTCTCGGGCTGTCTTGGGCGCCTCGGGCACCGTCTTGGGGCCCTCGTGGGCCGTCTTGGGGCCCTCTTGGAGGCCTCTTCGGCTATCTTGGAGCGGCCGTGGGGGCCACTTGGGCCGTCTTGGAGCGTCGGGATGCCAAAAGGCTGGGAACTCTAAAATCCATCAAAAGCCTATGGGAAAACAATGCTTCTTGGAACCTCTTCGGCCTTCTGGGGAGCTTCTTGAGGGCCTCTTGGGTCCCATTTGGGGGCCTCTGGGGCTTCCTGAGAGCCTATCGGGGTGGAAGGCTCGGATGTTCGGATCGTCTTACCCCCCTTGGGCCCCCCTTGGGGCCGTATTGGTGCCCTCTCGGGCTGTCTTGGGCCCTGTTGGAGGCCTCTTGGGCTATCTTGAATTGGTCTTGGAGGCCTTTTGGGCCGTCTTGGAGCGTCAGGACGCCAAAATGCTGAAAACTCGAACATCAATCAAAAACCTATGGCAAGACATGGATTTTTGCCTCTTGGGGCGTTCGTGGGAGGCATCTTGGATACTCTTCGGCCCCCTGGGGGGCTTCTTGGGGCCTCTTGGAGCCTGTTAGGGGCTTCTCGGGGCATCCTGAGAGCCTCTCGGGGTGGAAGACTCGGATTTTTGGTTCGTGTCAACACTCTTGGCTCATCTTTGGGCCGTCTTGGGGCCCTCTCGGCCGCCTTGGGCGCCTCTGGCGCCGTCTTGGGACCCCCGTGGGCTGTCTTGTGACCGTCTTCGAGGTCTCTGGGGATGCCTTGGAGCGGAAATAAAGCCTCTTGGGCCGTCGTGGAGCCTCAGGAAACTCAAAAGGCGAGAACTCGAAAATCGATCAAAAAACCAAAGGAAAACAAATTAGTTGTGCCTCTGGGGGCTCCTCGGGAGCCATCTTGGAGACCTCTTGGGGCGTCTTGGAGGCCTCTTGGACAGTCAGGGACCAATTCTGGGGTGATCTCGGGCGGTCATTGGTCGTTTTCGTTGTCTGGAAACGCCAGGGCCGTCTTCGGGCGACTTTACAAGGCCCCCAGCGCCACGGCAGGGCCCCCGGGCCCCCCGGTGCGAGGGCCCCGTCCCGGGCCCCGCCTCGTGCCCGCGGCAGGGCGTCTCTGGGCCGTCTCGGCGCCCTCCTGGGGGCCTGTTGGGGCGACATTGGGTGTCTGAAATCCATCAGAAACCAAATTAAGAACAATCAATGATTTTGGCGTCCCTTTGGGCCGTGTTGGCAGCCTTGTGGGCCGTCCGGAGGCCATCTTGGGCGTGTTCGAACGATATGTCCTCGTTTCGGGGCCTCTTGGGGGCCTCTTGCGGCCCTTTTCGTCTGTGTTGGGGCTTTCTTGGGCCGTCTGGGGACGGCCCTGGGCTGTCTCGGCGCCCTCTTGGAAGCCTGTTTGGAAGATTTCTGGGTGTCCTGGACCGTCCTCCTTCAACGTCGGCGGTACTGGCCGTAAGACTTCCTGGGAACATGATTTGTTGGGGTGTCGTTGGGCGCCTCCGGAGGCTTCGTGGCCTGACGCGTTTCCGAGCGTGGCGGGAGGTAGCGCTGCTTGGGACTCTCGTACTTTATCCTGGTAAGCGTTAATAAACATGATTTGGGTAGAGGGCAACAACCCGAGAATCATGTTCCTGGGAAGCTTTCCGGCAGCATGATTTGTTCGGCTCTCTTAACAAGGAGGGCTCTGGGGGGCTTACCGACGGGCCCTTTTTGGCCTTGTCGGCAAGCCTATTGGAAACATGGCTGGGGCGGTGGGCGGAAGCCCAAGGAATCATGTTCCCGGAAAGCTCTGGGAAATAAGATTTACCGAGGTCTCTTGGGGGCCCGCAGGGGGCTTCCCTGGGGGGCCCTTGGGGACTTTTTGGGGCTTCCGGGGGGCCTCTTGGGAGCCTCAGGGGGCTTCTTGGGAGCCTCTTGATGGCCTCTGGGGGCGTCCTAGGAGTCTCTCAGGCCGGAGACCTTGAAATGTCGCGCTCTTCGGGCACTCTTGGGTCGCTCTTGGGGCTCTCTTGGGGCGCTATCGAGGCCCTCTTGAATTATCTGGGGAGCCTCCTGGGCCGTCTCTGGTCTTTCCTTGGGAACCTCTTCGGCCGTCTTGGAGCGATCTGAAGGGCCTCTGACGCCGTCCGGGACCGTGGGGAGGCGGAACATGCGAGAGCGCAAAAATGCGGGGCCCTTTGGAGGAGCCTCTGGAGGCGCTCTTGGGGCGTTTGGGCGGCGTCGTCGGCCGTCCTGAGGCCATCTTCGGCGTGTCCGGGGCCTCTTGGGGCTGTCTTGGCAATCTTTAGGGGCCTCTTGGCGTGTCGTGGCGTGTTTGGGAGCGGGCCTGGGCAGTCCTGGGAGCCCTGGGGGCTGTTGAATGCTAGGTGTTGTCTTGGAGGCGGAGGCTGTCGAGTGCAGGGTGGTGCGTGCTACGCGGAAAGCGGGCGAGCGGCCGGGCGGGCGGCGGGCAGGCGGGTGGCGGGCGGGCGGGCGGGCGGGTCGGGATTTGAATGAATTCCTTAACGGTGCTCTCTTGCAGCGGGAGCTTGTTGAGTACAGGGTGTTGCCTTGAAGACGGGGGCTGTTGACTACAGGGTGTTGTCTTGGAGACTGAAGCTGTTGAGTACAGAGTGGTGCGTGTTACGCGGACGGCGGGCGGGCGGCAGGTGCCCTAGGTGGTGGGTCAGAGGCCTCATGGGTGTTGGTTTGGATCTCGTGGTTGGCCTGTCGGGGACGTCGTGAAGGTAATTTCGCAGCTTCTCGGTAGCGATTGTGAGACCGTTGTGGGACCTCCTCGGGGCTGTTTTGTGGCCTCTGGAGGCCTTGTTTGGGTCTCCTGGGTGCCTCTCGGGGGCATCCTGGGGCCTCTGGAGGGCGCCTTGGGGCCTCCTGGGGTACTCTTGAAGCGGGAGGGTCGAATGTTGGAGTCGTGGTCCCCCTCTTGGGCGCATCTTGGGACCATCTTGGGGCTCTCTTGGGCGCCTCTGGGGCCGTCTGGGGGCCTTCTTTTGCCGTCTTGGGGCGCTCTTGGGGGCCTACGGAACCGGCTTGGAACGTCGGACAGCCGAAAAGGCTGGAAGGCCAAAATCTCTCCAAAATTTTCGTAAAATGACCGACTTTGGCCTCTTGAAGCGCTCTGGAGAGGCGTCTTGAAGCGTCGTGGTGGAGTGCCTTGGGGGGCCTCTCGGGCCGTCTTCGGCCTATCTTGGGCGTCCTGGAGCGGTCTTTCGGCGACCCGGGGCCCGCTTGACGCTTGGGCCGTCTGGGGAGCCTCTGGAGGCCCTCCTTGACTATTTTGGACCTCCCCGGCCGCCCCGTCCTCCCATGGGGGGTCGGGGCAGCTGTTTGTGGGCCCCAGGCCTGCCCCCCAGGGATTACATATATTTTTATATATATATATATATATATATATATATATATATATGCACACATACATACATACCTACATACATACATACACACACACATACATACATACATACAATACAATACCATACCATACAATACGATACAATACAATACACTACAATACAATACAAAGCAAAACACTACGCTACACTACACTACTATACAATGCAATACAATACAATACAATACAATACAATACAATACAATAATATACACACATACATACAATACAATACAATACAATACAATGCAATGCAATGCAATACAATACAATACAATACAATACAATACATTACACTACACTACACTACACTACAATTCAATTCAATACAAAACAATACATACATACACACAAGTACACACATATACACATATATACACATATATACACATATACACATGGGGACGAGTATCTCTACAGCGATCTACAATATTGTGTATATAGATCAATGTTCATAATAGTGTGTTCGCCGGCTCTCTCTCTCTCTCTCTATCTTTCTCTCTCTCTCTCTCCCTATCTCCTTAGATTTCTCTATGTGTCGTTATCTGTTTTGTTCCTTCCCTCTCTACAACTATGCGCGTGGCTGAAATGGGATTCCGCGATGCGGATTGTTTTTGTTATTGTTATTGTTGGTGTGTCTTATTTTTGTTGTTGTTGCTGCTGTTATTGTTGTCGTTTGGCGTCATCACCCCCGCGACTTGGCCCGCGACCCACCCGCGACCCAACCCGCGACCCGCCCGCGGCCCACCCCCGACCCACCCGCGACCCACCCCGCGACCCACCTGCGACCCACCCGCGACCCACCCCGCGAACCGCCCGCGACCCACCCGCAACTCATTCGCGACCCATCCGCGACCCAATCGCGACCCATCTGCGAACCGGCTCGCGACCCCCCCGCGACCCACCTGCGACCCACCCCGCGACCCACCCCGCGACCCACCCGCGACCCACCCGCGACCCAACACGCGACCCACCCACACTGCTGCCCCTGATGTTGCGCGCCCCACGAGCGTTTGTCCAAGTCCCTGGAGGCGGCGTGGTCGGCGCAATCTTCTCTCTCCTGAAGCGGTGCCTCTGGGGGCCATTTCGGGCCAACCAGGGCATTTGGGGGTAAATCTGCGATTCTGCCGGAGCCGTTTGAAGTCCCCTTTGGGGAATCTTGAAGCGTCAGAAGCTCACCTGATGCGAGGAAGGCTAACATGCTAAAGTATTGATTGCCTTGGGCTTCCTGTTGGAGTAGGCTCCTCGGGCGCCTCCTCGGGGGCCTCTTGAAGAGATAGTGGGCTCTGCCGAACACATACGGCAGTCTTGAGAGAATGTTGAACGAAATTGGAACAATTTTGGGCCCTCTAGGGTGTCCCCTGAACTGTCTTGGACATGTCGTGGGGCCCCTGTAAGCCGCGTCGGAATGTTTCATGTTGTTTGGGGAACTCTTTGCGGGGGGGGGCTTGTGTGAATTTGTTGAGGATCATTGGGGGCCCGTTCCGCGTTGTCGAAGCCATTTGGAGCGTCTTGGGAACAAGCTTGAAACCTCGACAGCTTATCTGAGACGAAAGCCAGACCAGCCACTAGCATGAGAATACCAGTCGGATTTTGACGAGCTTAAAATCTCGAGCCTTCCCGGGGTCGTCGTGAATACCTCCTGTTTCGACTTGGCAGTTTCGAAGGCATCGAGATCTGCCTTGGAGCACTCTTGGGCTGTCTCGGGGGAGCCCCCTGGACTGTCCTCGGCATGCTTGGGGCGCCCTGTATCCACGGACGGCCTCGGGAGTCTCCCAGGGGCGCCACGTTTTTCCAGCCGCGCAACATTCATCTCAGCTCCGAGCCGCGAAACGGCCAGGCACTGGCCGCAGGGCCAAACGCGCGCAAGACTTGGACGCCCGAATTATCCGGGGTAACTCGGGTCCGGGGTGACTCGGATTTGTGTTTCAACCCGAATTAGCCCTGACCCGAGGTACCCCTGATGATTCGGGGCCCTGGACACGCCCGAAATATCCGAGGCAACTCGGGCCCGGGCTAACTCGGGCTCGGATTCCCGAAAAAACAACCCGAGTTAACCCTGACCCGAGGTACCCCTGATGATTCGGGGCTCTGAACACGCCTTCCCTCGCAGCCGCCGCAGGCGCACGGCGCTCGGGACGCCCGCCGCGGCCGGCGGCCGCGCGAGGCGGGGCCCCCCCGGCGCGCGAGCGGGCCGAGCGGCGCCGCCCAGGAGACAGGGGGCCTCCCGGGCGCCGACGGGGCCTCCTGCAGCGGCGCGGCCAGTCTCCAGGGAAATGACAAACCTGCCTCGCTTTTGACCACCCTCGTTTCCAAGGAGCTCGCTTTTTTATTGGGGGGGGTAACGCCCGTTACGGGGGGGGGGGAGGGGTCCGGCCCCAAGTTGGGGGTAACGGTAACGCGCGGCGGGGCCCTCGCACGGGCCCTGCTACTTATTACCAGCACAACTGTCGGCACGGTAGGCTTCGTCGTCGTCGTCGTCGTCGCCGCTGTCGTCGTCGTCGAAGCCGACCGTGCCTGTGCACACTACACAGGCTCTGTACACCGCGATGCCTTTGTACACCACAACTGCGTCAGAAATGGCATGTGTGTGCACCACGGCGACTGAGCACATCATGACAGGCGGGTGCACCACAGCGCCTTTGTACATCTCACTGTTGGTGCACACCACGGCGCCCGCGTGCACCACAGCTGCTGTTTCAACGCCCCGTGTTTGCACCAGAATGCCAGCGTACACCACAAAACTTGTGTACACCTGTAAGGTACCGGCGGAGCGAAAGTCGAGAAGATCGCTCGGGGCCCAACCGTGGCCCTTTCATTATGTGAACTGCTTGTGGATCATAGTTTTTCTGGTTCACAAAGCGCTTAGACCTGTTGAGCCCACAGCGCCTGTGCACTCCATTGCGACTGCGTACATCATGGGAGTGTGAACCGTGGCGCCGCCCCGCTGAGGGACCACACTTTGCGCCCCCCCAGCGGTGTCGAGAAAGTGCCGCGCCTGCCACGCCCTGCGAGCGTGTCACGGATAGAGGCCCCGCTGAGGGACCACCCTCTGCGCACCCCCTATGGTGTCGAGGAAGAGCCACGCCTGCTCGCTTGCCGCATGGCTTGCCGTGTGTATGTGTATGATGCGTGTGCGGCCATATCGGGACATATCTCACGTGTTGCCCAGTATGTCGTGCAGACGTCTTGGGTGTATGATGCAGTGCATATGCGTCTTGTATGTGCGAATGTGTGCATGCGTGCGGCTGTGTGCGAGTGTGTGGGTGAGGAGGCGGGAGGTGTGTGAGACGCGGGTGCGGCGCGGCAGGGAAGAAAACCAGAACCCCACGACGAAGCATGTGGGGAACAAAAAGTGGCATAAACATCAAAACTCGGAGGTCCGCGCGGATTTCTCGGATCGGCGCTGGGGCCCCCCGGCGGCGCCTCCGGCGCCGCCCCTGGCGCGCTCCGCGCGCCAGGGAGGGGGGTCCAGCGCCGATCCGAGAAATCCGCGCGGACCTCCGAGTTTTGATGTTTATGTCCCTTTTTGCTCCCCTGAGGGTGCCCCCAAATAATCAAATAATAAACAAACATAATCCGGGTACTATGTTTGAGTATTTTTGACCTTTTTGGGGCATTTTGGGGGTATTCTTTTATCGGGGATGGACAGACCCCCCTTTAGTAAAACGTGCTTTAGTGAAAACGACCTGAGGCCCAAACCTGGCGGGCGCAAGCCTGGAAAATAACGGCCACGGCGCCCTCTCGAGAACCGAAAACAGACAATTCACTAATCGACGTGTCACTGTTGGGGGTTCTGTCCACCCCCGATTTTATTTTTCGTCGAAAATCCCCCTGTAGGGGGACAGACCCGGCTTAGACCCAGGGTGACCCCAGCTTCTCCGGAGAGGCCCAGGTTGGGTGTCCCAAAACCGTGTGGTGATAGACCCGGCGGTGACCTCGAAATCCGCAAAGACCTCACCGCACGGTCCGTCACCACATGGTTTTGGGACCCTGGAGGCTCCCGTCGCCCGAGACATCCTCGGAGAACGACCCAAGTCCCAAAACCGTGCGGTGACCCCGAATCCACACCGACTCACCACACGGTGTGGTCACCACCCCGTTTGGAAGCCCCCGACCAGGGGTCGCGGGCGCGCAGCACACCCGGACCCACGGCCTCGCGCGCTATTGCCACCTCGGCCACGACCCCGTGGGAGGGGGACGAGGAGGAGGAGGAGGAGGAGGAGGAGGAGGAGGAGGAGGAGGAGGAGGAGGAGGAGGAGGAGGAGGAGGAGGAGGAGGAGGGGAGGAGGAGAGGAGGAGGGAGGAGGAGGAGGAGGAGGAGGAGGAGGAGGAGGAGGAGGAGGAAGAGGAGGAGGAGGAGGAGGCACAGGTCAGCTTTGTGCGGACGACCCGCGCAGAACGCCGCCGCGGGATTGAAGTAGCCATGGGATGGCGCCTCGGAGCCCAGACCCCCGACGTCACGAGTTGTGCACTACGTCGATCCCTGACTTCTCGACCCACTCCCCAGAACCAGCTTCTCATCCTGACTTTACCAGCCTCGAACGTGTCCCTATCCCTGAGATTGACACGCCAAAAGGCGATGACAATCTTAGGGATCCGCCCTCAAAAAATAAGGGAATCCCTAAGACTGGCATCGTGATGAGGAGGTGCCCAGCGTAGGGATAGGGATATGTTCCATGCTGGTAATGAACACTTTTCTGACGGGCCCGAGGCCCCGAAAGTGCCCCCGGAAGCCGGAAGCTGGGAGATCCGTGCTGTCATGTTTCTGTTTCGCTGCCCGACGGGGTCTGGGAGTCCAGACCGCGAGGGCACGGTGCCTGGGTATGGCTGTGCTCGTCGCTCCTGGCAGACGGCCTCCAGGAGCGCCCCTCACGAGGCCCCTTGCCATCGCTCGGACGTCCATTTCGCGTGCATGTTTGAGGTGTCGTGCGTGTTTCTGTTGGCTCGATGGTCCAGGATGGTCCTCAATGGTTCTCGCCGAAAAAAATGCACACGTCCGAGCGATGCCAGGGCCCAGGGAGGCCCCAGGAACTCCCAAACGGCGCGAGCGGCTGGGGGCACCTTGGGCCAGGATGAGGAGGAGGAGGAGGAAGAGGAGGAGGAGGAGGAGGAGGAGGAGGAGGAGGAGGAGGAGGAGGAGGGCCGAACGACGGAAGTTGAGCGGGCGCCACTGGCCTCCAGACGAATCGGGCGCACGGACAGAAGGAGGAGGAGGATTAGCGGCGCGCACAAGGGGGTAGGGGAAGGGGGGAAGGCTTCTTGGAAGGAGGCTGCTTCTCAGAAGGCGCCGGCCTTGCACCTACAAAGAAGGCCCGCGCCTTCCTTCTAAGAAGCAGGGGCGCGTCTCAGAAACCCTCCCCCCTCCCCCATACCCCTTCTGCGCGTGGCCAGGAGGAGGAGGAGAAGGATGGCCGAGCAACTGTGAAGTTGAACGGGCGCCACTGGCCTCCAGCCGAATCGAGCGCGCGGGGGCCTCCGAGGTGGCGAGGTGTGAGCGCGTGACATCTCCCGAGGCCCGAGCCGCCAGCGATATCTCCGCACCGAAAACGAGGATTGGCAGAACCCCCTTTCACAGCACGCCATTGAGGCAAAACTGGTGGGGAATTCCGCGGGTGCGCCCAGCACCGCACTCCGAGTCCATCAAGCCAGAATCACTCATCGACGTGCGCGCAAAGCAGAGTGTCTGGCGAGCAGCACGTCGACTGGCGAAACGGGCCCGGAACTGCACTGGGACATGCCAATGTCGGACGAACTCGTCCAGACTTCCTGTCGGCCTGTCTGGATGGGTGCTCTCTCCCAATGCCCGGCAAGCCTGGCATCGAAAAAGCCGGGGGGGGCCGCCGCGCTCGCGCCTAGGGCCGCGTCAAAACGTGCGCAGGCGGCCATGGGCCGGCGACTCCAAAGGGTGTGGTTTGCAAAGGGTGTGGTTTGCAACGGGCCCCCTGGGGAACATCCTGGGGGGCACCCTAGGGGACGCGCGGTGACCTCGATAGAGTTCTCCCGCGCCCGGAGGAGGCCCGACGAGGACAGTGTCGTGCCCCCCAGGCCCCAACGGCGCCGATCGCAAACCACACCCCGGCGTAACCATACCCTTCGTAGTCGCCGAATGGGCCTCGTACAGGCCCACCAAGTGGTCCTGCCGGGCGCGCCGGGCGAGCTCCGCAGCCGAACGATGTCCTCTGCAGGGGTCGCCGTGGCACGCCTCCGGGTCCGCGCCCGCAGTCAGCAGCGCCGCGGCGACGCCGAGCTCGAGCTGCGCCAGAGACTCGCGCAGCTGTGCTGCCCACTCGTCGGCGCCAAGGAGCCCCCGCATGGCGTTGGCAAGGCCGCTGGTGATGTTTCAGAAGACGCTCCTGGGAGCCTTTCGTAATCGCCTGAGTGGCCGCAGTGGCTCCTCCTATGGCCACCATTGGACCCCAACGGCCCCCCGCGCGCCTAGAGCCGCCTCCAGTGTCTCATCCAGTGGCCCCCCCGCGGCCTCCAATGGCCTCTAGTGGCCTCCCGTAGCCCCCGGTGGCCTCCAGTGGGGCGAGCAAACGACTGTGGACCACTGGAGGCGCAGGAAAGCCAGACCAAATGACAATAAGAGGCTCCCAGGATCGACTTCTGAGTGATGTTGGCCTCTGCCCGTGAGCTCAGCAGCTGGAGCGGGGAGTGCCCCAGGGCGTCCGTCACGTCGGCCTTCGCGCCGTGCGCGGTCAGAAGCCGGACGATCTCCTCGCTGCAGCCCAGGCGGACCGCAGCGCACAGCGGCCAATCGAAGCGGCGCTCCAAGAACGGCACCTTGGCCGCATGTGGGTCTGCCCCGAGGGCCCGGCGAACCCGCTCCGGGCAGTTCCGCTCCAGGCCCTGCAGCAGGGGCTCCACCCTCGCGTGCCTCAGCGGCGGTGGCGTGGTCGGGGCCCCGGCGCCGCACCGCGGCGTGCTGGGCGGCGTCACCCGGACTGCCTGCAGGTCCTGCCTCTGGCGGACAGCTGGGACCCCGCCTGAGCTCATCGCTCCGCAACACTGGGCTTCGTAAGAGGGCTGGTGCGAGCCAGATCCGGTGCCCACCGCCCCTGAGCCCGCCTGGAGGGAGCGCTGCGGCTCGTCTTGGAGACCTCATGCCGGCGGGAGAGCACGGGAGAGCAGGGGAGAGAGAGACAGAGAAGGCGAATGAGGAAACGCAGAGGATGGCAAGATGGCGGGGATGCGGGATGCAGGCGAAAGGCAAAAGGGGAAGGATGGGGAGGAGAGGCCGTTAGACGAGCATTGGTGCAACGCGGTGGATCCGCGGCGCTAGATAATCTCGACTCGATGTGGACCTTACCGTGTTGCTCTGGACCTCCCCTCCCAATTGTGTGTCCCAGTCTCCAGCCCGACAACAAGTCCCGCAACGTGCGGGCATCCGGAATCATCAGGCCTCGTGAGAGTAGACCGAATTGGTGGCACCTCCCTGCTTCATCCTCCTGATCCTCGTCGTTATCGGCCTCCTCCTCCTCCTCCTCCTGCTGCTCCTCCTCCATCTAGTTTCCTCATAAGTAACTCATCCGGGGCCGCACCCGCAGACGTGGGCGGTCGGGGCGTTTCGGCCAAGACATCCTCACCAATGTTGCTCCTGGGGCTTGATATTCGAAACAACTCCGCCACCGTGCTTGCACGGAGTGGCCGTGTTCGAATGCGCGTCTGTTGTCTGGGTGTGGGCGTGTTAGGGACCCCCTCCTCGACACACGCACCCCTGAAAATTATCCCAGTGCGACCCTACCTAGGAGTTGGAGCCTCTAGGAAAGCAAAATTATTAGGAGCGGTAAACGCCGTCCTCCTCCTTCTCCTCATCGTCGTCGTTGTAGCAGTAGCGGTAGTAGTCGTAGTAGTCGTAGTAGTAGTAGTAGTAGTAGTAGTAGTAGTAGTAGTAGTAGTAGTAGTAGTAGTAGTAGTAGTAGTAGTAGTAGTAGTAATAGTAATAATAATAGTAGTAGTCGTGGTAGTAGTAGTAGTAGTAGTAGTAGTAGTAGTAGTAGTAGTAGTAGTAGTAGTAGTAGTAGTAGTAGTAGTAGTAGTAGTAGTAGTAGTAGTAGTAGTAGTAGTAGTAGTAGTAGTAGTAGTAGTAGTAGTAGTAGTAGTAGTAGTAGTAGTAGTAGTAGTAGTAGTAGTAGTAGTAGTAGTAGTAGTAGTAGTAGTAGTAGTAGTCGTAGTAGTCATAGTAGTAGTAGTAGTAGTAGTGGTAGTAGTAGTAGTAGTAGTAGTAGTAGTAGTAGTAGTAGCAGTAGTATCAGTAGGAGTAGTAGTAGTACAGTACACGTAGTAGTAGTAGTAATCGTAGTAGTGTAGTAGTTGTAGTAGTAGTAGTAGTAGCAGTAGCAGTAGGAGTAGCAGTAGCAGTATTAGTAGTGTAGTAGTAGTAGTAGTAGTAGTTAGTAGTAGTAGTAGTATGTAGTAGTAAGTAGTAGTAGTAGTAGTAGTAGTAGTAGTAGTAGTAGTATAGTAATAGTAGTAGTAAGTAGTACTAGTAGTAATCGTAGCAGTCGTAGTAGTAGTGTAGTCGTAGTAGTAGTAGTAGTAGCAGTAGTAGTAGTAGTAATAGTAGTAGTGGTAGTAGTAGTAGTAGTAGTATTAGTAGTAGTAGTAGTAGTAGTAGTAGTAGTCGTAGTAGTAGTCGTAGTAGTAGTAGTAGTAGTAGTCGTAGTGATAGTAGTAATCGTAGTAGTAGTCGTAGTAGTAGTAGTAGTAGTAGTAGTAGTAGTAGTAGTAGTAGTAGTAGTAGTAGTAGTAGTAGTAGCAGTAGTAGCAGTAGTAGTAGTAGTAATAGTAGTAGTAGCAGCAGTAGCAGTAGTAGTAGTAGTAGTAGTAGTAGTAGTAGTAGCAGTAGTAGTAGTAGTAGTAGTAGTAATAGTAGTACCGCCGGAACCGCCGACGCCACGCCGTAAGTGAAGCAGCAGCAGAAGCAGGCAGCCAGTCGCCGAGACAGCAGCAACAGCAAGCAGGCACGGAACAGCATGGAACATGCGTGCGCACACACACGTGTATATATATAAGTACATATATATATATATATATATAGCAGCAGCAATAATGGATGCTGTGCTGCGCCATGCTATGCTATGCTATGATATGCTCTGCGATGCTATGCTATGCTGCGCAATGCTATGCTGGGCTAGGTTAGGCTAAGCTATGCTATGCTATGCTATGCTATGCTGCGCTATCCTATGCTGCGCTATGATGCTCTGCTATGCTATGCTATGCTATGCTATGCTATGCTTTTGCTTTGCCTGCGCTGTTGCCTTCACTGTTGCCTTTACTTTTGCTTTTGCTTGGCACCCAGGGAGCGCAACTGGAGAACCGCGCGTTTGCTCTTACCTTTGCTGTTACTTTTGCTTGGCTCCCAGGGGACTGGGGGAACCGCCCGGGGCGATTTCCACTGCCCGGCCCCTGAAAGGTAAGAGAGTAAGAACCCTTCTAGGCAGAGCCTAGGTAGGGAAAAAGCCCTTTTGAAATTGGTTTCTGGCGGTCTGTTCGGCCTCCAGACGGCCAATATGGCCTCCAAGACGGCCTCCAAGCCAGACAAGACGACAGTAAAGCGGCTCAACATGGCCCAAGACAGCTCAAGAGCCTCTCAAGAGAGCCTCAAGACGGCTCATGATAGCCCAAGAAGGCTCAAGATGGCCTAAGAGGTCCCCAAGACGACCCGAGAGAGCTCCAAGAGGCCTTCCTGGAGAGCCCGAAGGGACCCAAAACCTTGATGTTCCTTAGGTTGTTCCATGATGCTGAGGTTCTCGCCTGTTCAGAGTTCCGATCAACCATGACGGCACAAAAAGCCTCGAAGAGGCCTCCAAGATACATCCATGGCAGCCGAAGAGACCCCCAAGAGTGCCCCAGTTTGGCCCCAGAGGACACACAGATCCTCCCGTGGCTTCCAACAAGGGCCCCAAGACAGCCTCGAAGCGCCCCAAGAGAGCAACAAGAAAACCCAAAGACACCTCTTGGGCTGTCAAGAGGCTCCCAAGACAGCCTCAAGAGAAATCAGTATGCCCAAAAGACGGCCCAGGAGGTCTCCAAGAGGCCCACCCGGAGAGCCCGAGGAGGCCATAACCATTGATGCTCCTCAAGTTTTCGAGCGACTTGGAGGTCCTGTTCGGTTTTCAGACCGCCCAAGACAGCCCAAGAAGCCTCCATGCTCCAAGACAGCCCAAGAGGCCCCAAAGAGGGCACGAAATCGGCCCAAACCCAAACAAACCCAACTAGCACCCAAGGGGCCCTCAAGAGGGCCCCAAGAATGCCGTGAACCGCTCCAAGGGAGCACCAACGCGGCCGAGAGAGGCCCCCAAGGCGGCCTCCATAGGGGGAGGACGGGCCAGGAGTCCCCTAAGACGGCCCAAGAAACCCAGGAGGCCCCCAAGAGGCCCCTGTGGGGCTCCCAAGAGGCCCCCAAAAATGCTTTCAGGAAGCTCCCAGGAAGCCCCCAGGGGGCCCCAAAAAGGCCTTCAGAAGCCGTTGCCTCCTCATCTTCGTTTTCTCCCTCTCCTCCTCCTCCTCCTCCTTCTCCTCCTCCACCTCCTCCTCCTCCTCCTCTTCCTCCTCCTCCTCGTCCTCCTCCTCCTGCTCGTCTTCCTCCTCCTTATCCTTTTCCTCCTCCTCCTCCTCCTCCTCCTCCTTGTCACTCCGAGTCCAGTCGGCAGGGCGGGCGGACCCGTCGTTCCGCCCGAGACACCGCAACCATGTGTATAACCCTGCGGCCCTAAAACTGACAGCAGCTCCACAGATGGAGGGCGAGTGGTTTTCAAAATGTGTGAAGGGGCCCCAGGACACACAAATAAATACACACACAAATAAACATATTCCCCATATGTTCCCATAGTTTCTGGGTTGGTGTCCTCCCTCCACTTCCCATATTTTTCCATATTTTCTGGGGAATCGACGATTAATTGTGTCTGTGTGTGTTTTTGTCCCTCCCGGATGTGGCTCTCTCATCTAGCGCCGCGCACAGTCGTGTCAACACATCGCAGCAAGGTCACGGATTGAAGGCGCGTCGCTGTCAGATGTGTAGATTGCCTTCGCGCCGCACGCATTCGTATATACAACTGGCAAGAGCCTCTCGGAATAAGGGTGGGTCGTTTTCAAAATGCGGTTTTTGCCTCAGCGTCGCACGGATAGAGGGCGGATTGTTTTCAACAAGTGGCTTTGGATTCAGCGCCGCGCACACTCGTTTGAGGACCTTGCAAGAGCCTCGCGGATTGAGGGCTGCTCGTCTTCAAAATGAGGCTCTCGTCTTGGCGCTGCGCACTTCGTGGTTAGAATTCGCAAGAGCTTCACGGATGGAGGGCAGTTCCTTTTCAAAGTCAGGCTCTCGCCTTAGCGCCCCGCACCCTGTGTTAAACATGTGCAACAGTTCCACGGATTCCCATGGCAAACGTGCCAACCATAAGATTTTGGAAAGACGCTGGATTACAAGGGCACAACAGTTACGTTGATTTGAGGTGTGAAGTCCCAGGATTTGGCACGCCCGCGATTCATTTAAACGCAACAGTCATGTCGATGTTTTGGCGCTTGAGCCCTTAGAGTGGTGTTTTGGCACGCTCCAGGACCTTCAACGGAGGTCTCCCAACGAGGCAGTTCCCTTGAAGTGTTCTCAGATGGAGGCGGAAGCGTGCCAACAATGGTCTGAAAGACTCCCGATCACAAGGCCAAAACAGTTACGTTGATTTGCGGTGTTGAAGACCAAGGAAGTGGCACGATGACGGATCGTCAAGACGCAACAGTCATGATGTCATGATGATTTATGGCGCCAGAGTCCTTAGACTGGTGTTTTGGTACGCTCCATGATCTTCAACGGTTGTCCCCAAACGAGGCAGTTCCCTCAGTGCAAATGAGCCCTTGTATGGGGTCTCAGATGAAGGCGCTTGGGGAGAGGGTTTATTCCAACCTCCACGCACGAGTCTTGGGTTTGCATTGGTCCTCGTCCGTTTCCTCCTCTTCCTCCCTGCCGCGCGGACGAAGACGAAGTCGGGAGCACGACCCGCTCCAATGCAGACTACTCGTCGGAATTGCGTCGGTCCTACACTCAGCCTCCTCCCTGCTGCGCGGTTGCACAGGCACGGCGGCGGGGTTTGCCGCAAGCACCTGTATACAAGGATGGACCACACGTCGTTTTCAAAATGGCATTCTCGCCTGGGCGTCGCGCGCATTAGAGATAAAGCATGCAGCATATGTAATGGTTGAACGCGGGTGGTTTTAGAAGGAAGTTCTGGACCTAGCGCCGCGCACGCTCGGCTTGACCAAGTGAACCACTCGCGTTGAAACACTGCAGCAATAACGAAGATAGGGGGCGGTTCCCTTACAAAATGAGATTCGCGCCCTGGGTCCGCGCGCATTCGCCTTAAAAGCTTGCAAACACTACGAAGATGGACGACGGCTCCTGCTTCTAAGGGAGGCGATCGCTGGGGAGTTTCTACAAGAAAGCACCACGCGCTTCAGCACATGTAACAACTGCAAGGATGCACGGCAGATCCTTTTTCGAAGAAGGGCAATCGCTTGAAACTTCCTCGGTGCAGCTGGCGGTAGAATACAAACGCGCGCAAAAATAACAGGTGGGGGGCGGCACTTTCATTCAAAATAGGGGTTTCACTGGTTCACTGGACACCTGATTTCACTGGGCGGTCATGCCTTGTCAAAATTTTCACGACGCGCTAGAATTATACAAAACAACTCAGATTCAACACCGGGCATTCGCTTGAATGGCAAGCCGGAGCTTTTGACGGGGGCGGCTCTTTTACCAAAAAATATCCCCAGATAGCCCTGCTAGCGGCGCCGTGGCGATAAATTATAGGCTGGGGGTGACGTCGATGCGGGAGGTGGTTCACAAGGCCCCACCCCTAGGAACTTGATGCCGGCCTATATACGACCGATTTGGGTCGCCAAAGAGAGGGGGCGGTATCCGGGAGAGGCGCGGGCGCGGGATACTAGGGTTCTCCCCGCCGGACGCTGCTAGCGCCGAGGCCCACCCCCACACTTCGTTCCTCTCGCCCTAACCTTTTTCTTGTAGGCACCGCCACCCCGAGCTACCGCACCGCGCCCGTGCGCGAGAGGGGGCGCAAACGCGGCCTTGAAGCCCTGCGAACCCTCCATACAGTCGGGGCGTTGACCTAAGGAACCCTAAATGAGGAACGAGGCCACTATTTTCCATAAGTTGAGCTTCGATTTCGTATCGAAAACCTGAGGAACACCTAAGGCAAGCTGCGAAACACTCAAGGAACACGGAGCCCCTCCCCAACGAAAAGGGTTCCTTCTTCAGGGCCCCGACTGCGATACCCTCCGCGGTGGGGGGCACCCCTCCCGCCCCTGGAAGCCCCGCTGCCGCGGCGGAGAACGAGAGGGGGGGGCCAGAGGCAAGAGGGGGGAGGAGGAGGAGGACGAGGAGGAGGAGGAGGAGGAGGAGGAGGAGGAGGAGGAGGAGGCGGAGGAGGAGGGGGAGGAGGGGGAGGAGGAGGGGGAGGAGGAGGAGGGGGAGGAGGAGGAGGAGGAGGGGGAGGAGGAGGAGGAGGGGGAGGAGGAGGAGGAGGAGGAGGAGGAGGAGGAGGAGGAGGAGGAGGAGGAGGAGGAGTTGGAGGAGGCTTTTCCATGGCGGCTCTTCCATGGCGGCGTTCCCAAAAGTATCCTGCAGGCGCGCCATAAATCCTCGCACTGCCCCCGTCCCGAGAGGTCGCACAGGGCACCGCGCGCCCTCGCGGCCACCTCGGGCCGACGATCCCAAGAAGTGTGTTAACGGTAGCGTGTGTTTGTCCACCGAAGCCCTTCGGTAAGCTGCACGTTGTGTGAACGCATAGATGCGCGCGTCACAAAGCGTCTCGGCACGCTGGCGGATCGCAAATGCCAAGCGCGAGCTTAGGGACGGAAGACGCGGCGAACTCAAATTAGATGGGCTGGAGAAACACGCGTCCCTCGTGCGTCGCGGGAGCCAAAGCTCTGCCACACGCCGCACAAACAACTGGCGAACGGAAGCGTTACGTCGGTGACGAAAATGTTGCGTCGGCTCCCTGAACGACCAAACCCACGATGCTATTTCCATGTCAGCAACCACCCTTAAAGTCGAAAAAGGGTTATGTCAGCAACGGGAAGTTACGTCGGTAATGTGCACTGGCTGTCGGCGAAGACGGGAGAGGGGGCAAGAGCGGGTAAGACGGGGGATGGGGATTAAGAAGGCGGAGGAAATAAAATGATAAGGACGGGCGAAGGAGCTGAGGGTCAATGTTTGAGTAACGGCAAAAAGCGAGTTATCGGCGGAGCTGGCGGAAGATAGCACACATTGGGCTATCACACGTTCGGAGGATCATTGTTCTGGCTCCGACCGCACGACGTCGTCCGAAACGCGCTGGGCGGGGCTGCCGGCGCGGCGCATCGCGCGCGCCCGCGGCTCCCACGGCAGCGCCCAGGTGCGGGGGTCGTGCCCGCAGCGGCCGCCCTCTCCTCGACGATCGATTGACAAAGTTCTTTGGGGGCCTGCATCATCTCGCCGATCACGTGCAATTCCAAGTCAGCGGCCGCCACGTGGTTACTGAGGGACTCGGCGAATTCCGTCGTCCTCACGTTGCTAAGGTCACATGCCTCCTGGTTCCCGTCGCGCGGTGGCCAGTCCAGGCGGCGCCATCTGGCGTGACCTCAACTCCGCCGAAAGGCTCGATGAGTGCCGTGAGCCGGTACTTGGTGACATCGCCCTGTTGACAGCACAAGCGTCTCGAAAACTGTACGTCAACCCCGTCATCTTGGGAATTGCCTTCTGGTGGCAATCTTCGAGCCTCGAACACATCGTCACGCAGACGATCGTTTCAAGAAGCCCCGGATCGCGATGACCCTGTTCGAGTCGTCTGCCTTAGTCCACGTCGAAGAAGCCATTCCTTATCGACCTATGCGCTTTGCCGTTCGGCGGTGCTTCCCAGCCGCCTGTCCAACAGCGTGCTGCCTCCGTCTTAAATTCGCGCCCGAAGCCCAGCGCTCCCGGTTTTGACCTTGAAAAGTGTTTTTAGGTTTCGTCCATTTGCCGATCGCATGCCGACACAAGTCCGCACGAATTGTCCCCGCCATCGCGCGGGCCCCCAGCGGCGGCAGCGGCTTCAGGCGCTCCTTGGCTGGCAGCCACCATGAGGCGCACTACGGCGTCCCTCAGAAGCCATGGCCCGCTCAGGGCAGCCACGGAGCGCCCTCAGCCGCTTGCGCACTGGCTCCCCAACGAATGCCCTGTACACGAACACCGTCAGCGACGCCGTGCATCCTCCACGCTGCAGTCCGCGGCTGCAGCCACCTGGTCGAGCGTTCCCTCGAACTCGGTCTCGCCCGCCTGAGGCGCCAGGCGCGGGCCGAGGAGATCGCAGTCATTAAGCCCGTTGCGGGCCCGCCGCCGCGCGGCGTCGAAGGCGCACGGCCCAAGAGCCAGCATCTGCGCCCAACCGTTGTTAAACGCCCTGGCATCGGGTAGAGAATGAGGACACACTTTCCTGTTGGCACTCGGGGGCGAGGCCTGTAGTAAGGCTTATGGAGAGAGAAATTGGGAAGGGAGAGTGGATCGCAGCATCGTTGGTGCATCTTGGATTTACTCTGGTCCCCCTCCTCCTCCTCCTCCTCCTCCTCCTCCTCCTCCTCCCTCCTCCATCCTCCTCCCTCCTCCCTCCTCCCTCCTCCCTCCTCCCTCCTCCCTCCTCCCTCCTCCCTCCTCCCTCCTCCCTCCCCCCTCCTCCCTCCTCCCTCCTCCCTCCTCCCTCCCCCCTCCTCCCTCCTCCCTCCTCCCTCCTCCCTCCCTTTTCATCGTGCCGCCCACCCACTTCCCCACCCCAGCCGTTGGATGACAGCAGTGCGCCAGACACGCGTGACCCTGCGGGCGTTGGCTGCTGTCCCCGCCCCAGTGGGCGTTTTCTTATTCGGCGTGTCGACATTGGGCGGAAGGGGGAAAAGGAGGAGGGGAGGAGGTCTGGCTCCGGACCTCTGCTTAGTGCGACTGTCTGCAGCAGTGCGTCCTGTGGGGGGAGGGCTCCACCTGCATGGAAAACAGGCGCCGAAAGCAGCCAAAATCTACTCCACGGGGGGGGGGGGAGGGCCAGCGCCGATTGGCAAAAGAGTACCACAAAAGAACGCTCACCTGTAGATCTGGGTGGCCCTGTGGTTCGGTCGTCTTGGTATCGAGGTCTCCCCATGGGTCTCTCGGGAGCACTGGCCTGGCCGCACAAGGTGCGCGACAACACGGCGCGCGCGCGGGCCGTCCCACAGGCTGGAGGCAAACCAGTGAAAGCTCTCCTCCTCCTCCTCCTCCTCCTGCTTTCTTCCTCTTGGTCCGCACTCCTCGTGGTCCGCATCCTCATCCTCTTCCTCTACAGAGACACGCATCTATATACATATATATAATATGTAACAAAAATGAGAAACACAAACGTGCAGAGAACGAGAGAGAGAGAGAGGAACAAAGAGAGTGATAGAGGAAGGGAGGCGAGCGAGAGGACAACAGCAATCAAGCAGGGCATACAGAGGTAGAGTGAGAGAGAAGACAAGAGCAAGCAAACGACAGAGAGAGAGAGAGAGGAACAAGGAGGAAGAGAGAGAGAGAGAGAGAGAGAAAGAGAGAGCGAGAAAGAACAGAGAGAGAGAGAGAAAGGAAGCAAGAGAACAACAAAGGAGGGAGGAGGGAGGGGAGACAAAAAAATTAGGCAGCTGATCTGAACTTCACACTTCACAAGCAAGGACGAGACGACGACGGCGGCGGCGGCGAAGGAGGAGGCCGACGACGACGACAGCGGCCACGCCGGCGACGGCTGCAAATCGCCTGTCGGCGGCCCCGCTGCCCGCGTCCCCCGCGGCGCCCCCGGAGTCGCGCGGGGATGGAGGGCGGCCTCCGACCAGGACCCGTCCTCGGGGCAGACGGGGGGATGTAGATGCAGAGCTGCTGAGGAGCAACGGAAGGGGGGGACTGGCACAGGGAGAACCCAGGGCTTCCCAGCTGAAGGAAGGATCTAGCGGCGCGGCGATCCTCTCTGCAGAGTTCTTTTCCATTGGGGCACGAGCTTTGCCCATGGCGCTGTCAAATCTCTTAAGTGCATCGTCGCCCGCGTGGGAAATAAAGGAGCCCCCCAAAAAAATCACCCCCCATGATAACCACCCCGACCCGTAGGCGCGCCCCAAGAAGGACTCGGACAGGGCAGGGCTGTTTAGGAAATGCCCAAGGCCGTGCAGTAAACGCCAATTGTGGGGTCCGGGTGGTTTTTCCTCCCTCGAATAGGGGGGAACATCGACCTGGAATCGGCGATACGTCGCCGACAGCTCGGCGACAGGCCCTCCTCCCCTCCTCCTCCTCCTCCTCCTCCTCCTCCTCCTCCTCCTCCTCCTCCTCCTCCTCCTCCTCCTCCTCCTCCTCCTCCTCCTCCTCCTCCTCCTCCTCCTCCTCCTCCTCCTCCCCGATAGTGAGCCCGCACGTTCCTGGGCAGGCTGGGGCCCTTGAGCCCCTCCCGCGACCAGTGGACAATTCGGGGTCGATACCTCCCCCCCTATGCCTACCTCCCCCTATCGGGTCGGGCGAAAGGGGGGGATAGCAAAGGGGGGGGGGGGTGAGAATCAGCTCACGTAGCTGATTTTGCCGGCGCCTCCCCGCGCCGGGAGGCGCCCATGCATCGAGGAATGGGCCCGGCGGCGGGGCCGAAACCAGCGGCATGCAGCAGATTTCGTAATCCCCCCTTTCCCAATCCCCCCCTTTGCGTCCGGCCCGACCCTACCGTTGCCCCTGAGCTGCGGGCCGTGCAAGCCTGGGTTTCTTTGCCAGCGGCGGCACGGGACAGGGAGCAGCCGGGCCGCGGAGTTGGCGGCGCTCGCGTGCCAGCGGAAGCCCCAAGACGCAGCGGAACGGCTCTGTGAGCACACCTCGAGAGGGCCAAGGGGCAAAATGCATGCAACAGCCGCTGACGGTCTCACCTTGTCGGGTTTCCGACTGCCGAAGACGGCGCAGGAGGACCCCAAATGGTCCGAAGGCAGCCCACGAGGCCGATTGGCCCCCACGACGGCCCAAGGAGCCTCCGAAGCGGCCTCAAGAAAGGCCTGGGACGGAGATCGCGAGAAGGCCTTCGGCGGCTTTCCCTCCAAGATGGATCGCAAGACCCTCCAGACCCCCGACGTCATGATTTTTCCATGACGTGAACCTCCAGTCTGGACCCATTCCCTGGGACCGGTTTGTCGTCCTGAGTCGATGCTTGACGTTCTCCTGGGGCCTGGCGAGGGCCCCAAGAGGCCGAGAGCAGCGAGAAGCTCCCCGTCGTGATAGTTCTGTTCATGACCCCAGGGGGGTCTGGGCCCCAACGTACCCTCAAGAGGGCCCAGCAAGCCCCCCCAGAGGCGCCGAAGACGCTCCCCAAAAGGCGCCCAAAGCCTCAGGGGTCCCCAAAATGCACTGGGCCCGCAGCCAGGGGCCTCCGAGACCGCCAGCAAACCACAAGAGCCTTCCAGAAGCCCCCAAGAGGCCCCAAAAGACCCCCCCCCAGGGAGCCCCCCAAGAGACCCCCAGAGGCCCCGGAGAGGCCTCCCCAAAGGCAGCCAAAAGGCCCCAGGAAGTCTCCATGAAGCCGCCCTGAAAATCCTCCTCAAGGCCCCCAGAAGCGTTGCAAGAGAACCCGCGAGGCATCCAACACGCCTCCAGCCCACGACCCAGGTACGGTGGCAGGATGTACTCGCAGAACTTCGGTGGGTCCTGGGTGCGTGCTCTGCTGAGCGCTGCCATGCCACTGCCTTGCCACTGTTCACCCCCCAAGCGAGGTTCACCCGACAGCTCAAGGAAACGACCGCCACTTCCCACTTTCGCAGCCCCTGCGAGCACGCAGGCAAAAGCCAGCGATGATGGAACTTGGGCCGGCGGAGTGGGAGAAACGGTCCGCCGCCCCACAGGATTCGGCGTGCGAGGCATGATCTGCAAGGACTGTTGCTCATGAACCTTCTGACCTACGCACGTGTCCTACCTTTCCCTGCTCCGAGCCTCAACCCCTCCTGGGGTCCTCCCCGGGGACCGCTCCTTCTGCTGGTCCAAGGGCCGTGGAGGCCGCCGGGGCGCCCTCTGGCCACATTCAGGAGGGAAAAAAACACACAGACACAAGTCATCGTCGATTCCCCAGAAAATATTGGAAAATGTGGGAAGCGGGGGGGAAGATAAAAACCCAGAACATATGTGGAAATATGGGGAATCCTGTTGTTTGTGTGTGTGTGTGTTCATTTGTGTGTCCCAGGGCCCCTTCACACATGCTCGAAACAACCCCCGTTTCAAGTGCTCGTTTTCTGGGCGCCGCCAGGCCCTAGCAGAAACCTCTCCAGAAGCCTCCCAAGCCAGTTTGGGGGAGCCGATCGGGGTCCTTCCTGAGCTCACGTTATGGTCGCCTAGGGCGCCTATTGGAGGCTTCTCCACATTTGTTCGGGTTCAGAACACATGCGAACCCCGAATAGCAGCAAAAACCAATCATTCACTGCGTGGAGCTCCCCATATGTACATCTATTAGCACGGACCTGTCCGCCGTGAGTGTCTAGAAACAAGAGTTTCCGAATATTCACGGACTGAACACTGACGGTCTGGGAGTGAATCTGACTGTGAATGAGTTGGAGTGTGCATCAATCTCAATAGTACGAGCGCGTCTCTGCGCATGAGCCTGGGGCCTCCTGGGGCCTCCTGATATAACCCCCTGGCGCCCCCACTTGGAAGTGCTGAAACCAGCGCCTCGCCCGAGAAACCCTCGGAAACTGCTCCGAAAGAGGAAGTTGAGCACCCAGACAACCTGAGACATCCCCCCAATCTGGGCGCGAACGGGCCCGTGGTATACCCCCTGGCGCCACCCTTTGGAAGTGCTGAAACCAACGCCTAGCTTGAGACATCCTCGGAAACTGCTCCGAAAGAGAAGGATGTTGAGCACCCAACAAACCGCCTGAGACATCCCCCCAATCTGGGCGCGAACGGGCCCGTGATATACCCCTGGCGCCCCCCTTTGGAAATGCTGAAACCAACGCCTAGCCTGAGACATCCTCGGAAACTGCTCCGAAAGAGAAGGATGTTGAGCACCCAAACAAGCAAACCGCCTGAGACATCCCCCCAATCTGGGCGCGAACGGGCCCGTGATATACCCCATGGCGCCCCCCCTTGGCAGTGCTGAAACCAGCGCCTCGCCTGAGACATCCTCGGAAACTGCTCCGAAAGAGAAGGATGTCGAGCACCCAAACAACATGATGGCCGCGAACCGAACCGAGAACCGAGAACCGGCCGCCGAACCGAACCGGCCGAACCGGACCGGTCCTCGACCCGAACCGGCTGAACCAGACCGCGCCAGCCTCTGACCCGAACCGGCCGGACCGAACCGGCCCGACGAACCGAACCGGCCGAACCGGACCCCCCCTCGGGGCTGGAGGGGCGGGGGGAACTGACCCCCCCTCAGGACGGCGGGGATCGGAGGGGACCTGACCCCCTCAGGACGCGGCGGGGGCGGGGGGGGACCTGACCCCACCTCAGGACCTGACCCCCCTCAGGGCCCTCTTGGAGCCTTGCGGGGCCCGCCTGGGAGGCCCAGGAGCGCCCCCAGCGGGCCCCGAGAGGGCCCTTAACGCGCATGTCGTGCGCATGTCGTGGCCCTGGGGCCCAGGACGACGACGACATGCGCACGACATGCGCCCTTGGGTCCTTCTTGGGGCTCTCTTGGAGCCCTCCTGGGCCCTCTTGGGGCCTTGCGGGGCCCGCCTGGGAGGCCCAGGAACGCTCCCAGAGGGCCCCGAGAGGGCCCTTAACGCGCATGTCGCGCGCATGTCGTGGCCCTGGGCGGGACATGACCCCCCCTCAGGGCGGGACCTGACCCCCCCTCAGGACCTGACCCCCCCTCAGGACGGAAGGCGAAGGCGCCGCGGGACCTGACCCCCCCTAAGGACGACGGACGGCGCCGCGGGACCTGACCCCCCCTCAGGACGCACGGCGGCGCGGGACCTGACCCCCCCTCAGGACGGAGGTCGGCGCGGGCCGCGGGACCTGACCCCCCCTCAGGACGTACGGCGGCGCGGAACCTGACCCCCCCTCAGGACGGAGGTTGGCGCGGGCCGCGGGACCTGACCCCCCCTCAGGACGCGGCGGGGGCGGCGGGGGACCTGACCCCCCCCTCAGCCGCCGGGGCGGCGGGGGACCTGACCCCCCCTCAGGACGGACAGCGCCCCCCCTCAGGACCTGACCCCCCCTCATCCGTCGGCCCTCCCTCCCTCGTCCCTCCCTCGTCCCTCCCTCGTCCCTCCCTCCCTCCGAACCGAACCGGCCGAACCGGACCGGACCGGCCGAACCGGACCGGCCAAAATACTCGAACCGGACCGGATGGACCGAACTGGACGGCGATCTGAACCGGACCGGCCGCACCGACACGAAGGCGCGCCGAACCGGACCGAACCGAACCGAACCGGGGCCATCATGAAACAAGCAAACCGCCTGAGACATCCCCCCGATCTGGGCGCGTACGGGCCTGTGATATACCCCCTGGCGCCCCCCTTTGGGAAAACTGAAACCAGCGCCTCGCCTGAGACATCCTCACAACGTGTGTGTGAGTCTGAGCGCGGAAGTACCAGGAGTGTGAATGAGTCTGCATATGAGTTATCCCGAGGATGAGAAACCTGAGAGTATCAGGAACCGAAGAGCGAGCGCATCTGAGCAGAACCCCATTTCAGGAGATGGGGAATCAAACAAACAGGAGTTCGACGATTCCGGCTGCCTCGGGCTTCACCTTGTGCCTCTCTTGGAGCTTCAGTGCATCTCCCTGGGCGCCTCCTTCAATCTTGGAACCCGCAGATGCCCTCCGCGGCCGTCCTGACTGCCTCTCAGGCCTCCCCTCGAGCTCCCCGGACGCCGTCTGGGCCATGTGTGCGGTCGTCTGCGGCGCCCCCCGAGCGCCCCCATGGAGGCTCTCCACGGCCGCCCTGGCAGCTTACCAGGGCCCTCCTCGGCTTCCAGGAGCAGGTTCTCTGTACTCCAGATTTCGTAATAAAAGGGAGGGGGCTGGACCCTCCAAGACAAGCCATTTCAGACCCCCCCCCGTGGGAGAACCCTCCAAAACATCGTCCCCAGACCCCCCAGGCCCTTCAAGATAGCCTGGAAGAGACCCCCCCCCCGAAATGAGACCCCCCTCCCTTTATTACGAAATCTGGAGTAACTATTTGGGCCTTCTTGGGCCGCCTTCGCCTCTGTGTGACCCAATGCTGTTCAGGTGGCACACGTTTCTCGACAGCGATCCTCCCCAAGTCTGGTCGCCAGATTCACGTCCTCCCACATCTGCATCAAAGCGACCGCACTCCAAAAACAATGGGGCGGCGGTGTCTGCCCCCGCAGGGGCGTTCAACTGAATATATCGGCAACGCACCCTGGCGGGGTGTAGGGGCCCACAGCCCAACCGCGCCGCAAGAGGGCCCCAAGAGTGTCCAGGGCCCCAAGAGGGCACCGATTCTGCCCAAAAGGGCACCGAAAACTGCCGAACATGCTCTCAAGACGGTCCCACCAAGAGAACACCCAAGAGGGCCTCAACTTGCCCTAACCATTGAGTTCTCATATGTGTTCGATGGGATTCTATATACACACGGTTTGAAGCTTCAGGGCCCCACAGGACGGCTCAAGATGTCCCCAACAGGCTCCCGAAACGACCCCACAAACCCCCAAGAGACCTCAAGGCGGTCCAACAGAGATTAAGACAACCCAAGAGGCTTCTAAACGGACCGCCGACCCTGTCGGCGGATGTGAGGGGCTTTTCCGTTCGAGTCGTCGTCGCCGTCATTCGTTCATCGTCGTCTTTGTCGTCCTCTTTCCCTGCGTTTTCGTTTCCCTGTGCCCGTCGCCGCTCCTCTTTTCTTTCCTGGGTCCTCCTCCTCAAGCGCGTCAGCCGAAGCCAAATTGAGCGACGTCGTCATACACTCGAAGGGAAGCCCCTTCCCGTTGATCCCTCCCCCGCCAGGAGGGGGGGTCCCAGGAGAGTCCTGGGTCCAGATCCAGGTCAGATACGCTTCCCCCTCCGGCGGTTCCCGGGCCGCAATGAAACCTCAAGTCGGACCAGAATTGCCCCAAAAGCTCCCAAAAACAGTTCACGAGGGCCCCGGATCGCTGAACAATCTGTCCAAACAGCAAATTTGCCTTTGGTTTTTTGTTTCTATATATATATATACACACACATACATATAATTTCGGCGTTCTCGCCTCTCCCGCTTCCCGACGCTCCAAGACGGTCCAAGCGGCCTCCCAAATCGCCCCCGGACAGCCCCAGGGGGGTCCACGAGCGACCCAAAATGGCCCGCGAGTCCCAAGACGGCCCAAGACGCCTCCAAAAGAGCCCCAGAGGCCCCCAAGACGGCTCCAAGACGGTGCCGAGACGACGGACCAAGACGGACATGCCGAACCCTCCGCCCCGAGTGCTCCCAGGAGACACCATCAGGCCCCCCAAAGGCCCCCAAGAAGCCCCGAAGAGACCCCAAGCTGCTCCCGAGAAGCCCCCAGGAAACCCCAACAGTTCCACAAGAGGCTCCCAAGAGACACTTACACTGTCCCCCTTGGCCCCCGCGAGCGTCTCGACCAGACCCCGAGAAGCACCATTGAGGACTCTGACCCACATTAGCGTCGTCGTCGTCGTCGGCAACCCGACGGTGCATACACAAAAAAATGGTTGCAGCGCTGCCTTATCCCTGTACTCCAAGACCCATATTTATCATCCTCGGGGTCCGGTTTTTAAGGCGCCTTTTTTTGTAACTGGGGGGTCCGGTTGATTAGGGCGTTTTTTTGGATTGGAGCTCAGGGGCTCGGTTGATTAAGGCACCCCGTCGAAGAGGGGGGTCCAGAATATTAGGTCGCATTTGGAGGGGGATCCGGTTTTTTCTGGGGGGGTCGATGAATAGAGGATTTGGAGTAGATGGCGAATCCATGGCGACTCCTTCTCCATCCAGCTCCTCACCCCTCCTCCTCTTCCCAATGATCTTCCTTTCTCCCTCCTTGTTCCCTTCCCCTTCACCACCTCCGTCACCCTGTTCTCCTCCCTCCCTTCCTTCATGTTTTTGAATAATTTCATCGTCGCTGTATTCGCCGTCGCCCCCCATCAGGGTCGGCGGCACCGGCCGTAAGGCCTTCGCAATAAGCCCCAAAAAGTGTCCGAACGCCCCGAGTCCGCCCAAGAGGGCCCGACGACGACCTAGGATGACTGCAAGATTGCCCCAGCGTTTCACAGACGCCCCACGAGGGCCACCCCAAGAGGACCGGCATGAGATTCTCAGGATACACTGTATTGATTCCCAACGCCGAATACACGAGCACGCGTTGTGGTTGGGTGCCGCTCTTGCAGCAAGTGATGATCACTTCGGGGCCTCTTCATTCAAAAAGCAGTGTGCATGTGTGTGCATGGGCGTGTGCCTGTGTGTGTGCGTGCGCGTGTGCGTGCGCGTGTGCGCGTGTGCGCGAGCGCGCGTGTGCGCGTGTGCGCGTGCGCGTATGCGAGTGTGCGCGTGTGCGCGTGTGCGTGTGTGCGCGTGTGCGTGTGTGCGCGTGTGCGCGTGTGCGCCCGTGCGCCCGTGCGCGTGTGTGCGCGCGTGCGCGTGTGCGCGAGTGCGCGAGTGCGCGTGTGCGCTTGCGTGAGCGGGTGTGTGTGTCTGTGCGTGTGCGCATGTGCGCGTGCGTGCGCGGGTGTGCGTGTGTTGTGTGCGTTTGCGCGTGTGCGCGTGGGTGTGAGTGTGTGCGCGTGTGTGTGAAGGTGCGTGGTTGCGCGTGCACGCGCGTGCGTGTGTGAGTGTGTGGTGTGCGTGTGTGTGTGTGTGCGTGTGTGCGTGTATGTGTGTGTGCGTGTATGTGTATGTGCGAATATGTGCGTGCATATGTGTGTGCGTGCGTGTGTGTGTGTGTGCGTGCGTGTGTGTGTGCGCGTGTGTGTGTTTGCGTTTGTGTGTTGGATTCGTGTTTGTGTGTTTGTGTTTGTGTTTGCATGTGTGGGTTTGTGTTTGTGCTTGTGTTTGTGTTTGTGTTTGTGAGTGTCCGTGCGTGCGTGCGTGAGTGCGCGTGTGCGTGCGCGTGTGCGTGTGTGCGTGTGTGCGTGTGTGCATGTGCGTGTGCGCGTGTGCGTGTGTGCGAGCGCGTGTGCGCGGGTGCGCGTGTGCGCGCGTGTGCGTGAGTGCGGGTGCGTGTGTGCGTGTGTGAATGTGCGTGCGTGCGTGTGTGCGCGTGTGCGCGTGTGCGCCTGTGCGTGCGCGTGTGCGCGGGTGCGCGGGTGCGCGTGTGCGCGTGCGGGCGTGTGCGCGTGTGCTGGTGTGCGCGTATGCGCGTGTGTTCGTGTGCGCGTTTGTGCGGGTGTGCGCGTGTGTGCGCGTGTGTCCAGGTGTGCGCATGTGCGCGGGTGCGCGTGTGCGCGTGTGCGCATATGCGCGTGTGTTCGTGTGCGCGTGTGAGCGCGTGCGCGTGTGCGCATGTGCAAGTGTGCAAGTGTGCGCGTGAACGCGTCTGCGCGTGTGCACGTGTGCGCGTGTACGCGTGTTCGCGTGTGCACCGCGGGTGCGTGTGCGCGTGTGCGCGTGTGCGCGTGTGTGCGTGTGCGTGCGTGCGCGCGTGCGCGTGTCAGCGTGTCAGCGCGTGTGCGCGTGTGCGCGTGTGCGCGTGTGCGCGTGTGCGCGGGTGCGCGGGTGCGCGTGTGCGCGTGTGCGCGTGTGCGCGGGTGCGCGTGTTTGCGTGTGCGCGTGTGCACGTGTGCGCGTGTGCGCGTGTGCGCGTGTGCGCGTGTGCGCTGGTGAGCGTGTGCGCGTGTTTGCGTGTGCGCGTGTGCACGTGTGCCTGCGTGTGCGCGTGTGCGCGTGTGCGCATGTGCGCGTGTGCGCGTGTGCGCGTGTGAGCGCGTGCGCGTGTGCGCGGGTGCGCGTGTGCGCGTGTGCGCGTTTGCGCGTGTGCGCGTGTGTTCGTGTGCGCGTGTGCGCGTGTGCGCGTGTGCGCGTGTGTGCGTGTGCGCGTGTGTGCGTGTGCGCGTGTGCGCATGTGCGCTTGTGCGCGTGTGTGTGCATGTGCGTGCGCATGTGCGCGTGTGCGCGTGTGCGTGTGCTCGTGTGCGCGTGTGCGCGTGTGCGCGTGTGCGCGTGTGCGCGTGTGCGCGTGTGCGCGTGTGCGTGTGCGCGTGTGTGCGTGTGCGCGTGTGCGCATGTGCGCTTGTGCGCGTGTGTGTGCATGTGCGTGCGCATGTGCGCGTGTGCGTGTGCGCGTCTGTGCTTGTGTGCGTGTGTGCGTGCGTGCCTGTGTGCGTGTGTGCGTGTTTGCGCGTGCGCGTGCGCGTGCGTGTGTGCGTGCGCGTGCGCATGCTTGTGCGCGTGCGCGTGCGCGTGCGCGTGCGCGTGTGCGTTCGCGTGTGTGCGTGCGCGTGCGCGTGCGCGTGCGTGTGTGGGTGTGTGTAGGTAGGTGTGGGTGTGGGTGTGTGTAGGTGTGGGTGCGGATGTGGGCGTGGGTGTTTGCGTACTTGTTAATGTGGGTGTGGGTGTGGGTGTGGGTGTGGGTGCGCGTACGTATGTGGGTGTGGGTGTCTGGGTATGCTGGTGTGCGTGAATTTGTGCGTGTGTGCGTGTGCGTGCGCCTGTGCGGCTGTGCGGGTGTGCGGGTGTGCGGGTGTTCGGGTGTGCGGGTCTGCGGGTGCGTGGGTGCGTGGGCGTGCGCGTGGCGCGCGTCTCGCTCCCGCTCGACCTTCACTGCGCCGCGCAGCGGCGCGCGTTGCCGCGACGACCACAACTGTGCATGTGCACGCGTGCATGCCAGCGCGGAGCCCAAACAGCGAGTTATTGAACAGTGGGTGTATAAGCTGTGTGGTGCAAGTTACGTTGTGTGCAGTCGGAGCGTTGACCAGAGGAACCCTAGATAAGAAACGAGGCCCCTTTTTCCCATGAGTTGAACTTCGATTTCCCCTGGGAAGCCTCAGGAGAACCTGAGGCAAACTGTTGAACAATCAAGGAACACCGAGCCCCTCCCCAACGAAAAGGGTTCCTTCTTCAGCACCCCGACTGTAAGCTGTGTGATGCGAAAGGCGCATCTATGTGCGTGATGCATAAAACGTAGTCCAAAAATGTGGTGCGAGCCATCCGGTGCAAGCTGTGCAGCGCAGGCTCCGAGACTATATACGGGCGCCCACGGGCGCGTGCCGGGCGAGAACTCGGCGGACCCATCCGATTCCTCAAGGAGCCTGAAGTTGCAACACGTTTGGGAGAATAGACGTGTATAATCGGCGGTGGACAAACCTCTCTTTAGTGCACCTCCCCTTAGTGGAAGCGGCCCAGGACCGAAGCCGACAGACCTGGGCCCGCAGAAATGACGGCCGCGACGCCCTCTCGCGAACCGAAAAGGGCCAATTCCTTAATCGACGTGTCAGGGTAGGAGGTCTACCAACCTCCGATACGAATGCGTGCACACATTCGGGGACAGCCAAGAGGGGGGCGTCCAAGAGGGGGGGGTGCAGATCATGACCGGCGGCATGTGCGCGGCCCGGGGGGGGGGGGGGCTGGGGACGCAATGAAATCAGAAGAGGCGCCATGAAATCTGAGGAGATATCATGGCCCCCGCCACGATATCCACCCCCCCCTAGTCATCACACCCCTCTTTGCCGACCCCGACACCTACACTCGTGCACTCGAAGAGCGGCGACGGCGACGGTAACGACGGTGGCGACGGCGACTCCTCCTCCTCCTCCTCCTCCTCCTCCTCCTCCTCCTCCTCTTCCTCCTCCTCCTCCTCCTCCTCCTCCTCCTCCGCCCTCCTCCTCCGCCCTCCTCCTCCGCCCTCCTCCTCCTCCTCCTCCTCCACCTCCTCCTCCTCCTCCTCCTCCTCCTCCTCCCCCTCCTCCTCCTGCACTCGAAGAGCGGCGACGGCGACGGTAACGACGGTGGCGACGGCGGCGGCGGCTGTATAGCGGCGGCGGCGGCGGCGACCCCGGGGCCGTCCTCGGGCCTGCACGCCGCCACCTCGACGGCCTCGCCGTCCCGCAGCACCGCGCGGACCGGGTCGCCGGGGAGGAGGGCGAAGCCCGCGGAGGTCACCTGGCCGAAAGGGGGGTTACTCCAGATTTCGTAAGAAAGGGAAGGGGGTCTCATATCGGGGGGGGTCTCTTCCAGGCTATCTTGGAGGGCCTGGGGGGGTCTGGGGACGGTGTTTTGGAGGGTTCTACCACGGGGGAGGTCTGAAATGGCTTGTCTTGGAGGGTCCAGACCCCCTCCCTTTTATTACGAAATCTGGAGTACCTAAGAGGCAACTGCGGGGAGGTTTTCGCCGGAAGAAGGAAAGCATATTGAGCCCCAGAGGGGGGGCTGTTGCGCCAGAGCAGGCCTCGGATTGAGCGGGATCAGGCCGAATTGAGCGGGATGGAGCGGGATTCCGCCGGAGGAAGCGGGGCCAAGCCGGATTGAGCCGGACTTCGGCCCAGGGCACAATGAGAATCTGACCTCCCAGCAGCTGCACCCGAACGAAGGGGGGTAGGGGGCCACATGCGAGGCCTACCCCTGCCCCCCACGATTTCTCAGAAATCGTGGGGGGCAGGGGTAGGGCTCGCATGTGGTCCCCTGGGGTTAAGCGGGGCCTGTCACCCTACAGGGGGATTTTCGACGAAACATACAAAAATAAAAGTCCAACAATAGTCACACACAAAAAAAGTCTGGGGACTTTTAAATATTTGTGTGCCTTTGGGGGGCATTTTTAGGGTATTTGTTCGTCCGTCGAAAATCCCCCTAGGGGGACACGCCCGACTTAACCCCATAGGGGGCCACATGCGAACCCTACCCCTGCCCCCCACGATTTCTGAGGGGGAGGGTGGGGCTCACTCTGCTCGGGAGCTCCCGAACGAAGTGAACCCCACCCTCCCCCTCAGAAATCGTGGGGGGCAGGGGTAGGGTTCGCATCAAGCTAGCCAGCTCGAGCGAGTCAAGCATGGCATGCCCATTCCCACCCGCCCTCCCACAACAGAAGAAACAGTGATGGCACAACTGGGGGCTGCACGGGCATTTCAGTGCGAGCGGAGGATACCCCAGGACACCGCATTGACGTCCGCGCGGGATGTGCGCCGCGTCCCATTCCCGCCACGCATGTCGCATCGTCGACGACAAGACTGGCCATGTTGAAAGGAACAACGGACACGTTCCGCCCCTTCAGAAATCGTGGGGGGCAGGGGTAGGGTTCGCATGTGGTCCCCTAATGACCCTGGGGGGGGGGGGGGGGGGGCCGGCGGCGCGAGGCCGACGGGCCAGGCAGCAGACTGGCTCGGCAGACGAGCGGGGCGAGCGGGCCGCCCCGCGGACTGCCGCACTCTCCGTGCGCCGCCACGGGGGGGGGGGGGGCGGGCGAGGGCTGCAGGGCAGGTTTTTAATACATAGAACCTTAAACATGTAAGGGACACGCCCGACGTGACCCTCGGGGGGGGGGCCCGCGGCGGCGGCGAGGCCGACGGGCCAGGCCGCAGGCGGCTCGGCAGACGAAGGGGCGGGCGAGCCGCCCCGCGGCCTGCCGCGCTCCAAGCGTCGCCCACGGGGGGGGGGGGGGGCGAGGGCTGCAGGGCAGGTTGTTGAAAACTGGGGAGCACACAAAGGACGTACGCGCCCAGCTATGTACATGAACACGGCCCCCCGATCCGCGAGAGCAGCCGCGTTGTGCGAACATCTGCGCAAGTCGCACTCTCGAAACCTGCGTGGATTCATGTACGTGTGCGTCCTTCTTTCGCTCCTGAAATACATAGGATCTGAAAATATAGGATGTTTAATACATGACTAATCTATGGATCAATGTATGCATGAACTCATCGATGTTTTGAATACTAAATCCCTGCATGTTTGATACATGATCCGCACGCGGAGCATATATTAAAAACAGCACTGTGCTCTGAAGGGGCCCCGGGACACGCAAACAAAGGCACGCAAATTGCAGGATTCCCCACATTTCCCATGTTTTCTGGGTTTCTGTCTTCCCCACCCCACTTCCCCCAGTTTCCCATCTGTTCCTGGGGATCGGCGATTGATTGTCTCTGTGGGTGTGTTTTCCCCCTCCTGATACTCAGCAGCAGGGAAGGACGGCGCCAACAACGCCAGGGCGATCGTCGTCGTCGTCGTCTGATTGGCAAGGCTGCGGGCTGCGTACCGACAGCCCCCCAAGGCACTCTTGGCTGGCCTCACCAGGACCCCCCGAGCAGTCCGGGGCGGCATCAACGCTCCAACCCTGGGGCGCGGAGAGCCCCAGGGGGCGGCGACAGAGGCGGCGCAGGGGTGTCGAGGCCGCCCCGGGCTACTCACGGGGCATGCTGAGGCCAGCCGGGAACTAGCCGAGGGGCCTGTTGAGGCCCACTGGGACTACCTGGGGGGGCTGTCTGGGTGCACTCCGACGCCTCAATGCGCCGGCCCCCTCGGTGGGTTCTGAGCAGCCTGCCCGCTCGCCACTCCAGGCCGAGCCCGCGCCACCCACACCAGTTGTTTCGCGACAGCTGGAGCCCCCCTTGGTTGCGTGAAAATCGGCCCCTGGCGCCGAAGAAACAGGACTGCCCAAACTGGACATACAGGTCAGCAACTCGCAGAGCAGGGGTGGGCGCCGGGAAGGGGCATGCCACTCCTTGACATGAACCCGGCCCCGAACTGTGGCCGCCTCGATCACCGCGGCGACCTCCAAAAACCGAACTGGATGCTTGACCTTGCTGCAAGATAGCTCGCTGCAGGAGAATTCGCGACGGTGTCGTCAACTCGCTGCAATGAAATTCGCCCGCCCAACGGGCCAGAGGCGTGCAAGAATCTCCGGCAGCAGCTTTGGGATAGCTCTACTTCGCGCGAGCGTGGCTGCCGCTCGGGGTCCCCGGACGGAAAGTACCCCACTGGCCATCGCTCGGACGTCCATTTCCTGTGTTTTTTTTGGGTTTCGTGCGTGTTTTTCTCGCGAAATGATCAAGGATGCTCCTCGATGGTCCTCGCCGAAGGAAACATGCACACGTCCGAGCGATGCCAGGGCCCCTCGGGGTCCCCTGACGGAAAGTACCCCATGCAAATCCCGGGCGGGCCCCGTCACAGATGCCGGAACTCCTGGGGGTTGCCTTGAGGACCTTCGAGAGCGTAGCGGGAGGCCCCCAAGGCGGTCGAAGAGGGCCCAGGCTCACCAGAAGTCGTTCCAAGATGCCCAAGACAGCCCCCACACGGCTTCAACTGCCTCCAAGACGTCCGAAGATGCCTTCAAGACCACTTTAAAGAAGCCCCCTAGAGGCAAAATTCAACGATTTCCCAATGGTTTTTGAAGGTCTTCAGTGTTCTCACCTTTTTCGCCGTCGACGCTCTAAGACGGCCCAAGAACCCCCTAAAATCGCTCCAAGATGTCCCATTAAGCCTCCAAGAGAGCTCCCAAACGGCCCACCCGGACTCCAAGACGGCCCAAGTTTCTCCCAAGACGGCGCTGTAGAGCCTTTCCCCCTCGATGGGGAGCCCCAACGGACATTTCGAGCGTTCGGCCTCAAAATCGCGCCCAGAGCGTCCCCCCCCAGGCCTTCAAAGAGCTCTCAATAGGCCTTGGGCCTCGAGATCGCCCCCAAAGCCTCCCCCTGCCAGGCCTCCGAGGAACTCACAAGAGGCCCCGCGAGGCAAAAAGGCGCCCCCAAAGACCCACAAGAGCCCCTAAAACTGCTACACGGGACCCTCAGGAATCCTGCGAAGAGACACCAAAAAGCATCCATGAGGATACTCACCCACAAGCGCAGCAGCGCCGACTAGCGGCGCAGCGTGGCCCACGAAGCGAACGCAAACAGCAACGATGGCACAATACGGGTACGGGCCAGCGGAATGAGCGAAGCGATTAAATATTCAACATACTCTATTGCTTATGATTTCCTCTCCCCCACTGCCTCCGCACAACACAGACTGCTGGGCGCCAGAGGCGCGGATACGTGGGCATGATCGTATCCGTTAGGTCGGACCCTCGCGCCAAACCATCCGGCGGCCTCCCAAGCGAGGCGGCTCCCAGCCCCCCCCCCAAACATCCCGCCCTTTGATTGTGTCGATGCGTCTGCTCCTGGACCTCTCGACCCTTTGTCCAAGGCTGGTTGCCCGAGGCTGGCTGTACCTCGCGACCCATTACCCACGGCCCCGAAGCCCGAAACTGGCCTCCAGACGCCAACTATGCAAGGTCGACACTCCTGACGCCTCGACATTTTCCAGGCGCCAGATGTTTGGGACATGCTCATGGGGAAACGGTGCACGGTTTCCCCCGGGGCCGTAGGCGACCCGAGGAGGAGGAGGAGGAGGAGGAGGAGGAGGAGGAGGAGGAGGAGGAGGTGGTGGAGGGGGAGGAGATGGAGGAGGACGAGGTGGAGGAGGAGGAGGAGGAGGAGGAGAAAAGGGGAGGAGGAGGAGGAGGAGGAGGAGGAGGAGGAGGAGGAGGGAGGAGGAGGAGAAGAGGAGGAGGAGGAGGAGGAGGAGGAGGAGGAGGGGAGGAGGAGGAGGAGGAGGAGGAGAAGGAGGAGGGAGAAGGTGGAGGTGGAGGAGGACGGGTCGCCTGAGCCCTTCGGAGAAACCCTCCAGGCAAGGGTCCAGGTGGTGGTGTGGCGTCGCCGCTTTGGAGCGTCCCGCTCGAGACGCTTCTAAACTCCCAAATTCCACGGCGCACGCTGGACCTCCTCGGCATGGGGCTGGCCTCGCAGATGATATCGGCACCGATCTTCCCTCCCCAGCAGGGGGAGGGGGTGGAGGAGAGGAACGAGGAAGAGGTGAGAGGAAGTAATTAGGGCGAGAAGGCGGAGCAAAGAGCTTGGAGGAGTACGTAGGGGGAGAACGACGACGGCAAGGCGTCGGGAGCCGCTCCAAAAGAGGGATGGCGAGGGGGGAGGAGGGGGCAACCGACGCCACCCCAGAAGATGAAATGCGGAGAGGGTGGACGGGGAGAGGAGGAGCAAGCAAGCAAGATTCCTCCTCCTCCTCCTCCTCCTCCTCCTCCTCCTCCTCCTCCTCCTCCTACCATTCCTCCTCCTCCTCCCCATCGTCCTCCTGCCATTCCTCATCCTTCTCCCCATCGTCCTCCTGCCAGTCCTCCTCCTCCTCCTCCCCATCATCCTTCTCACAGTCCTCCTCCCCCTCTTCCAACTCTTCACCCCCCTCCTCCACCTCACGATCCTCCTCTCCCTCTCGCACCTCCACTCGCCTCCGCCGGCCGTTGGACCTTGGGGGCCAGGCTGGTAACGAACGTCGGTCCTCGACCCACCGACCCGCCATCCCCGCAGCTATTCTCAGGAGTACCCCCGCCCAGCCTGGAACGGCAACGCCGCCGACGCGCGACTGACGACCACCACCACCAGTAACCCCGACCTGAGGTTAGCATGGGGGTCCGAGTCTACAGTAAGAGCTCGACCAAAAGAAACCTTCCACGAGAAGCCCAACCCTGAGACCCCAGGACGTCCACAAATGGTTTGCGTGGGAACGTCACGCTTTCCATGGACAAAACAAACATCGAAACCCAGGAAACCCATGGCACCCTGCAGGCAAGCAGGGTGTTGCTTGGCATGGGTTTCCACCAGTAGATTTAAGAGGCCCCAGGACACACAAATAAATACACGCAAATTAAAAATCCCCCATATGTTCCCATATTTTCTGGGTTCTTGTCTTCCCCCCACTCCCCATGTTTTCCCATATGTTCTGGGGAATCGACGATTAATTGTGTCTGTGTGTCTTTTTTCCTCCTGGTAGATGCATCCTTGATGGGGTCCGAGCCTCTGGGGTCGCCGACGCATCGGCGAGGCATCGGCGACGCCGGCGATCCTTTCGGCGCCGTCGGCATGGAGGAAGTCGAGCTCCGGGATCGAGCCGCACCGCCGACGCATCCGCCGTGCACCGGCCATGCGGCGCGATCGATCCCAGCAACAGCGGTCCCTTCTGGCAGGCCTCGAACTGCCTTCTCTGAAAAATCCTCGCTCGAAGCGGCGAGCGCGTCGCGCGAGGGCAGGGCCAGCGCAGCTGCTCCTCGCTGCAGGCGGCCCCAAGCCCGAGGCCGCCCCTTTGGCATAGTTAGGGGGGAAGCTCCCGAGGGGAACGGATCCTGGACCCGTGGGGGCCCCCCCAAACGACCACTTCTTCATCCTGGATCGCTCTCGGAGGAGGAGGAGTGGGAGGAGGAGGAGGAGGAGGAGGAGGAGGAGGAGGAGGAGGAGGAGGAGGAGGAGGAGGAGTGGGAGGAGGAGGACGGGGCCCGAGGAGGGCCCCGAGAGCCGATTCGCGGCGGCGAGCGGGGGGGACCCGCAAGAAGGGGCTGGTCTCTTCTCGGAAGGCTCGGCAGCCCCCCCGGCCTCCCGAGAAGTCCTCGAAGCCTCCCCCGGCGCAGTCGCCGGAACGCATAGCCCGGAGGCCGAAGACCGCCGAGAAACTGCGGGAACGCCCGAAGACCTCGAACCTCGGAGTTCGAACCTCGGAGCTCGCCGCCGAAATTCCCCCCCTCGCTCGCCGCCGAGAGTTCCTCTAGACCCGTTTCCGCCATGGCGGCGAGCCCCCTCCCGAGCCGCGGCGGCAACAGCGACACTAGAGACCTCCACGCTGGGGTACGCGGTATGTGGGAGCGGAAAATCGCGCCGCATCGCCACTGCAACGCCGACGCATCGGCGATGTCGGCGTGGGAAAAGACGGGATCCACACCAAGCCGCACCGCCGACGCATCGGCCATGCGGCGCGATCCTCTGACCCCACATCTGCTCCGACCCCACCTGGGAGGCCCAGACTCGGCGGCGAGCGAGGGAGGGAAGTGAGAAGGAGAGGGCCTTCTCCGAAGGTTCGGAGAAGTTCTCGAAGCCTTCCCCGACCACACCAAAAAACAAAACCTCTCAGACGGCGCAAGGGCTTCTGAGAAGTCCCGCCGCCTTCTGGGAAAGGCCTTCTCCTCCTAGGAGGAGAGGGAGGAGAGGGAGGAGAGGGAGGAGAGGGAGGAGAGGGAGGAGAGGGAGGCGAGGGAGGAGAGGGAGGAGAGAGAGGAGAGGGAAGAGGGGGAGGAGGGGGAGGAGGGGGAGGAGGGGGAGGAGAGGGAGGAGAGGGAGGAGGGGGAGGAGAGGGAGGAGAGGGAGGAGAGGGAGGAGAGGGAGGAGAGGGAGGAGAGGGAGGAGAGGGAGGAGATAACCCGGGTCTCCGGCGGCCGTCCAGGATAATGCGGACACCCCCGGAACGCCCTCGGCGAGGCGCAGCTGCCAGCAGGCAGCCCGCGGCCGAACAACCGCCGACGACCGACGCACACGCCCGAAAACCCCGAGCTTCCCCCCCTCGCTCGCTGCCGAGTGAACTCAGGTCGGGCATGTCCTTCTACAGGCGGGTTTTTGACGAAAAGTGGAATCAAACTATATTCAATTAGCCTGGCGAAGGACCCAACAATACGCAGTTGTGGGGGAGCCCCGTATGGGGCCACGAAACGCTGTGCTGGGCGTGGCGGACGCATGCGCCCCCCCCCCCCCACTGGGGCCTTCGATGGAACTCCCTATGGGGCCACGAAGCGCTGTGCTGGGTGTGGCGGACGCATGCGCCCCCCTCCACTGGGGCCTTCGGTGGAGCTCCCCATGGGGCCACGAAGCGCCGTGCTGGGTGTGGCGGACGCATGCGCCCCCCCCCCACTGGGACCTTCGGTGGGGCTCCCTAGGGGGCCACGGGTGTGGCGGACGCATGCGTCCCCCCCCCCACAGGGGCCTTCGGTGGACGCCCCCCCCCACAGGGGCCTTCGGTGGAGCTCCCTATGGGGCCACGAAACGCCGTGCTGGGTGTCGCGGACGCATGCGCCCCCTCCACTGGGACCTTCGGTGGAGCTCCCTATGGGGCCACGAAGCGCTGTGCTGGGCGTGGCGGACGCATGCGCCCCCCCCACTGGGGCCTTCGGTGGGGGCCACGAAACGCTGTGCTGGGTGTGGCGGACGCATGCGCCCCCCACTGGGGCCTTCGGTGGAGTTCCCTATGGGGCCACGAAGCGCTGTGCTGGGCGTGGCGGACGCATGCGCCCCCCCCCACTGGGGCCTTCGGTGGGGGCCACGAAACGCTGTGCTGGGTGTGGCGGACGCATGCGCCCCCCTCCACTGGGGCCTTCGGTGGAGTTCCCTATGGGGCCACGAAGCGTTGTGCTGGGTGTGGCGGACGCACGCGCCCCCCCCCAGTGGGACCATCGGTGGAGCTCCCTATAGGGCCACGAAGCGCTGTGCTGGGTGTGGCGGACGCATGCGCCCCGCCCACTGGGACCTTCGGTGGGGTTCCCTATAGGGCCACGAAACGCTGTGCTGGGTGTGGCGGACGAATGCGCCCCCCACCCCCACACTGGGGCCTTCGGTGGGCTTCCCTATAGGGCCACGAAACGCGGTGCTGGGTGTGGCAGACGCATGCGTCCCCTCCCACTGGGGCCTTCGGTGGAGCTCCCTATGGGGCCACGAAGCGCCGTGCTGGGTGTGGCGGGCGCATGCGGGCTGTGCCACTGGGACCTTCGGTGGAGCTCGCTATGGGGTTACGAAGCGTGTGAGAGGTGTGCCGAGAGCAAAGGCAAGGAGGGGGAAGAGGGAGGAGGGGGAGGAGGGATTCTAGATTTTAGATTCTGCAGAGAGCGGTGACCAAGAGCTAGCTTGGGCGCAATAACAAAATTAATCCCGTTCAGGGAAAGACATTCCCGACTTTGGGGGCAATCCACTGGCGAGGCGAGACAAGGCTTCGCGCCCCTTTGCAGTGGGGGGCTCTCTCCACCTCCCTGCACGCAATCGGGACCTGCATTCATCAGCAAGCTTGCGCACGCTATCAACTGCATACGCACCACAACTCGTGCAATGTATCACACCCCTCTGAACAGACAGCGCGTGCGAACCATGCACAGCATGAAAGAGTGGGTGGTCCGCGGGGGTCCGAAGCTCCTGAACCTCCGCGATCACGAGCGGCTGCGCTGGCAAGCAGCCTCTCGGGCCCTCAACACGATCCCACGCCCCTGGGGCCTGAGCGAAGGAGGAGAGGGGAGTGCACGGTCGGGGCCAGAACGAACTCAACTGGCCTTTCTTCGGGAAAGACTGGCGGCAGCGCTGGCACTTAAAAAGGGTGCTCCGCTCCACCACAGAATGGCCAGCAGCGATCAAGCGTCGCCTGCGGGCCTCTCCAGCCGTGACCCCAGCTTTTTTCCTCGCAGCGGTCAGACCATCTCGCGACGATGTGTCCCTTCCACACGTGAGGAACACCTCTCTCTGAATCGCCAGAAGACGCAACTGTACTTTCTCTTGCAAGTGGCCAGCCTCCGACACAGTGGCAACATCATCACAGGACAACTTCCCCCTTTCGGCACCTTCATGTGCACACAGGTCAGCAGCACGATTTAAAAGGAGCTCAGCGCTCGACAACTGCATGCTCTCAGCCTGGGCCTGGGTCTGGTGAGATTTTGTCCACCTAAGATCAATCTGGCCTGGACGGGACTCGAGCCGATCCCAAACCTGCACCCAGATATCAAGCATCGTACTCTTACTCCTGATAATCTGTTGCTTGGACTTCCGAAAATTGCGAACAACTGGCAGATAATCACTAAAGACCAAGATATTGCCCTCCGTTTTCAAAAGGACGGCCAGCAAGGAGTACAACTCGGCGCGCGGCGAGCTCTGGAAACCCGTGGGGAGTGTCCCAAACATGCCGCCACCGACCTCCCGCTCAGGTGCAGCATGACAACGCCCCAGCCGCACCTCCTTAGTCGCCAATCCTTAGTGTCCTTCCCCCCCGAGCCGTCGATGCCCCAAACGCCCCCTTGGATCACGTTGTCCCCTTGGAGCACCCCAAAGGACCACTGCAGAACCTCAGGGGCAGGGAGACCATTCACGGCCTGCTCCAAGGACATCAGGCCCCGGAGCCAGAGGGAGGGGAGGGATTCACTTTCCTCGATCGCAGTCGGGGCAAGATAAGCAGTGGCCTGAGCGGCCCGGCTGTCAATCTGGTCACTGGCGCAGCACTTCCAGAAGCGGTGCACGGGCGTCTCTGGCTCCACCCCGCACCGCGGGCAAAGTTGAGACGCGCAATACCCCGCATCGAATAGGCGAGATTCTGTCCAATAGCCGCCTATCATGGTAGTTCTCAAAATGGCCTGGGACTCATAATCGAGGTTTTTGCCAAACTGTTTCAACATTTTCTGGGGGGTGGTGAAACCGACCCCAGCCTGGACCCCGCCCCCAAGGGAGGAGGGAGGAGAGAGGAGGGAGGAGGGGGAGGAGGAATGAAGGAAGGAAGGAGAGACGCGGGGCACCGTCTCTCCAAAACGAGGACCCAACACCACAGGATGGTCGGGAAAAATACAATGGGGGCACGTCCACAAGAAACCTTCCACAGGAAACCCAACCCTGAGATCCCAGGACGTCCATTGATTTGTATGGTGTGGGAGCGTCGCGCTCTCCACAGCAAGACCATAGAACCCCAAGGCCCCCTGGAGGCAAGCCCAAAACTGGGCCTCCACTGCAGCCCAAAAGACTCAAGCATCGTCCCAAAACCTCGACCTCGGCGAGCCCCGCCCGAACCACGGCGACGGCGACGACACGCGGCGGCGGCGGCGAGGCTGACGGCGGCGGCGCGAGGACGGCGGCGCGGGGCGGCGGCGGCGACGGCGACGACGCGCGGCGGCGGCGGCGAGGACGGCGGCCGCGAGGACGGCGGCGGCGGCCGCGAGGGCGGCGGCGGCGGCGCCCGCAGCGCGGGCGGCCGCGCGGCCGGCCGCCCAGCGTCCGCCGCCGGGGGGGACGGCGGCAGCGCGCGGAGCAGGTGCTTCGCCTAGGGCCGGACGCCGACGACGCCGGCGACGACGCCGACGACGCCGCCGACGACGACGACGACGACAACGCCGGCGACGACGGCGACGCCGACGCCGACGACGACGCCGCCGACGACGACGCCGACGACGAAGACGACGCCGACGCCGATGACGCCGACGGCGACGACTCTTTCTCTTCCCCTCTCCGGGGGAGGAGAACAGGGAAGAGTTCGGCGCCCACCCTCCTCTGTGCTCACTGGGAGATCGAGGAGAAGGAAGGAGGACGCCCCGGGCGACGAGGGTAGGGGAGAGGGGCCCTCTCCCCCACCCTCGTCATCGATGCCGCCCTCCTCCCTCTGTGGCCCCCCCCGCCACGGCGGCCCCTGCAGGCCTCACAGGCCGCGGAAGGACCGAGCGCACGCCAAGGCCCAGAGGCGGGGAGCAGCCGTCCCCTGCAGGTGCACCGGGTCCCAGGCGTGATCGCGACGGGCTGAAAAGCAGAGCGGAAGGGTTTTCGTCGTGGTCGGCTTAGCTGTAAGTCGGGCTTGTCCCTAGATAGGGAGAGAGAGAGAGAGAGAGAGATGTCCCCCTCGGGCCCCGGGGTCCGGGTCCCGGAGGTCCGTGGGGTCCCGGTGACCCTCTGGTCCTCGAGGTCCCCCGGTCCCTTTTCCTCTCGACCTCTCCTCCCCCACTCTTCGGGTTTAGCCGTGGGTAGGGCTCGGACTCCTTCCGTAGCCCTTTGGGCTTAGGCTGCGCGCCTGGTGCTTGACAAAACGCACTCTCCCCCCTTCGCCCCCTTTCCACACTTCCCACCGTGCTTCTAGTTTGGGACAATGGTAAGCGGAGCCTCTGGTGAGGGGCAAGAGGGGGAGGACGATGCGGGCACCGGCCGACAGCATGGCCAGACGCAGACAATGCCGACGGATCCCTGGGCCGCATCAGCTCCAGAGACGACCACGCGCCCCGCAGCCGGGGCCGCGACTTCAGCTGGTGCCCACGACCCGTGGTGGCGCCAGACATGGAGCACGGCGTGGACAGGGTGGAGCTCGACGGCAGGTTCGTGGCAGTGGGTACCAGCTCAGCCAGAGGCGGCGGACACGGCCGCGGCTGGCGTGGCCCCCGCAAGTGCTAGCAGAGGTGCTCTTGTTAGCCCTCGAGAGGCGGCGCCGGAGCAGGAAGGGCGGAGTGACTCGAGTCAGTGGGATGGCTGGTGGAGTCGCTCATGGGATCGCCCAAACCGTGACTTCGGTGCGCCGCCGACCTGGCTCAACTATGAGCATCTGGATCTCTACAAGGGTAATCTACGTGCATGGGCGAGGAGGACTGGGTACGCTGCCGAGGTTCAGGCAGCCAAGGTTCTGGAGACACTCCCCGTCGAGATCCAGAGCAAGTTCAAGCTGGTGAGATCGACACTAGACGTCCGCGACGGCGTTGAGAAGCTGTTGGATCACTTAGCAATACTCAACGGAGAGCGCCCAGGTGATAAAGAACGGGAGGCTCAGAACGAGGCACTCTTCGACTACAGCATCCGTCGTGGCGAGAGCTTGACAGACTATGTCCTCAGACGGGACGCCCAGATCTCGACGGCGGAGACCTTCGGACTGAAGCTTCCCGACGGGGTTCTCGCAAGATATCTGGAGGAGGGTGCCAATCTCAGTCAACAAAATAAAATCAATTTGAGGACGCTGGCGGGAGGCGACAAGTCGTTCCAGGCTATCAGACAGGCCCTCTTGTTGCTAGACGTGCGCGAGCGCAGTGTGCTCCCTGGATCGACCTCTACGGCGACGAAGACATACGTGGAGCAGACTCTGGAGGAGCCCGACGTTCAGCCACCCCCAGCCCCGTGGTGCGACGATCCGGAGGCGGTGTCGTTCTACGAGACAGTGGACGACTCTTTCGAGCTCCTCGAGGACGATGCTCAGACGTTCCTCACGGCACTCGAGGAGCAGGATCTGGCGGAGGATGAACTGATGCCCGTGCTGGCCGCCATCATCGAGGAAAAGATCGGGAAGGAAAAACGCAGGACTTGGACCGAGGCTCGCAAAATGAAGGCCACTCGCAAGGTTGATCGTGAATTCTTCGACCGCAGGCGCGCGTCCAAGCCCGGATACCGTCGCATCACCTCAGCCGACCTGAAGAAGAAGACGAGATGTGCCAACTGTGGTGAGCGCGGACACTGGGCAGAAGATTGCAGGAAGCCCTACAGATCGAAGCTGGACCGGATCAATAACGAGAAGAAGGGAGCCTCATCCTCGGCCGCGACGAAAGGGTCCTCTCCTGGGTTCTTCTGCTACTCCAACGCCGACGGGGGCCCCTCGTTCTTGACTGACGCTGTGACGATGGAGCTCGAGTCTGAAGCAGACCATCTTCTACGTAGACGCGGGGATGACGCAGCTGGGCCAGTATCCGTGCAACTCTGACGACTACGAGCTCGAGGCCGACCTCGACTCGATCATCGTCCTCTCTGCCGGTGAAGCTGCTGAGTCATCCACGTGGGCGACCTTCAGCGTCGAACAGTGGGTTGGCCTGATCGGCCAGCTGGAGACGCCGGAGGTTTCGCTCAAGAGTATGAGGGATCACGCGCTGGTGGACACGGCAGCAGGCCAGGCCCTCATCGGAACCCCGGACGTGAAGAACCTGGTCGAGGCCTTTCGCAAGCGCGGCTACTTCGTGTACGTCGACTGGACTCCGCTCGAGGGCCGCAAGGCCTCAGGCATCGGTGGATTGGCCAAGACGGTGGGCAGGGCCTGGGTGCCATGTTCTCTGGCGGGATGCGGATTCATCGAGTTTCTGATCCAAGAGGGCCAGGTACCGCCGATCCTGCCCGCCAAGTTTCTTGAGATGATCGAGGCCAACATTGATCTGAAGGCCGACGAGATGACCGTGAGAGATTGCGGGGACAGAGTCGTGAGGCAGCTTTTCAGGATGCCGTCCGGGCATCGCTCGGTCTCTCTCATCCACTGCGCTCCCGAGTACTTCAGCATCCCCGAGGACCTGAAGGCGAGCCTGCCCGCGGGCTGCATGCCGCACCAGGTTCAGGACCGAAGGGGAGCGGGCAGTGAGGGCCGGGAGCAGCCTGTGCTTTCAGCTTTTCTCTCCTTTCTCTCTCGCTCTGGCTCTGTCTCGGGTTCCAGGGTCCGGGATCCGAACGCCTCGGGAGTCCCGGGGAGCAGCGGGTCCGTAGCCTGTCCGGTTCAAGACGTCAGGGAGCTCAACCTGGCCTCGACCAGCCCGGAGGGCAACGACGCAGGATCGGATGCCAGATCGCAAGAAGCCCGTCCTGAAGACCACGGGCATCGGCAGCAAGCCGGGGACTCCGAGGCGCAGCAAGCTGCTGGGCTCCATCATCGAGAGCGACAGCGAGGTGTCGTCAGGACAGGAGTGGGAGCGGCTTCCAGAGACTCTCGAGGACACCCTGAGGGACGAGGGGATGCAGGAGAACGAGAGGGAGCTTTTCCAGGACGGCCGCATGCAGCTAGGGAAGTACGAGTATCGCTGGCGCAACTGGTACCTGCGCCTGGTCAGCATGACGTACATCCTGGGCCGGATGAAGCACCTCTGCCAGACGCTTCCGAAGACGTTCGTCGAGAGCTTCCCCGCCGACTCGTGTCCTCACCCGCCGTGGGCTCGCAAGTCGGGGAGCAACTCCACCAGCGTCTACGAGCACTGCCGGCAGTGCTCCCAGCGCCTCTTTCTGAGGGACAAGACGTCGGAGGAGATCTTCGAGGCCGAGAAGCGCAAGATCGACAAGCAGGCGGGCAAGGTCAACCGTGCGGATGCCAAGGCGAAGGCAGCTCGGATGGTGGAGGCGTACAAGAACGGCCATTTCCCGATCTTGCCACCCGATCCGTGGACGGCGGGGCCGGAGCCTCAGCGAGCTCGACGCATCCAGGAGGGGAGCGGACCTACGGCGAAGGTGTCGGCGGCGGGGATCCCTCCGGTTCCCCAGAACCTTTACGTCCCGGTGAGCGAAGGGTACGTGCCCTACAAGCACCCCTCCCCGGCGCAGCTGGAGGCGGCCGCGCCGACGATGATCACCTCAGGAGGCCGGGCGATCGACTACTCGGCGCAGAGGGCGGCGAGCCGAGCAGCCGGAGCCACGGCCAAACCACCAGGACCTTCGGAGGCTCGGCCCATGACGACGACCGAGATGCAGATCGCGCTGTCCGACATGAAGATTTGCATCGAGACCCAGGCCAAGGCCAACGAGAGAGTGTGGGGCACGGTCCAGAGCTTCGTCAATCAGGAGAGGGAGATGCGCGCGCAGCTGCCCGCGCCGAGCCTCTCGGACCAGGATCTCGGGAGGATTGCGGCCATGATGATGAACATGCAGGCGCAGATGCAGCAGCAGCAGGGCACGTCCTCGGCGCCAGGAGGACCGAGCTGAACACCTCGGAGCACGTTAACGACGCCGGAGCGCCGCTGTTGGAGGCGCTTGAGGCGCTGAGGAAGCCGGGCGCGCCGCCCGCGAGGCCCCAGGACTTGTTTCTTCGAAACCTTCAGGTCTACCATTCCAGGTCCAGGAAAGAAGATCATGCTTTCGGCAGAGGTTTGATCCAAGGGATTTGGGACCGGTCCGCTCAGAGATTTCTGGAGGCCTCTGATCTTCTGCCTCGTCTGGGGTGGAAGCGCACTCCGGTGGAGGGCGATCTCGCGTCCATTTTTTCCTGGCTCTTTCTATAGAAAGGTGCGGGGGCAGAGCCCCGCGCTGCGCGGTCCCAAGCCGGACCAGGTGGATAGAAGTCGGGGACAGTGACGGCCGAAGTTTCTTGAGCCAACCGTGGGGCGCAGTCACGAGCGCTGAGATCGATGATGCCATCTCGAAAGCACGGGTCGCTCCTGAGAAGAAGCTCAGCCCCCCTGAGGTCTTCCTGTGGTTCGAGTCAGGTCTGGAGGAGGAGGTGGCGAAGACTAGAGGAGGAGAGCCAGAGGAGGAAGGAGAGGAGGAGGCGGGGGCCCTAGATGACACCCTCTCGCACGTTGTCGAGGACCGCTTCGCGGCCGCCGCCCTAGCCGGAGCCGTGCCTGAGGCCCTGGTGGGGCCCTCAGTGCCGCGCAAGGTCCGCGAGGCCTCGGCGCGGGTCTTAGGAGGTCCGGGCCTCAGGGCAGGCCGGCGCCTCAGGGCGCGGGAACTTCAGCGGGCGGAGGGCTTAAGGGGGGGCACTCTGGTCATGGAGGTGTTCATGCGTCCCCGGGTCTCCGAGGAACTAAGGCGGCGGGGATACGCCGTGTCGCCGGCGTTCGACATCCTGACGGGCAAGGATCTTAGCACACCTAAGGGCCGCAGCGAGCTGTGGCGGCGGATCGCCGCAGATGAGCCTCTCGTGATCATCATGTCTCCTGTCTGCAAAGCGTTCAGCATCGCTCGGGTGCCTTTCTGGGGCACCATGGATCCCGACAGGCTCGTTGAGGAGGAGCAGCGAGGGCTCGAATACATGCAGTTGTGTGCCATGATTGCCCAGTATCAGCTTCAGCGTGGCAGGTATTTCTTATTCGAGCAGCCCGAGCTGGCTAGCTCTCTTGAGCTGGGAGTTATCCAGGAAGTGATGAGGGCCCCGGGGGTCTTGACCCGTCGTACCGACCAATGCGAGTTCGGGCTGTCCGTGGATAAGGGTGGGGGGCTTTCCCGGAAGAGAACCGTCTTAGTGGGCAACTCTGACTCTCTCATGTCTCCTTGTGTTCGCACGTGCTCGGGCCAGCATGAGCATGTGCCATTGGAGGGAGGGCACAGGACACGTCTTGCTGAGCGGTATCCTGATGCTCTGATCGCGGCGCTTGCTATGGGCGTTGAGGCTGCCGGGTGGGTTTTCCATCACCCGGAGGTGCTGCTGGCCCGCTCTGATTGTGATTCGGAAGAAGACCCACCCTCGTTTCCCGCCGAGGTGCCGGGGGACGAAGGCGAGTCAGATCAAGACGAGCCGGAAACGAGACCTCCGCCTCGACGCTCGGTCCGGGGGGTCCCGGTGTCGGAGGCCTCTGGGGGCCGACCTAGTACCGAGCTGGAGCCAGCTCTGCAGCAGGAGGTCCACAAGCTGCATGTTAACCTGGGTCATCCGAATCGCTCCGACTTTTTGCGTACTCTCCGAGTCGCCCGCGCGAGAGAAGATGTTCTCAAGTGGGTTAAGGAGGAGTTCAGATGTTCAGCATGTGAGGCTCATGCTAGACCACACTGGCGAAGGCACGCCCACATTCCTCGCACTTATCAGTTCAATAAGGTTGTGGCGGTCGATCTATTCTACATAGAGGTCGACGGCCACTCGGCTCCAGTGTTGAACATTATTGACCATGGGACGTCATATCAGCAGGCATGCCTTCTCCCCAACGACACGGCTCTAGTGACCTGGAGGGCTTTCCTTCAGTGGTGGATCAGGCCATTTGGTGTCCCAGAGGTTGTGGTTTCGGACGGGGGCGGGGAGTTCGAGCGCGAATTCAGCCGTGGCTGCGAGCACGAGGGAGTGTTCCACCAGGTCGTCCCGGCGAACTCCCCCCATTGGAACGGGAAATGTGAGAGGCACGGGGGGATTTTGAAGGACGCCCTGTCTAAGGCGTCGCTGGCCCTCAACCCCTCCACGGCCGTCGAGGTTGAGGAGATCCTGGCTCAGTGCGTCGCTCACAAGAATCGGTCGTACCATCGAGGTGGTTTCAGTCCCACGCAGCTGGTGTTCGGTTGTAACCCCCGGATCCCTCGGGCCCTCCTCAGTGATGACGCCATGGATCTCGTTGGTTGTGAGGATGTGCTCCGGGAGGGTCCCGACGGGGACTCCGCGGCGGCAGAGTTTGCTCGTCGCCATCGGGTTCGGGAAGAAGCCAGGAGAGCTCTCGCCTCGATGGACGCTCGGTCTCGCCTCTCTGAAGCCTCGCGAGGCCGGCTACACTCAGATAAGGTGTTTAAGCCCGGCGAGTGGGTGCACGTGTGGAGACGCGTCACCGCCACGAACCGCTCTCACAATTTGCAGCGTGATCGTTGGACGGGCCCGGGAGTTGTGGTGCATCAGACCGGCAGCACGGTCTGGGTCGCCATGCGGACTCGGCTTTTAAAGTGTTCTGAGGAGCAAGTCAGGCCCGCGACCCGTCAGGAGGCCCTAGGGGCCGAGCTTTTGGACACGGAAAGGTTTGACGCTCTGCGGGAGCAGGTCAGGGCCCCGGGGAGGCGCATCGGTGCGGTGGACGTGGCCTCTGAGGGCCCTCCGCCTCAAGAGGCCCATGATCGGGCCGAGCAGGGGGACCAGCTTCAACCATCACCGGCCACGAGGAACCTGGATCCTGCCGTGACCGCTCCGCCAGCCCCCCCGATGTCGTCAGTTGCTCCTAGATTGGCTCCCGTGCCCAGTGAGGCTGACACCGAACTTCCCCTCCCCGCCAGTTCCATCGGTCGCGTGACGTCTGAGGCGTCCGGGTCTGCCGCTCTCGGCGGAGTTCCGCCTGCTGGCAGTGCAGAGCTTGCTCTCGCTCCGGGCTCGGAGCCGCCGGTCTTGCGTGGTGCTGAGGCTCGGAGGTCGGAGCAGCCTGGTGAGCGACGAGTGGCTCCCAGGCTCACGCCTGCCGAGGACATTGGGGGAGGGCCTCGCGTTGCCAGGATGGTCCTCGAGCGAGAGTCAGGGCTTTCCGGGGGCACGGCTCCGGGTCCTCATGGGCCTACCCCAGTCGGAGGCCGAGTGCGCCCTCTGTGTCGAGACGTCTCGCTTCCCCGGGCTTCCAGGGTTTCGTCCGCCGCCCCGGCGGCTCCGGCCCCCCAAGTGCTGGAGGGTCCCATGGGAGCCAGAGCTCGGTCTAGGACCCCGGAGGGTCGAGCTGCCGACCGGGCCCCAGAGGCCCCCAGCTGGGCCACCTTGGAAGGCGACGGGGACGACTGGCAAGACGAGGCCCTCCTGCAGGAGCTGTTTGAATGGGCTGGTTTCACGGAGACAACCTTCTCTGGCCTTGCTCACGCGGGGCCCCCAGTGAGGCCTCGTGGAGCCGAGGTGGTCTGGAAGCACCTCTCCCCCTCCGAGCGCCAGCAGTTTCTCGTGTCGGATAAGTCCGAGTGGGAGGCCATCCTCGGGTCCGGGGCCGTGCGTGTTCTTTCCGCCGAAGAATCTCGGCTGGCGAGGAGGAGGTTTCCTGACCGGATTCGTTCGTCCAGAATGGTTCGGCGGCTAAAGCCGCAAGAGGGGGTGGGAGCGGCCCCCATGGCCAAGAGCCGCTGGTGTGTTCACGGGCACCAGGACCCAGATGGTGAGTCTCTTGCCGTATATGCCCCGACCCCCCAATCGGAAAGCATTATGGTGACTCTCCAGATTGTCGCGTCCATGGGGTGGCGTTTGCACGTTGCGGACGCCAAAAATGCTTTCTGCCAGTCGGATCGTCTTCGCAGGCCCAATGGGGCCATCTTCGTGGAGCCCTGTCAGGGGCTTAGTATCCCCTCGGAGCAGCTCATCGAACTCGTGGCCCCAGTATACGGTCTTAACGATGCGCCATTGCTGTGGCATCGCACTCTGACCGAATGGTTGGGCAGCCAAGGTTTCACCAAGTCGCTGCTGGAGCCTTGTTTGTGGGTCAAGCGCGGGAAGCTTGACCGGCTCGAGGCCCTAGTTTTAATTGAGGTGGATGATCTCATCGTCTCGGGTCGGGATGACGTGATGGGACCTTTGAGGGACGCTCTGTGTAAGCGCTTTTGCTTTGGCAAGTGGAAGGAGAGCGAGTCTGAGTATGCGGGCCGGAGGGTCGCGCAGCACGCCGACCGCATTACGGTTGATCAGGAGAAGTACATACGTGAGCAACTGAGCCAGATGCATCTAGATCGAGAGAGGCGAGCCAGCCCTGAGCTGCCCCTCTCAAAAGATGAGATTTCATCCTATCGTACTGTTGCTGCTCAGGTGCAGTGGTTGGCGCGCGAGAGCCGCCCGGACGTGGCCGGTAGTGCTTCCCTCTTAGCCGCTGCCCTCCCCTCTCCCCTGATCTCCGATGCTCTCGTTCTGATCAAAGTGGTTAAGTTTCTCAAGGGGTCGTGTGAGCAAAAGCTTACCCTCTGGTCCCTGGATCCGGTTTCCCTCACCTTCGTCACGGCGAGCGATTCGGGAGGCCCGGGAACTGCTCGGCGAGGTGGAGCCCAGGGAGCGTGGATCGTCATGGCTGCCGATGGCAGCATTCGTCAGAACAAACGGTCAAGGGTTAGTGTGCTGTCTTGGCGCTCCCAGAGGATAAAGAGAGCCGTCGCTAGCACGGTGGCTGCGGAGACGTTGGCCCTGTCCGCTGCCACCGCCGAGGCTCAATGGTTGCAAGTTTTGTTCAGGGACGCTGTTTTTAATGACGTTTCGAGGCCCGACTGGTTTAATGGACAGGCCCCTTTCACGGTCGTGCTGTCCAAGGACTGTCAGCTCAGCGAGGCCGCCTCCTGTCTTTCTGTCGTGGATGCGAAGTCGGTGTTCGACACCCTCTCTCGCAACTCAGCGGGCTCGAGGGCTGACAGGAGAAACGCCATCGAACTTGCTGTGATTCGAGATGCTTTGTGCTCGATAGGGTCTCAAGTGCGGTGGATGCCCCGCGCTAGGATGCCCGCCGATCCTCTCACGAAGATGGACCCTTCCCGTGGTAACCTTGCGTTGCATGATTTGCTTTGCAGAGGAACCCTGTCCCTAGTGGACGAACACGGTCATTTGACGGAAAGGGCCCTCAACGAGGCCCTAAAGAGCAGGTCCCGCGGGGCCAGTAGGCGCGCCCTCGAGCTAGCAGCTAAGGTCGAGTCCCCGAAGATCGAGTCAGCTGAGGTGAGGAGGGGCCCAGGGCTCCCCGAGGTAGAGGAAGAAGAGGAGGTGGAGGAGGTAGAGGAGGAGGTGGAGGAGCGCCCAGGAGGAGACAGGAACACGAGTGAGGTGAGGGGCGGAGGAGGAGAAGGAGGAGGAGGAGGAGGAGGAGGAGGCCCAGCGCGCGGGCGACCGCAGACACCCGCGCGCCAGATCCCGGCCTACGTCAGCATGGAGGCCGGAGCGCCCAGCATGGAGGCCGGGGCGCCCGGCCGTCTGGCGGAAGCGAGCCTCGAGCTCGCTAAACCCGCCAAAGTTTGGCCCGCTGTCCCCCTCGGGCCCCGGGGTCCGGGTCCCGGAGGTCCGTGGGGTCCCGGTGACCCTCTGGCCCTCGAGGGCCCCCGGTCCCTTTTCCTCTCGACCTCTCCTCCCCCACTCTTCGGGTTTAGCCGTGGGTAGGGCTCGGACTCCTTCCGTAGCCCTTTGGGCTTAGGCTGCGCGCCTGGTGCTTGACAAAACGTGCTCTCCCCCCTTCGCCCCCTTTCCACACTTCCCACCGTGCTTCTAGCTTGGGACAGACGGCCCTAAAGCGCCCAGTGACGGATCCACGATCCCCCCTTCGCCCCCTTTCCACACTTCCCACCGTGCTTCTAGCTTGGGACAGACGGCCCTAAAGCGCCCAGTGACGGATCCACGATTGCCCAGGGAGGGCCCAAAGCGGCCTCTGAAGGCCCAGGGGGCCCATAGGCGCCCCAAGAGTGCTCCAAGAGGACTTCCAGGAGGCCAACATCGCAGCGGGCCTCCGATCCAAGACGGGCCCGTGGGCTGCCAAGATCGCCCCAGGACGGCCCCAGAGGCCCGCAATGGGCTTGCAAGACGTCCCAAGAGGGCCCCAAGACAGCCCGAGACGCCCCCAGGACGGCCTCAAGACGGCCCCAAAGACCTCGCCCTAGTGCGGGCCCCACGACGACCGCCGAAGGCCAAGAGGTCCCCTAGAGGGCCCCAGAGGCTCCCAAGATGTCCCCAAAAGGCCGCAGGAGAACCCCTAAGAGGCCCCAGTACCCAAGATGCCCTTTAGAGCCACCCAAAAGACTCGCAGGAAGCTCCCAGAAGGCCTCAAGAGGACCTCAATAATCCTCTTCTTCTTATGGTTCGTCTTCTTCTTCTTCCTTCTTCTCCTCCTCCTCCATCTCCTCATGCTCCTCCTCCTCCTCCTCCCCTCCTCCTTCTCCTCCCTCTCCTCCCTCTCCTCCTCCTTTTATCTTAATATCTACAGTGTTTCCCCAAAGGGTTTCACAACGGCTGGGGAAACAAACAGTCCAATAGCGTGGCCAGACGCCGGCTCAACGTTTGGCCGCGTGAGCGGTTTCAAAAGGCAGGGGGCGGCGGTGATTCGCCGCATGCGTCTTAAGTAGGCAAGCAATGGGCCTGGCGACGGGTCCGCCCTTGTGCAGTCATGTGTAGCGCAGGGCGCGGGCCTCTCTTCATCTTCTGCGCGCCACGGGGCAACGCGGAAAGCTGGCTGCTGCGGGGCACGCGTGCACGGGCGCGATGCACTCTTTGTGGGGCACGGTCCGCGTGAAGGGTGTCCCGAATAATTCGGATGCCTCCGCACGAACACGGCCACTGAGGCCGCAAGTTCACTCCTCCAGGCAAGACCCATACGGGGCATGTGTTGGAATGAGCGGGGGACGACATGCGAAGTTGCCCGTTGGTGTCAGAGGTGAAGATCCCTCTAGGGCATGATTCGCGTGACGGGTGTGCTGACACGGGCGGAGGGGCATTATGCGAACTTTGTCTCTGGGCCTTCAGGTGGTGCTCCTTGTGGGCACGATCCGCGTGATGAGGTGTGCCGCAATGGGCGTGGTGGGCGCAATGCGAACCCTGCCTCTGGGGCCGTAGGTTATCCTTGCGGGCCACGGTCCATGTGCGAGGTGTGCCGTCCGGGGAATTCCTTGCGGGCCACGATCCGTGTGAGAGGTGTGCCGAAGTGGGTGGGGCGACTCTATGAAGCTTCCCGGGGCTCTCTGGGGCCGCCTGGGCTGTCTTAAGGCGCTGTTGGTCCATCAGACGCATCCGAAAACCGTCGCGGCAGCCTCGGGGGCTGTCATATGAATATTTCGGTCGTTGTAGGGCCGTCTTGGAACCCTCTTGGTGCGGTCTTCTGGACCTCTTGGAGGCCATTTCGTCGCGTTTTGGCCTTCATGGGACCACTGGGAACCTCTTTAGCCGCCTTGAGGCTGTTGGACCTTTTTAGGCGGCTGGAAACCTGGCAAGGTGAACAAAAACGGAAACCATTGAAACGGTTAAGATAATTAGTGGTTTGGGTTTCTTCGGGTTGTCATGGAAAGCTTCTGGCCCCCTCCAAGCCATCCTGGCCGTCTTGGATGTATCTCGGTCGACTTTGGAAGCTTCTTGGGACCCTCGTGACGTGCCACCTAGGAGGCCACCTGTGACCGTCTTGGGCCGTCTGTGCCCATTTTGAGGGCCATCTTGGGCCATGTTGGCTGGCTTGGAGGCGAGTTATCTTGATGGTGGATGCTGTGTGCGGTGGCGGCGGACGGGCCGAGAGCCACATGGAATCTTTTGGAAGGGCCAACCGTCCCATAATACTTGGCAGGCTGCGCACCTCTCTTGCAAGCAGCAGGGGGCGGCGGATCTTAGACGGCTACGGCGCGTAACCGCTGCTCGCTGCAGTTTGAGAGACGCCTATGAGTCTAACTTTTGGGGTGAGTGTGGGTACGTACGTGTTTAGATTGCGTGCTCCCCCAGCCGATGTAAACGCCAATTGGGGAACATGGGATGGGCTCTGGGCAGCCTTCTCGGGTTATCTTGGAGGCCGCTTGGGAGCCAATAAAAGATATGTTGGGGGCCTCAAAGGGCGTCTGCTTAACCTTCACGGCCGTGTTGAGACAGTCAGGGCCATTAGTCGTCTTCAAGACAGCCTGGGGCTTTGAAAGGCAGAGCACGCCCTCCTGGGAGCGAAGGGTGCCCAGGACATTTGAAAACGGACACGATGAGCGTCAGAAGGCCAACGATTCCCCCAGATGTCTCAAGAGGACCCCAAGACTTTCCTGGATGTCCTTCAGACGGCCCAATAAGCCCCGAAGACTCCCATGGGGAAGGTCATAAAGAACGTAGTATTCATTGTATGTCATCTGATGCTGAACACGTTGGGTTCCAACCAGAGCTTGCTAGACCCTAAGCGCGCGTAGCTCCAGTGCACCATTGCACGCAGAATCGAGAGCGTTGCCTCAGTGCATGCCAAGTTGACAAGAAGTGAGCCTGCAGCATCGGGAATTACATTAGTTTGGTTTGCACTCTGCTCTCTAGGCTTCGCCGATGCTCGTCGTCGTTGCCGTCTCCCTCTACACTGTCTCCAGCAACTGGGCGTAAATAGTTGTCCTCACCATGGCTCTACAGCTAGTATTGCTCAAACTGACGCGAAGACACCGCCGATCATGCCCGCTAGCGTAGCCTGATTGCGGCCAAGGACGGGCCGCCAGCGAGATGTTATCGGCAGGTCCTGTACGTTGTTTCACCACCGTGTGCCGCTATTATGGCAGAGTCTTGCTTGCTGGTCAGTGTCCAACAGGGACGTGGGGGGGTGCGCTGGTCACTTTTCGAGTGGCTACCCCAAGGCAAAAGGTTATCGAGCTGGGCGGACCAAGCAAGACTTACAAACGATCTTAAGCGTGTGTCGTGTCTCTCTGAAGTTGTGACGAAGCTATGGGCTGCGCAACATGTTGATGGAGTTGACCTGAACATTGCACACATGAGTGCAGCGTGGGTGTCTATGGCTAGGCAGAAAGCGCAGCTCACCGAGGAGGATCAGAATTCAGAGGACTTCGATTCGCTCGTGGAGATGACCCAATCGGCATTGACAAATCCGGATTCCAGTTGGAAGCATTCGGTTAAGAGGCACCATCCGCGTAAAATTGGCCAGCCAGTTGCATTGGTGTTGTGGTCTGTGGCAACGCTTCACGGAGTCTGGCCGAAAACAAGGGACATGATGCCATGTCTAGCATACCACATGCAGTCTGGAGCTCAGTCTGCACATGCTCAAAACGTTGCCAATGCGCTTTGGGCGTTCGGAATCATGCACACTGTTGACGATGGATATGGCAGCGTTGTCACAGATTTGATGCGCCGCGCATTAAGCTTGTCAGCCGAGATGAACTCACAACAAGTGTCCAACATGTGCTGGGGATTGGCACGCAGGAAACGAGAATCTCATAAATTTTGCTCCGCAATGGCAGGTCGACTGCTATCGCTATCCGCAGTTCTATCCAAAAAGGCGATTGGTTTTGATCTTACTCAAGCAGCGTGTGCATTTGCTGTGCTGAATTTCCGTTCTGATACTTTCATGGAGATGGTGGCTGGAAAATTACCAGAGCTACTGGATAGCAGGCATGTGTTGCCAGATTGGGACCTATGCGCAGTTCATTGGGCTTTCGACCAGCTGTACCCTGCGCAATGCCATGTGAGCACGTTTGATGGGGTGTGGAAGGGACAAGGAACTATAGAAGGAAGGCGTTTGATTGGAGATGGGGGACAGGTGCACTTGCTGCAAGGCAACACTGATGGAACAATATCGTGGACACTTTCTACAGGAGAGTCTTTCACGGGGAAGCTGGTAGACAATGGTACCAAGATTGAATGGAGCGACGGCGATGTTTGGGTAAGGGGCGATCGTCCGTTCGCTGTGTTCCAAGAGAAGTTGCATCAACACGTTTCACAGAGAAGCTTGGCTCACAGATTGACGACTGTTCCGGTAGGGCCTGAGTGTTGGTATTTCGGCCGCTAGTGCGCACAACGAATGCAGCAACAGACTCGCATTGTTCTGCCCATTCCGGATGGCATAGCAATCGCCCCCCTTTTGGGGTTCGCGGAGGAGGAACGGGCGCGTGCCGTCGGGGAGAAATTGGGGAGTTGCAGTTTAAAAGCTCGGGTTCCTGGGCCAGGGGCGGTTGGCCCGCTGGCGTCGGCAGTCTCCGAGGGGGGGGATGGGGATTAGGGGGGCAGCGGTGGGTTTGGGGGGGGGGGGGATGGGGGTTGGGGGGGGGGATGGGGGAGGGGGGGGGGGAGGGGGGATCGGGATGGCCATAAACGTCAACGGCGGCGGCGACGGCGATGACGACGACGACGACGACGACGACGGCGGCAGAGACAACGACGACGACGACGACGACGACGACGACGACGACGACGACGACGACGACGACAACAACAACTACGACGGGGAAGGGAACGGGGGCGGGGACGGGAACGGGGACGACGGGGACAGGGACGGCCGCCGTCGTCGTCATCGTCGTCTTCGTCGTCGTCGTTGTTGTCTTCGTCGTCGTCGTCGTAGTCGTCGTCGTCGTCGTTGCGGCCGCCGCCACCGCCGTCGTCGTTGTCGTCGTCGTCCTTCCGTCGTTCCTTCGTCATCGTCGTTACGTCGTCGCCTTCGTCGTCGTCTTCGTCCCCGATCTCGTACTGGTCGTCATGATTGTCCTTGTCCTTGCGCTGACCCTCGTAGCTGTGCTCTGAACATGGAGTCTTCGTCGTCGTCGCCGTCGCCGCATTGGGGTAGGGATGAGGATGGATCTGGGGGGATTGATCTGGAAAAGGGATGAGGCTCGTGGGGGGGATGGGGATACCGCGTCGGGAGTGTGTGGGGTGGGATTGGGATGGGGACGTTCCGTCGGAAGGTTAGTCGTCCCCCCCGATTAGTATGCCATCCAGGGTATTTGGAGTCTCGTTTCTTGGGCCCCTGAATGTGTGTGAGCTTCGTGGACCCGTGAACGTCCGACAAGAAAGACACCATCTTGGGGTGTGCCTGAGCGTGTTCTGCATTGTCACTGGTGCTGGGTGAGACGTGAACGCGTCTGGCCGCTGCACACAATTCCCGCTTGACCCCCAGAGTCGTTTCGATACTGCTTCACCCACCCCATATCAGGGTCGCCGAAGCGGAGGAATTCGCGCATCGGGTGGGGCGTCGACCCCTGCTCGCCCACTCGTCGCCGATCCTGGTTTGGCCACCAGGAGCATGGCCACCATCGATTCTAGACGCTTCGCGTCACTCCACCAGTTCATCTACAAACGATGCCCAAGAGAGTTGCCCTGATCAGTCATGTGGGAGAGAAGGCAGTGGAATGAAAGTTGGGAAGCCGTCATACCCGAAGAGGGGGAAGGATGGAAGAGGAACCAGAGGAGGAGGAAGAGGGAGAGTGGGAGGAGGGACGGGGGAGGATGGAGGAGGAATGAGGAGGATGAGGCGGATGAGGAGGAGGAGGAGGAGGAGGAGGAGGAGGGGGATAAGGGCGAGCAGAGAGGCCAGAGGCCCTTTGGATAGTTCTCGGAGTCCCTTCAGATGTCCCTCGGGAGTTTGTCGGCCTCCTGGGGCCTCTTGGGGGCCTCTCGGCCGTCCCGGCGGCCTCTTGAAGCGTCTCAGGTGCCTCGGAGGGGGCCTCTTCGGGCCTCTTGGGGGTCTCTTGGGAGCCTCTCAGGGGCATCTGGGAGGCATCTTGAAGGCATCATGGGGGCCTCTGGGGCCTCCTCCAGGAGGCCAAGCGTGGCCAAGACCTTAATAGAGTGAGCAATTCGTGCCTTGTCGCCGAGGCCGATTCTGGCCGCTCTAGCCCCTCGCCGCCCCCCCCCCTCCCTTCAGACCCAGGGGACAGGGGCAGGAAGAGGGGTAAACCCTTTCCCGAAGGGGGAGAAGGAGGTTGGAAAAGGATTAGCAGGAGGAGGAGGAGGAGGAGGAGGAGGAGGAGGAGGCCCTCCGCCCTTGAAGCATGGGGGAGGGTGGTGAGGAGGAGTCAGGACTTGGCGGTGGGTGAGGAAGCGGAGGAGGAAAGCGAGGAGGATGCGAATCAGGACGACGATGGCGATGGGACGTAGGAGGAGGAGGAGGAGGAGGAGGAGGAGGAGGAGGAGGAGGAGCCAGAGGATGAGCCAGAGGAGGACGAGGAGGAGGAGGGGGAAGATGAAGGGGAGCCAGGGGGGCGGCGTGGGGTAGTTGTCCTGCGGACCAGGGGGGAAGATCACTAGAACAGAGCCGTCGCGTCATCCTTGCTCCGCAGAGAAGACAAGGAAGAACCTTCGACGATAATGCAAACAAGCACGACAAAACGCTGTACCACAGCGACGAACCTAAAAACGCCAAAAAGTCGACCCTAAAATCGCTTTAAGAAAAAACGTAGCGTTTCTGTTTTGTTGCGGCGTCAGCCTGTCAAGAGCCCAAACTAGAAAACGCGAACAAAAACGCCCAGGGCGTTTTTTCAAGCTGAACCAAATTCGACACCCCAAATCAATGTGACTGCTGCGCCCTGACAGTCATGAATCGTTCCAAACAACCATTTCTGGTACGCTAGCCATGCGACCCCGTGAAGCCCTTGCAAATGTTTAAGACGAGTGTGCGCGGCGCTAAGGCGAAAGCCAGTTGAAAAGGACCGCCCTCAATCCGTGAAACTCTTGAACATGTTTTAACACGAGTGTGCGCGGCGCTGAGGCGAGAGCCACATTTTGAAAACCACCCACTCTTAATCCTTGTGTAGAACGAGGGTGCGCAGCGCTAAGGCTATTGCCACCACATGTTGAACAATCCATGAAACCCTTGCAAATGTTTTAAGACGAGTGTGCGCGGCACTAAAGCGAGAGCCACATTTTGAAAACCACCCGCCCTTGATCCGTGAAAGTCTTCCAAGTGTGTAGCGAGGGCGCGCAGCGTTAAGGCTAGGGCCACATGTTGAAAACCACCCGCCCTCCATCTGTGAATGTGTTGCCAACTCTTTATGCTGCAGGAGCATAATATGAAAGGAAATATCAGGCAAAACGCCCGGCCCGCCCTTTCGGCCAGCCTCGGGGCGCGACAGGGAGGAGTTATTGATAAGGAAAAGGAATTGAGGAGGAGGAGGCTGAGGAGGGCGCAGGTGGAGGAAGAGGATGAGGATGAGGACGGTCTGGGTGAAGAAGGAGGGGACGGACCAGGAGGAGGAGGAGAAGACGGAGAACAGAGTCAGCCATCACAGTGCAACCGATAGTGATTGCTAATGGGATGGGAAGGCCGGGTGCCCAAGGACCATTTGCTGGAGCCTGGGCTAGCCCCAAGAACGGGTCAAGGTACCTAGATCAGGTGCATGGTGTTTGTTCGTTTCCCTGTTCCGACATCCCCCGTGGGAGAAGAGTATCGAAGCTGCCGACATCGGCAATTGGGGAAAGGCTCGTTCGCTGGGGATCAGGGCCGGACGGGTGCCGCGTGTGCCCCCGAGTGGGGCGTGATGCTAAAACATTAGAGTGTTTGCAAGTGGGCCCCTCCTCTGCGAGGCCGCCCAGCCACCACTGTTGCACGTTCGGGTTCGGCGACGCCGTCGGTAACCTTTATTATTTTCAGCCGCACAGACGCGCTCACTGGTGGCGTCATTTCTCATCATCCTCCCCTCCTCATCCTCCTTCTCCTTCTTATTATCGTCTTCCTCAGAAGCCCAGACCCCCATCCGACTTCTCCTGGGGCCTATTCTGACAATGACTTCGAGGCGAATACAGCCTTGGCGACGAGCTCTGTCCACAAACACGGAAATCATCATAACACCAGCCCTCCTTCCATTTCTCCCTCCTTTCTCCTCCTTCATCCCCACTCCTCCCTCTCCTCATTATCCCTCCTGCTCCTCCTCCTCCTCATCATCATCCTCCTCATCCTCCTCAGCCTCCTCATCCTCCTCCTCCTCTTCCTCCTCTTCCTCCTCCTCCTCCTCACCCTCCTCCTCCGCCCTCCTCCTTCCTCCCTCGTCCCCGCTCCTCCCCGCTCCTCCCTCTCCTCCCTCCTCCCTCCTCTCCCCCTTCGCCCTCCCCATCCGAAAGGTGGTGCACCAAGTAGGAGGTCGCATCCCCTCCCCGATAATGGACGGTGAGGGCGCATGAACTCCTACCAACACAAAGGTGAGCATAGTGAGGAGGAGGGTTGACATCCTCCCTCCTCCCCATCCTCCCCTTCCCCTAATCCCCACCGTCCCTCCTCCCCATGTTCCCCTACCCCTTCTCCCGTTCCCCTCCCTGTAACGTAAGACCGACCTTGATTGGATGGCCGTTGCGTCAGACCTCCCCTTCTTCCCCATCCTCCCCTTCCCCTCCTCTCCTCCCCTTCCATCTCTGCCCTCCTCCCCAACCCTCCCCATCCCCTCCTCCTCCTCTTCTCCGTTCATCCTCCCCTCCCCCTCCCCCTCCCCTTCCCCTCCTCGTGCATTCTCCACAATTTCACGATATGAATACTACTCTCCTCTCTCCCCTGATGACGTCCGGAAGATCTCCGGCCCCCCTCCGCGTATAGTTTTTTCACCAGATCCCCTGGAACGTGATTTTGTTTGTATGGGTGTTGTTCAAAATTTTGCTCCAGTTGAAGCGCTGGCCTTATTTTCGGGCTTCCGCTCGTTCCGAGTCGTGCTCCCGCTGCAGCGTTGACCTTCCTTACAATTAGGCTCCAAAATTTAGGAAATGGTCCCCGAAAGAATCCATCGGATGTGATTACACATTCGGTGCCGATTCGTTGACTTTTGGGGCCGCAGAAGCCCCCCCCCCACTTGGGGGCGTCGTCGCTTTCAGGAAGTATCAAGCGGGAGCCCCGTTTCTGCCTTGAGAAGGCGATGTTGGAAGCAGAGCCAGCGGGTATTCTCCATCAGCCCCGCCTTGTGTGGAGTTCTTCGGGGAGCCCAAGGAGCTAGACATGGAGCCACCACTCCAGACCGGCCCAGACCTTTTGAAGACGGTCCACTTACCCTCAAGAAAACCTGGCGCCATGCAATGAGATGCAGTGTTGTGTTGTGCGCCGATGTGCGATGCCGTGCTTTGCGTTGCAATGCTTTGTGATGCAATGCTTCAGTGCGCAATGCCATGCTACGCTCTGCCGTGCTTTTCTACGCCATGCCATACCGTGCTCTACCACGCATCGCGTACCCCCTTGCGGTCATTGCCCTGTTCGACATCCGACTGTGCGAATAAAGAGGAGATCAACGCCATGGTAAGGGATGGGAGGGAGGGGGAGGACGTCTGATATGACGCGAGTGTACCTAGCTTGCCTCCCCCCCTCCTCCTCCTCCCCTCTTCCCCCTCCTCCTCCCCCGCCTCCTCCCCGTTCCCCTCCTCCCTTCCCCTCCCCCCCCGGGCCCCCCTCCGCGAGCGGGCCCCGACCGCCCCCAGGCCTGCGGCGACTCGCGCGCGCAAGCCCCCCAGCAGCAGGCATCCGCCGGGAGCGGGGGCGGGCGGCGGCTGCCCGCCGGCGACACCTCGGGCGGCGCCGGCCGGATGGCGCCGCCCTTCCAGGCCGGGCGCCCACGCTCGCGCAGCCGCCGGATGCCCTCGGAGGCCCTCGCATGCCCTCGGAGGCTCTCGGGGGCCTTCGGAGGCCTCCGGAGGCCGTCGGAGGCGCTCGGAGGCTCTCGCAGGCCTTCGGAGGCCCTCGGAGGCCCTCGGCGGCGCTCGGAGGCCGTCGGCGGCGCTCGGAGGCCCTCAGAGGCCCTCGGATGTCCTCGGGAGGCTGTCAGCTGCGCAAGTTTCGCCACGTTCGTGGGTTCCTGTGAGGCCCAGCGGGGGCGGTAGTCAGGCGAGTCCTCGCGGCCCCCTGGGATGTTGCCAACTGCGCCATTGTCGGTTCGTGGGATCTTGTGAGGTCCAGCGGGGGCGGTAGTCAGGCGAGTCCTCGCGGCCCCCTGGGATGCTGCCAACTGCGCAGCTGACGCCACTTTCGTGGGCTCCTGTGAGGTTCGGCGGAGGCGGTAGCCAGGCGAGACTTCGCAACTCCCTTGGAGGCTGCCAACTGCACAACTGTCGCCACCTCTCGTGTGCTTCTGGAAGGTGCAGCGGAGTAGATTATCAAGCAGATCCAGGCGTTCGTATGAATAGTCGCTTCGCTGGATACTGTGTTTGCGATTGGTTGGGCCGAAGTGAGTGAACCGAACGGTTATTCACTCCCTGGGTGCGTGGCTGAAGTGAGGTTGCGCGGGGCGGATGGTTGTTGTTTGTTTTCGTCGTCCAACCCGCGACCCAGACCGCGACCCACCCGCGAGCAACCCCGCGCCCGCCCCATCACTCTTATCCGCAAGTCCGGGGTGCTACATATCCGTTAGGGTTTCGCCCCCTGCCGCCGGCTCCCTCTCTCGGAGAATGGGCAATGGAAGAGCGAAGTCATGAGGTCTGGGCGCCGCCGTGAGGCAGTGCCGGGACCTGTTTGTTTTTCGACCCTGACCCTACGGATCTGCGAGGGGTGCCGCCGAATTTCAGACATGTGGCAAATCCCCTGGGTTTTGGACCCTGACCCTGCCGATCTGCGTGAGGGGTGCCACCGAATTTCAGAAATGTGGCAAATCCCATGTGCTTTTGCGCCCTGACCCTGCCGATCTGCGTGAGGGGTGCCACCGAATCTTAGAATGCCGCCGAATTTCAGAACTGTGGCAAATCCCATGTGTTTTTGCGCCCTGACACTGCCGATCTGCGTGAGGGGTGCCACCGAATGCCAGAAATGTTACAAATCCCTTATGTTGTTGGACTCTGACCCCGCCGATCTGTGCGAGGGGTACCACCGAATGTCAGAAAGATGGCGAATCCCATGTGTTTTTGCACCCTGACCCCGCCGATCTGCGTGAGGGGTGCCACCGAATGTCAGACATGTTGCAAATCCCATGTGTGTGTTGCACCCTGACCCTGCCGATCTGCGTGAGGGGTGTTTTTCCCGGAAAGGGCATCGGCCCAGGGTTCTCTTTTAGTAGGTAAACCTGTCCCCCGGTGCCAACTTGAGGGAGGCCGGCGAATTTTTTCCCTGATAAATAACGAGGTCGAAGGAGGTCGGCGAATTAAAATTTGAGGATGTCTCGAGCGAAACGCTTGTTTTTGAAATCCCGATCGATAAATCACAGGGTGCGGGCCACTTTTTCGTGTGTTGAGGATGTCTCGAGCGAAACGCTTGCTCCGCAGAGTTTGCCGAGGATGTCTCGAGCGAAACGCTTGTTTTGCAGAGCCGACCGCGACGCGGAAAAGCGCCCCGCGCGAAGGAATTTCGATGATGTCTCGACTAATTCCTTTGTTTTTGTACGATTTCCTGGAATTTTGGCAGGATGTCTCGAGCGAAATGCACGACCCCACCCTAGCACGACCATACCCCAGCACGACCACACCCCAGCACGACCAGACCCCAGCACGACCCCACCCCAGCACGACCCCACCCCAGCACGACCATACCCCAGCACGACCACACCCCAGCACGACCCGACCCCAGCACGACCCTACCCCAGCAAGACCACACCCCAGCACGACCACACCCCAGCACGACCTCACCACAGCACGACCACACCCCAGCACGACCGCCCCAGCACGACCCGCCCCAGCACGACCACGCCCCACCACACCCCAGACGACCACCCCCCAGCACGACCACCCCCCAGCACGACCACCCCCAGCACGACCTCAGCACGACCACACCCCAGCACGACCACGCCCCAGCACGACCACGCCCCAGCACGACCACGCCCCAGCACGACCACCCCTCAGCACGACCACCCCCCAAGCACGACCACCCCCCAGCACGACCACCCCCCAGCACGACCACACCCCAGCACGACCACACCCCAGCACGACCACACCCCAGCACGACCACACCCCACCACGATCACACCCCACCACGACCACACCCCAGCACGACCCGATCGATGAATCACAGGGTGCGGACCACCCCAGCACGACCACACCCCAGCACGACCCCACCCCAGCACGACCCCACCCCAGCACGACCACGCCCCAGCACGACCACACCCCAGCACGACCACACCCCAGCACGACACCCCAGCACGACCCCACCCCAGCACGACCCCACCCAGCACGACCACACCCCAGCACGACCACACCCCAGCACGACCACACCCCAGCACGACCACACCCCAGCACGACCCCACCCCAGCACGACCACACCCCAGCACGACCCCACCCCAGCACGACCCCACCCCAGCACGACCCCACCCTAGCAAGACCACACCCAGCACGACCACACCCCAGCACGACCTCACCACAGCACGACCACACCCCAGCACGACCACGCCCCAGCACGACCACGCCCCAGCACGACCACGCCCCAGCACAACCACCCCCCAGCACGACCACCCCCCCAGCACGACCACCCCCAGCACGACCACGCACGACCACCCCCCAGCACGACCACACCCCAGCACGACCACTCCCCAGCACGACCACACCGCCTTGGTTGAGTGGTTGCCTGTCGTCGTGGAATGTTTCGTGGGGTGTCTCGTGGAATGTTTCGCGGGGTGTCTCCTGGAATGTTTCGTGAGGTGTCTCGCGGAATGTTTCGTGAGGTGTCTCGTGGGATGTTTCGTGAGGTGTCTCGTGGGATGTTTCGTGAGGTGTTGCCCCGTTGGGTATCGTGAAAACGTGCCCATGCTCCACATGTCTATATCCCTTTCCGGGTTCGTGGGTCCATCATGTTTTTTCCCACCCTAGCAATTCAGACAATATGAGTCCTCCGTGGTACGAATGCCCGTGTTGGGCCTCCCCCCCTCGCGCGGTCCATCAACAAGGAGCAGCAAGCAGCAAGAAGTCAACAAGGAACAGCAAGCAGCAAGAAGTCAACAAGGAACAGCAAGCAGCAAGAAGTCAACAAGGCACAGCAAGCAGCAAGAAGTCAACAAGGAACAGTGAGCAGCAAGAAGCAGAACTGTAACAGTGGAAACTGGAAGCTGCAACTGGCACGGGAACCTGCGAACCTTCGGCCTACAGCCTGGTGGCCCAACAAGGGGGCCGGCGGATGATTGGTAGTATTAGTAGTAGCGTTCGCACTGGCAGGTTTAATGCTTAATGTTAGTTATTGGAGAGGCCTGACGGCCGGTGCCGCCGACCCTGATCGAAAGGGCTAGGAGTGGGGGGAGGAAGCGGAGGAGGAGGAGGAGGAGGAGGAGGAGGAAACTGGAAGCTGCAACTGGCACGGGAAACTGCGAACCCTCCTCCTACAGCCTGGTGGCTCCACAAGGGGGCCGGCGGATCTCAAGTCTTCGGTGGGTGCCCGGCCCGCGGGCGCCGCGTGGGCGCCGCCCGCGCTTTGGGGGGCATGCCGAGGTTTCGCCCAGGGCTCGCCCGCGGGCGCGTCGCAGGAGCCCCGCGGTGAGGGGCATGCCGAGGGCTCCTCCTCCTCCTCCTCCTCCTCCTTCCTCCTCCTCCTCCTCCCCCTCCTCCTCCTTCTCCTCCTCCTCCTCCTCCTCCTCCTCCTCCTCCTCCTCCTCCTCCTCCTCCTCCTCCTCCTCCTCATCCTCCCTCCTCCTCCTCTCCCCCCCTCCTTCTCCTCCTCCTCCTCCTCCTCCTTCCTCCTCCTCCTCCTCCTCCCCCTCCTCCTCCTCCTCCTCCTCCCCCTCCTCCTCCTCCTCCTCCTCCGCCTCATGGGCGACCCGTTCGCTTGTTGGGCATGCCGAGGCTTCGCCTAGGTGCCCGCCCCATGGGCGCCTCGTGGGCGCTCCTTCGTGCGCCCGCGCAGAGTGCGCCACTTAGAGAGTGCATCACGCAGCTTGCACCAGACAGCTTGCAGCACGGATTGTCCAGGACACTTCATAGCTTCACCACGTGGATGGCACCACGCAGCCTACACCACACACGCAGCTTGCATCACATAGCTTGCACCACATAGTTTGCACTACGTAGCTTGCACCACGTATGCTGCCTGACAACACACACACACACATTGCACCACGTAGGTTGCGCAGCATAGCTTGCACCACATAGCTTACACCGCATAGCTTGCGTCACATAGCTTGCACACCTGTGATGCAGTGCCTTATTGCTTGGGCTCCACGCCAGCAGACATGCAGAGGCTTCGCAACTCTAGAAGCGGGTCCTGGACCCTGGGGCCTTCTCCCCAGGACCAGCTCTTCCTTCGGCGTCGTTTCTGTTGACGCCCCCAGGGCTATCAGGAGGAAAAGAAACACACAGACACAATTAATCGTCGATTCCCAGAAAATATGGGAAAATATGGGAAGTGGGGGGGAAGACAGAAACCCAGAAAATATGGGAAAATATGGGGACTATTTTTATTTGTGTGTATTTATTTGTGTGTCCTGGGACCCATTCAGGCTAGTGGACCAGAGACCGGAATCGGCGAAAATCCTCAGGACCCCCTTCCCCCGGGCAACTGGGGCCCCGGAGCTCCCACAACGGTGCGGTGGCGGACCTGGCGATGTAGTCTGTTTGGATTCCGAGGTCACCGCAGGGTCTGTCACCGCACCGTCTTGAGAGTCCCAAGTGCAGGGCCGCATACGATCCGATTCGATGCGATCCGATTCGCCAGTTCGGGCCGCGATTCCGATTCGATTCGATTCGGGCCGATTCGCTGGCGCTGGCCAGGGTCGGCCAGAGCCAGGCGGGGCGATCCGATTTCGGCTCGATTCGGGACAGATCCGTTGGCTGTCCGACCCGATTTCGCTGCTCGATCCAGCTCAGGCCTGCCACGCTCAGTATCGTTTCACATATCCTTAAGTCGGGTCTGTCCCTCTACCAGAGGAAGATTCAAACATAGTAAAAAAACTAGTCTAGGGGCAATGTTTCGATTATTTTTCCCCGGAAAGGGCATAGGCCCAGGGTTCTCTTTTAGTAGGTAAACCTGTCCCCCGGTGCCTGCTTGAGGGAGGCCGGCGAATTTTTTCCCTGATAAATAACGAGGTCGAAGGAGGCCGGCGAATTAAAATTTGAGGATGTCTCGAGCGAAACGCTTGTTTTTCCCGGAAAGGGCTGGGCCCAGGGTTCTCTTTTAGTTGGTAAACCTAATCCCCCGGTGCCAACTTGAGGGAGGCCGGCGAATTTTTTCCCTGATAAATAACGAGGTCGAAGGAGGCCGGCGAATTAAAATTTGAGGATGTCTCGAGCGAAACGCTTGTTTTTCAGAATTTCTTGAGGATGTCTCGAGCGAAACGCTGGTTTTGCAGAGTTGAGGATGTCTCGAGCGAAACGCTTGCTCCGCAGAGTTTGCCGAGGATGTCTCGAGCGAAACGCTTGTTTTGCAGAGCCGACCGCGACGCGGAAAAGCGCCCCGCGCGAAGGAATTTCGATGATGTTTCGACTAATTTGTTTGTTTTTGTACGATTTCCTGGAATTTTGGCAGGATGTCTCGAGCGAAATGCACGACCCCACCCTAGCACGACCATACCCCAGCACGACCACACCCCAGCACGACCAGACCCCAGCACGACCCCACCCCAGCACGACCCCACCCCAGCACGACCATACCCCAGCACGACCACACCCCAGCACGACCCGACCCCAGCACGACCCTACCCCAGCAAGACCACACCCCAGCACGACCACACCCCAGCACGACCTCACCACAGCACGACCACGCCCCAGCACGACCACGCCCCAGCACGACCACGCCCCAGCACGACCACGCCCCAGCACGACCACCCCCCAGCACGACCACCCCCCCAGCACGACCACCCCCCAGCACTACCACACCCCAGCACGACCACACCCCAGCACGACCACTCCCCAGCACGACCACACCCCAGCACGACCACACCCCAGCACGACCACACCCAGTCGCACCCCCGTGGAATGTTTCGTGGCGTGTCTGGTTGAGTGGTTGCCTGTTCGTGGGGTGTCTCGTGGAATGTTTCACGGGGTGTCTCGTGGAATGTTTCGTGAGGTGTCTCGTGGAATGTTTCGTGAGGTGTCTCGTGGGATGTTTCGCGGTGTGTCTCGTGGGATGTTTCGTGAGTGTGTCTCGTGGGATGTTTTCGCGGGGTGGGCACGACCACGGCCCCCCCCCGCCAGCACGACCAACCCCCCCCCCAGCACCGAAAAAGCGGCACGGACGAGTGTCCCAAGAAAGCACGGACCACCCCCCAGCACGACCACACCCCAGCACGAGACCACAGACCCTCAGCAACGACCACTCCCCAGGCACGACATACAACCCCCCAGCACGACCACACCCCAGCACGACCACACCCAGTCGCACCCCCGTGGAATGTTTCGTGGCGTGTCTGGTTGAGTGGTTGCCTGTTCGTGGGGTGTCTCGTGGAATGTTTCAAAGGGTGTCTCGTGGAATGTTTCAAAGGGTGTCTCGTGGAATGTTTCGTGAGGTGTCTCGTGGAATGTTTCGTGAGGTGTCTCGTGGGATGTTTCGCGGGGTGGCACGACCACGCCCCAGCACGACCACCCCCCCAGCACGACCACCCCCCAGCACGACCACCCCCCAGCACGACCACACCCCAGCACGACCTCTCCCCAGCACGACCCCAACACATACCCCCAGCACGACCCCCAGCACTACCACCCCAGCACTACCACTTCCCAGGCACGACCACCCCCAGCAACGACCACCACAACCCCAGCCAACGACCACACCCAGTCGCAACACCGTGGAATGTTTCCGTGGCGTGTCTGGTTGGTGGTTTGCCTGTTCGTGGGTGGTCCTCGTGGAATGTTTCACGGGGTGTCTCGTGGAATGTTTCGTGAGGTGTCTCGTGGGTTGTTTCGTGAGGTGTCTCCTGGGATGTTTCGCGGGTGTCTCGTGGGATGTTTCGTGAGGTGTCGCCCAGTTGGATATCGTGAAAACGTGACCATGCTGCACATGTCTATATCCCTTTCCGGGTTCGTGGGTCCATCATGTTCAGAATTTGTTGAGGATGTCTCGAGCGAAACGCTGGTTTTGCAGAGTTGGGGATGTCTCGAGCGAAACGCTTGTTTTCAGAATTTGCTGAGGATGTCTCAAGCGAAACGCTGGTTTTGCAGAGCCGACCGCGACGCGGAAAAGCGCCCCGCGCGAAGGACTTTCGATGATGTCTCGACTAATTCGTTTGTTTTTGTACGATTTCCTGGAATTTTGGCAGGATGTCTCGAGCGAAATGCACGCCCCCACCCTAGCACGACCATACCCCAGCACGACCACACCCCAGCACGACCAGACCCCAGCACGACCCCACCCCAGCACGACCCCACCCCAGCACGACCATACCCCAGCACGACCACACCCCAGCACGACCCGACCCCAGCAAGACCCTACCCCAGCAAGACCACACCCCAGCACGACCACACCCCAGCACGACCTCACCACAGCACGACCACACCCCAGCACGACCACGCCCCAGCACGACCACGCCCCAGCACGACCACGCCCCAGCACGACCACCCCCTAGCACGACCACCCCCCCAGCACGACCACCCCCCAGCACGACCACCCCCCAGCACGACCACACCCCAGCACGACCACTCCCCAGCACGACCACACCCCAGCACGACCACACCCCAGCACGACCACACCCCAGCACGACCACACCCCAGCACGACCCGATCGATAAATCACAGGGTGCTGAGCACCCCAGCACGAACCCACCCCAGCACGACCCCACCCCAGCACGACCCCACCCCAGCACGACCACGCCCCAGCATGACCACACCCCAGCACGACCACCCCCCAGCACGACCACTCCCCAGCACGACCCCACCCCAGCACGACCCCACCCTAGCACGACCACACCCCAGCACGACCACACCCCAGCACGACCAGACCCCAGCACGACCCCACCCCAGCACGACCCCACCCCAGCACGACCATACCCCAGCACGACCACACCCCAGCACGACCCGACCCCAGCACGACCCTACCCCAGCAAGACCACACCCCAGCACGACACACACCAGCACGACCTCACCACAGCACGACCACGCCCCAGCACAGACACCCACACGCCCAGCACGACACCCCCCAGCCGACCACCCCCCCAGCAACGACCACCCACCAGCACGACCACACCCCAGCACGACCACCCACCAGCACGACCACACCCCAGCACGACCACTCCCCAGCACGACCACACCGCCTTGGTTGAGTGGTTGCCTGTCGTCGTGGAATGTTTCGTGGGGTGTCTCGTGGAATGTTTCGCGGGGTGTCTCGTGAAATGTTTCGTGAGGTGTCTCGTTGAATGTTTCGTGAGGTGTCTCGTGGGCTGTTTCGTGAGGTGTCTCGTGGGATGTTTCGTGAGGTGTTGCCCAGTTGGGTATCATGAAAACGTGTCCATGCTCCACATGTCTATATCCCTTTCCGGGTTCGTGGGTCCATCATGTTGGTCATTATTGATAATTTTGTAGCTATTTCGCATTTTTCGCCCAAATTCCGCCTGCAGGGGGACATGCCCGACCTAAACCTATCCCCAGCCCCACCGGGCCGCGGCATCTCAGCCCCAGCCTCCCACCGCCCGCGCTGGGGATGGGCCCATCGAAGCCCGAAGGGCGCAGGCTGCATCCCCACCTGGGGGCCCAGGCCACGCCCGTGGGGCTACAGTCAGCGAGCGAAGAACGGTATAATAAAAAATATATTTTCCCGGAAAGGGCATGGGCCCAGGGTTCTCTTTTAGTAGGTAAACCTGTCCCCCGGTGCCAACTTGAGGGAGGCCGGCGAATTTTTTCCCTGATAAATAACGAGGTCGAAGGAGGCCGGCGAATTAAAATTTGAGGATGTCTCGAGCGCAACCTTGTTTTTTTGGGGGGGGGGGGGGGGGAGCAATCCCCGATCGATAAATCACAGGGTGCGGGCCACTTTTTTCGTGTGTTGAGGATGTCTCGAGCGAAACGCTTTGCTTGCTTGCTTCGCAGAGTTTGCCGAGGATGTCTCGAGCGAAACGCTGGTTTTGCAGAGCCGACCGCGACGCGGAAAAGCGCCCCGCGCGAAGGAATTTCGATGATGTCTCGACTAATTCCTTTGTTTTTGTACGATTTCCTGGAATTTTGGCAGGATGTTTCGAGCGAAATGCACGACCCCACCCTAGCACGACCATACCCCAGCACGACCACACCCCAGCACGACCAGACCCCAGCACGCCCCCACCCCAGCACGACCCCACCCCAGCACGACCATACCCCAGCACGACCACACCCCAGCACGACCCGACCCCAGCACGACCCTACCCCAGCAAGACCACACCCCAGCACGACCACACCCAAGCACGACCTCACCACAGCACGACCACACCCCAGCACGACCACGCCCCAGCACGACCACGCCCCAGCACGACCACGCCCCAGCACGACCACCCCCCAGCACGACCACCACCCCAGCACGACCACCCCCCAGCACGACCACCCCCCAGCACGACCACACCCCAGCACGACCACACCCCAGCACGACCACACCCCAGCACGACCACACCCCAGCACCAGCACGACCACACCCCAGCACGACCCGATCGATAAATCACAGGGTGCGGACCACCCCAGCACGACCACACCCCAGCACGACCCCATCCCAGCACGACCCCACCCCAGCACGACCACGCCCCAGCACGACCACACCCCAGCACGACCACACCCCAGCACGACCACACCCCAGCACGACCCCACCCCAGCACTACCCCACCCTAGCACGACCACACCCCAGCACGACCACACCCCAGCACGACCACACCCCAGCACGACCCCACCCCAGCACGACCCCACCACAGCACGACCACACCCCAGCACGACCACACCCCAGCACGACCACACCCCAGCACGACCCCACCCCAGCAAGACCACACCCCAGCACGACCACACCCCAGCACGACCGCACCACAGCACGACCCCACCCCAGCACGACCACGCCCCAGCACGACCACGCCCCAGCACGACCACGCCCCAGCACGACCACCCCCCCGCACGACCACACCCCCAGCACGACCACCCCCCAGCACGACCACGCCCCAGCACGACCACACCCCAGCACGACCACTCCCAACCACCATACTCCATCAACGACCCACCCCCTACGACCCCCCCCAACCCAGTCGCACCCCCGTGGAATGTTTCGTGGGGTGTCTGGTTGAGTGGTTGCCTGTTCGTGGGGTGTCTCGTGAATGTTTCACGGGGTGTCTCGTGGAATGTTTCGTGAGGTGTCTCGTGGGTTGTTTCGTGAGGTGTCTCCTGGGATGTTTCGCGGGGTGTCTCGTGGGATGTTTCGTGAGGTGTCGCCCAGTTGGATATCGTGAAAACGTGACCATGCTGCACATGTCTATATCCCTTTCCGGGTTCGTGGGTCCATCATGTTTTTTTCGCTGTCGGGGGCGCCTGTCCCTGGGCGGCTGGAAAGTTTATACCCCTACGGTGCCACCGTACACCTTAGGCGATGGTTAAGAAAACCTAAGTTTTCGGCCAGAGTCTCGATGATTCTTAATGTTTCAATGTAAATCCTAAGATTTGAATGGACATTCTGGGTTTTTATTTGAATTCTGAGACTCTCAATTTCTTAACCCATGATTTCTAAAGCATTTCGCAGGGTGTAAGGGTATAAACTTTCCAGCCGCCCTGGGACAGGCGCCCCCGACAGCGAAAAAGTTGATGTTATGCCGTTCTTCGCCCGTTGGTATCGGGATCGGCCAAGCGATGCTCGCAGGCCCGGCGGGGCAGCCTCCGAGCCAGGAGCCATTTTGGCTCCCAGCGCCCGCCGCAGCCAGTGGGCGGCGCGCCCCCCCCGGCCAGCCCGCGGTGGCGGGGGCCTCGGCCGCGGCGAGGCGGAGGGCGCCCGCGGCGAGCCGCGGACGCGCGGGGGATGTCCAGGCAGAAGGACGTGATCAAGGCTCGCGAGGAGAGAGCTCCTCGTCTCCCTACCCCTCCCTGCAACTGGTCGTCCTCCCTCCCTCGCTCTCGTCGTCCTCCCCTCCCTCCCGCTCGTCGCCCTCCTCCCGTCCCGGCGTCATCTTCCCGAAGAGGGTCGGGGGTTTCTCTCGAGCCCTTTTTCCCGGAAAGGGCAAAGGCCCAGGGTTCTCTTTTAGTATGTAAACATGTCCCCGGTGCCCAACTTGAAGGAGGCCGGCGAAATTATTCCCTGATAAATATCGAGGTCGAAGGAGGCCGGCGAAATTATTTTTGAGGATGTCTCGAGCGAAACGCTTGTTTTTGAAATCCCGATCGATAAATCACAGGGTGCGGGCCACTTTTTCGTGTGTTGAGGATGTCTCGAGCGAAACGCTTGCTCCGCAGAGTTTGCCGAGGATGTCTCGAGCGAAACGCTTGTTTTGCAGAGCCGACCGCGACGCGGAAAAGCGCCCCGCGCGAAGGAATTTCGATGATGTCTCGACTATTCGTTTGTTTTTGTACGATTTCCTGGAATTTTGGCAGGATGTCTCGAGCGAAATGCACGACCCCACCCTAGCACGACCATACCCCAGCACGACCACACCCCAGCACGACCAGACCCCAGCACGACCCCACCCCAGCACGACCCCACCCCAGCACGACCATACCCCAGCACGACACACACCCCAGCACGACCCGACCCCAGCACGACCCTACCCCAGCAAGACCACACCCCAGCACGACCACACCCCAGCACGACCTCACCAACGGTGATAACCACCCCCAGCCTACCACGCCCCAGCACGACAACGCCCCACACGACCACCCGCCCCAGCACGACCACCCCCCAGCACGACCACCCCCCCAGCACGACCACCCCCAGCACGACCACACCCCAGCACGACCACACCCCAGCACGACCACTCCCCAGCACGACCACACCCCAGCACGACCACACCCCAGCACGACCACACCCAGTCGCACCCCCGTTGAATGTTTCGTGGGGTGTCTGGTTGAGTGGTTGCCTGTTCGTGGGGTGTCTCGTGGAATGTTTCACGGGGTGTCTCGTGGAATGTTTCGTGAGGTGTCTCGTGGAATGTTTCGTGAGGTGTCTCGTGGATGTTTCGCGGGGTGTCTCGTGGGATGTTTCGTGAGATGTCGCCCAGTTGGGTATCGTGAAAACGTGACCATGCTGCACATGTCTTTATCCCTTTCCGGGTTCGTGGGTCCATCATGTTTTGTTGCCCATTCTGAGAGGTGGCCCTTGGCAGCGGATGTAAAAAATCCCTCTCGCCGTACTCCTCCTCCTCCTCCTCCTCCTCCTCCTCCTCTTCCTCCTCCTCATCATCATCATCATCATCATCAGCAGCATCAGCATCAGCATCAGCATCAGCATCAGCATCAGCAGCAGCATAATCATCACCAGCATCAGCATCATCTGCAGCTGCATCATCATCAGCAGCATCAGCATCATCATCATCATCATCATCATCATCATCATCATCATCAGCATCAGCATCATCATTATCTTCCCTCCCCCTTCTCAGATGTCAGCCCCCCCCTCTCGTTGTCCTCCTCTGCTGTTCCTGCTCTTCGCCCTCCCTTCCCCTCCCCGGCCACCCCTCCCTCTCGTCGTCCTGCTCCTCCTCCTTCTGCAAATGTTAAGTTATTATGGAAGGTTAGGATTCGTATGATAATTAGTGTGGTATCAGTTTTGGTAGTGTTAGTATAATGGTCATGCTTATGTGCAGTAGTATTATTTATTATCCGTAAGGGCTTCGCCCTATGCCGCCGGCCCCCTTCCTCGGATAATGGGAGATGCAAAAGCTAAATCATGAGTTTGGGGCGCCGCCGTGAAGCAGTGTCGGGACTTGTTTGTTGTTCAACCCTGACCCTACGGATCTGCATCAGGGGTGCCACCGAATTTCAGAAATGTTGCAAATCCCTTGTGTTTTTGCACCCTGACCCCGCCGATCTGCGTGAGGGGTGCCACCGAATTTCAGAAATGTAGCAAATCCCTTGTGTTTTTGCACCCAGACCCCGCCGATCTGTGTGAGGGGTGCCACCGAATTTTAAAAAGTGTTGCAAATCTTATGTATGTTTTGGACCCTGACCCTGCCGATCCGCGTGAGGGGTGCCATCGAATTTCAGAAATGTTTAGAATCCCCTGGGTTTTCGGACCCTGCCCCCGCCGATCTGTGTGAGGGGTGCCATCGAATTTCGGAAATGTAGCAAATCCCACTTGTTTTTGGGCCCTGACCCCGCAGATCAGTGTGAGGGGTGCCACCGAAGTTCAGAAATGTGGCAAATCCAATGTGTTTGTGCACCCTGACCCCGCCGATCTGCGTGAGAGGTGCCACCGAACGTCAGAAATGTTGCAAAACCCATATGTTGTTGCACCCTGACCCCGCTGTGTTTTTACACCCTGACCCCGCCGATCTGCTTGAGGGGCGCCACCGAATGTCACAAATTTAGCAAATCCCATGTGTTTTTACACCCTGACCCTGCCGATCTGGGTGAGGGGTGCCACCGCATTTCAGAAATGTGGCAAATCCCATATGTTTTTGGACCCTGCCCCCGCCGATCTGCGTGAGTGGTGTTAATTTTGACCCACCCCAGCAATTCAGAGCACACGCTCAGGGCGTGCTCTACCCAACTCGCGCGTTCCATCAACAAGGAACAGTAAGCAGCAAGAAGCAGAACTGTAACAGTGGAAACTGGAAGCTGCAACTGGTACAGGAAACTCCGAACCTCCGGCCTACAGCCTGGTGGCCCCACCAATAGGCCGGCGGATTATTGGTAGTATTAATAGTAGCGTTCGCATTGGCAGGTTTAATGTTTAATGTGATTAAAAATTAGCCTGGCGAAGGACCCAACCATATGCAGCTGCGAGTACCGCAAGGATACCAGTGCCAAGCTCCCCCCGACCTTCGGAAGAGATCCCTATGGGGCCACGAAACGTGTGAGGGGTGTGCCGAAATGGGTGTTGGGGAGTGCCGAAATGGGTGGTGGGGAGGCATGCGAACCCTGCCACTGGGGCCTTCGGTGGAGCTCCCTATGGGGCCACGAAACGTGTGAGGGGTGTGCCGAAATGGGTGGTGGGGAGGCATGCGAACCCTGCCACTGGGGCCTTCGGTGGAGCTCCCTATGGGGCCACGAAACGTGTGAGGGGTGTGCCGAGATGGGTGGTGGGGAGGCGTGCAAACCCTGCCACTGGGGCCTTCGGTGGAGCTCCTTATGGGGCCACGAAACGTGTGAGGGGTGTGCCGGAATGGGTGGTGGGGAGGCATGCGAACCCTGCCCCTGGGGCCTTCGGTGGAGCTCCCTATGGGGCCACGAAACGTGTGATAGGTATGCCGAGATGGGTGGTGGGGAGGCATGCGAACCCTGCCACTGGGGCCTTCGGTGGAGCTCCCTATGGGGCCACGAAGCGTGTGATAGGTATGCCGAAATGGGTGGTGGGGAGGCATGCGAACGCAGCCACTGGGGCCTTCGGTGGAGCTCCCTATGGGGCCACGAAGCGTGTGAGGGGTGTGCCGAAATGGGTGGTGGGGAGGCATTCGAACGCAGCCACTGGGGCCTTCGGGGTTTTGGGGGGGAGCTCCCTATTGGGGCCACGAAAAGTGTGAGGGGTGTGCCAGAACGGGGGGTGGAACCGCATGCGGGCGCAGCCACTGGGGCCTTCGGTGGAGCTCCCTATGGGGCCACGAAACGTGTGAGGGGTGTGCCAGAATGGGGGGTGGAACCGCATGCGGACGCAGCCACTGGGGCCTTCGGTGGAGCTCCCTGTGGGGCCACGAAACGCGCGAGGGGTGTGCCAGAATAGGGGGTGGAACCGCATGCGGACGCAGCCACTGGGGCCTTCGGTGGAGCTCCTGATGGGGCCACGAAACGTGTGAGGGGTGTGGGAACTTGGTGGTGGGGGAGGCATGCGAACGCAGCCACTGGGGCCTGCGGGGGAGCTCCCTAATGGGGCCACGAAAACGGTGTGGGGGGGTGTGCCGAAATTGGGTGGTGGGGAGGCATGCGAACGCAGCAACTGGGGTCTTCGGTGGGGCTCCTCTATGGGCCACACGAAACGCGTGAGGGGTGTGCCGAATGATTGGTGGGGAGCATGGCGAAACGCGCCGACTGGGGCCTTCGGTGGAGCTCCCTATGGGGCCACGAAAACGTGTGAGGGGTGTGCCGAAATGGGTGGTGGGGAGGCATGCGAACGCAGCCACTGGGGCCTTCGGTGGAGCTCCCTATGGGGCCACGAAACGTGTGAGGGGTGTGCCGAAAATGGGTGGTGGGGAGGCATGCGAACGCAGCCACTGGGGCCTTCGGTGGAGCTCCCTATGGGGCCACGAAGCGTGCGAGGGGTGTGCCGAATTGGTGGTGGGGAGGCATGCGAACGCAGCCACTGGGGCCTTCGGTGGAGCTCCCTATGGGGCCACGAAACGTGTGAGGGGTGTGCCAGAATGGTGGGTGGAACCGCATGCGGGCGCAGCCACTGGGGCCTTCGGTGGAGCTCCTTATGAGGCCACGAAACGTGAGGGGTGTGCCAGAAAATGGGTGGTTGGGGAGGCATGCGCAACCCTACCACTGGGGCCTTCGGTGGAGCTCCCTATGGGGCCACGAAACGTGTGAGGGGTGTGCCGAAATGGGTTGGTGGGGAGGCAATGCGAACGCAGCCACTGGGGGCTTTCGGTGAAGCGCCCTATGGGCCACGAAACGTGTGAGGGTTGTGCCGAAATGGGTGGTGGGGAGCAGAAACATGCGGAACGCAGCACTGGGGCCTTTCGGGTGGAGCTCCTTACGGGGCCACGAAACGTGTGAGGGTTGTGCCGAAATGGGTGTTGGGGAGGCATGCGGACCCTGCCACTGGGGCCTTCGGTGGAGCTCCCTATGGGGCCACGAAACGTGTGAGGGGTGTGCCGAAATGGGTGGTGGGGGGGCATGCGAACGCAGCCACTGGGGCCTTCGGTGGAGCTCCCTATGGGGCCACGAAACGTGTGAGGGTGGGAGAGGAGGAGGAGGAGAGAGAGGAGGAGGAGAGGAAGGATAAGAGAGGAAGAGGAGACGCGGGTCGCTTTCTCTTCAAACGAGGACCGCACACCGCAGGATGGTTGGGAATAATTGAAACGCCGTAACAAGTAATAGAAGTAGTAAGTAAAGTAAGTATTAAGTAGTAGTATAGTAGTAGTAGTAGTAGTAGTGGTAGTGGTAGTAGTAGTAGTAGTAGTAGTAGTAGTAGTAGTAGTAACAGTAGTAACAATAGTAACAATAGTAACAGTAGTAGTAGTAGTAGTAGTAGTAGTAGTAGTAGTAGTAGTAGTAGTGGTAGTAGTAGTGGTAGTAGTTGTTGTTGTAGTTGTAGTAGTAGTTGTTGTAGTAGTAGTAGTAGTAGTAGTAGTATTGGTAGCGTCAGCAGCAGCAGCAGCAGCAGCAGCAGTAGTAGTAGTAGTAGTAGTAGTAGTAGTAGTAGTAGTGGTAGTAGTAGTAGTGGTAATAGTATCAGTAGTAGTAGTAGTAGTAGTAGTAGTAGTAGTAGTAGTAACAGTAGTAAGACTAGTAACAGTACCAGTCACAGTCACAATCACAGTCACAGTAACAGTAGCAGTAGTAGTAGTAGTAGTAGTAGTAGTAGTAGCAGTAGTAGTAGTAGTAGTAGTTTTCGCAGCAACAGCAGCAGCAGTAGTAGTAGTAGTAGTAGTTGTACGATCGGTCGTATGATTATTATTAGTAGTAGTAGTAGTAGTAGTAGTAGTAGTAGTAGCAGCCGTAGTAGTAGTAGTAGGAGGAGTAGTAGTAGTAGTAGTAGTAGTAGTAGCAGCAGCCGTAGTAGTAGTTGTCATCGTCGTAGCCGCCGTCGTAGTAGAACTAGTAGTAGTAGTAGTAGTAGTAGTAGTCGTAGTAGTAGTAGTAGTAGTAGTAGTAGTAGTAGTAGTAGTAGTAGTAGTAGTAGTAGTAGTAGTAGTAATAGTACTATGATCTCGTACAAGTGATCGGTGTTTGGCCATCGCCGTAGTAGTAGTAGTAGTTGTAGTTGTAGTTGCAGTAGTAGTAGTAGTAGTAGCAGTAGTAGTAGTAGTAGTAACAGTAGTAGTCGTAGTAGTAGTAGTAGTAGTAGTAGTAGTAGTAGTAGTAGTAGTAGTAGTAGTAGTAGCCGGAGTAGTAGTAGTCGTGGTGATAGTAGTAGTAGTAGTAGCAGCAGTATCCTCCCTTCGCACGAGAATGATGAGAGATACTCCATGTCCTCCTCCTTCCTCCTCCTCATCTCCCTCCTCCGCCTCCTCCTCCTCCTCGCATCCCTCTCCTGGCCCCCCCCTCTCATCCCCTTCCCCTCCCCAATGCCCCATCCCTCCCATCGTCCTCCTCCTCCTCCTCCTCCTCCTCCTCCTCCTCCTCCTCCTCCTCCTCCTCCTCCTCCTCCTCCCCCTCCTCCTCCTCCTCCTCCTCCTCCTCCTCCTCAGCATCATCAGCATCATCATCAGCATCCCCATCTTCATCCCCATCCTTATCCTCATCCTTCTCCTCGTCTCCCTCATCGTGGTCTTCTTCTATGCCTCCTCGTATCCCCACCCCTCTCTGCCATGCCCGCCTCCTCCTCCGCCTGCCCCCTGCCCAACCGTACGGCGGTGAAGTTGAGGGCGCCGACACGGGGAGATTGGCCCACGAGATTGGGGTTCTCCAACGTTTTCGTCGGTTCCTGGATCGTCCCGAACGGCTGCCCGAGACCAGAGTCGTGATCCCAAAAGCAGACGACGAGGATCATTCGAGGTCTCCTAGATGGCGTCCGAGTAGATGGGGTCGAAGGATCGCGCCGCATCGCCGATGCATCGCCGATGCCTCTAATCATTGGGGGGGGACTGGCCCAGGGCGGGGATGGGAAGCATCGACCCCAAATCGGCAA
>CAUYUJ010000699.1:0-15857 GCA_963575745.1 Prorocentrum cordatum
CCTCCTCCTCCCCCTCCCCCTGGATAGACTCAGCATCTCTTCCAACCTCCCCCCTCCGCTATCGTGCGCGCCTGCTGCCGAGTAGGCTCGAGCGCGTGGCTGCCCACCGGCGCTCACAGCAGCCACGCGGGCCGCGAGTCGAGCCCCCTTCGGTGAAAAACGAACGCTGTTCCGCCCCCTTTCACCGCTCCCTAGACCCTCCACGTCACCGCTCACGATCCGGGCTGCCCCGCCAAAGGTGTGCACGCGGACTCTTGGTACTGCCTCTCAGTCAGTTGGTGGCTCTGGCACTGCTTCGATGGCAACAGTTCTCTTCTGGTTGTGCAGTCCATTCCATATTTCTTCCATAATCAGTTCCAGTTCTTCGACAGCTTGATGGAGCGGTTGCTGTTGATTGAAGAGATCTACAGCACGATAGGCACCCTGGTCTTCGGCGACGACAAGTTTCGTATTTGGACGGCATGGAGCGGCCACCTTTATCGTCGCCTTCGGTCGGATCGTCAACAATCCTTGGAGCTGTGGTGGTTCTTTTTGACGCGTATTCCTTCGACACCAACGCCCGAGAGCGTCGCGATGAGCTGGGATCCTCATCTTCCTCTGCCGCACGCGCCACTCTCGCCACGGAGGCGCGAGCAGTCGTCTCCAGGTTCCCCACTCAGCGACGTCCTGGCCGAGCTCACCCGTCAAGACGACTGTTGGAGTTGCTAGCCTCTACTGGACGGACATCCGTGGTCTTCCTGCTGGTTTTCCTCCTGTGCTAGGGCCCCGCTCTCGCCGCTGATGCAAGCCGTCACCCAATGCGATTCGAGTTTCCTCGTCCAACCCACTGCGTTCGAGGCGCGGCCACGGCGGAGCGCTTCATCGAGCACTCCCTTTCACCTTCAACTACGACTACTCCTGCGCAGCGGTTTCAGGCGATGGTTGACTTCATTAGGGCTCAGCTTCATACGACCACATCGCTTTCTACGCTCGCTTACTTGTTGAATTACCTTGGTGGTTTCCTCTTCAGATCAAACCTGGCACCTCCACTACGCGGGCAGTACCTCTTCTCGGCGATTGCGAATGTCCTGATGGTTTCGGCTATTGTTAGAATCCGACGAGCTCTTTATCGTCACCCTGTGCCCTCATGGCTATCCCAAGTTCTACGGCTTCTCTCAGGTGCTTGGCCCCACCACTGCACGCATCCGACTTCTACGTGGCAAATTGTGGACTGGGCAAAGCAAGCCTCTCACACTAGTGTCCGACATGGCTCCGTCCTGTTCACCCCGCGCGTCTACATCTCGTTCCATTCGGTCGGCCTCTACACTGGCAAGACCAACGTCCGACGTGCACGAGTCTCCGGCACGGCAGGCCGCCTTTCCGAGCGCCTGCGCTGCCTCCTCTGCCCCTCCTGCGGCGACGGCGGGCGGCCACGCTGCCGCTTCCTCAGGCAGAGCCTTGGCGACCTCATGCTCCTCCCAGCGGTGTTCTTCCCGACCTCGGCGGCGGCTTTCCACGATGAGGCGCTCATGATCCGACGTTTTCAACCATTGGGTCACCAGGCGGACATCTCCCAGGGCGCCAAGTGCGGCGACCCATAGCACTGGCAAGCGTCCATGACATCATGGCGGTGGGTACTCACGTACACTATAGGCAAGACCCTTCGGGGAGGCGCTCTGCTGGCTGGCCATCGGTCTCGTCGCGCCCCTCGTCGGCGCCCTCCATGCTGGAGGCGCATGCGGGTCTCTCACATCCCCGCGTCTCCCCGGCTCCATTCTTCCCAGCCAGGCGACGCTCCATCATGCCGATCTTCGAGTAGGACGTCTGCTGTGGCTGATATCCTACCTGGTGTTTTTTTGTCAGACGGCGCTCCTTTCTCTGTTCTCTATCGGGCTCAACTGCGACAGCACTATGCAGATGCAGGTCAACTTGGCCCTCTATGGATTTGGGAACGCTGTCGCATCGGTATTTTTCTGGCGTGGCTTGCTCGACCACATCCTCCCCTTCGTATCCCGCGTTGGCCGGTTCAACAGTTGGCTCCATTGTTGGCATGGGCAGCTACTCTCGCCCCTGATCTTTTACAGTCTCATAACCGAGTGGTTCACGCTTTCAAGATATTGGACGTTCTTCTTCAACGGCTACGCTTACCTCGTATTCGTATTCCTCCTCTGGTTCTTCCATATGAACTTCGCAGAGGTCATCATCTTCGCTGGTTTCGTCACGAGATCTCTCGGTTGGTCCGCTCCATCAAGCTTGAGGATTCCAGGAGATGGATTCACCCTCGTGTTCGGTATACTGTTGGACGCCAACCGACATGGAAGGATAAAGTGATCGCCCCGACCTTTTGCCACAAGTACAAGGTCAAGACGATGCCAGCCCCTTCCCACTGTGCTTGTCCTCCTCCACCTGATGGTCTTCCTTGGCTTCCTGGTCTTTGGCGCCATCCGCGCTGGCCGCATTTTCAACCTCTTCTCCGCGAGTGTACGTCACTAGTCAATACCTGGGGCCAGCGTCTTGGCATTCATCCTGTTCAGCTACGCCGTGCTCTACAACGTATACGGTCAGGTCCTCAAGTGCCGTCGTCTTCCTGTTCGAGACTGCGCTCTTCGTCACCACCTACTCCGAGCCGCTGCAGTTCCACTTCAAGCTCTTCCTCTGGTGAGGCACCCTGCCACGCCCCCGCGCCGCCGCGGGCTTGGGCCGAGATCGAGCAGGCCCTCTCGCTAGCCACTGCCTGCGCCAAGGATCGGGTCATCATTGGGGACGACAAAAAAGCTGATCGGGTCTGGCTTGCGAACGGGCCCGACCTCGCACGCTACCTTCTCCAGTCGGTCTCAGAGGACCCCGCTTGGAAGCATCGGCCCGGCCTGAATGAGGAAGATGCGTGCACCTGGTCGTGGGCCCGAGCTTTCTCAGCACTCCCTGTCTGGCTTCGCGGTCCCTCGCAGTTACCCCATGCCCGCACTTCCTCTCGCCCACCAGTTGTCTTCCCGCTCGTGAAGTCGAAGTGTTTCTCGGAGGATGGAAGCAGGATCTGTAACAAGGTTGCCCATAGCTGCTGTAGGAGAGTCAGAGACACGGCAGGCGCACCATATACTCTTGGGTTTCGCATCCTTGGTCGTGCAGCTCGGAATTTCCTTAGCTGGTCAGATGCAGGTCACGAATGCTTTGACATACGGCACGCTGCAGAGGATATTATTGCCCTTCGTCTTCGCTTGCTTGCTGCTCCCCGCCCATCCTGTCAACGCTGCGGGTGCCCGATGTCAGACATCAGCGTGGTCACGTGTGACGCGGAACAGGCATATGAGCAGTGCAGCTCGCAAGCAACATCGTCGGCTGGGTCTATCTTGAAACACCAAATCGCCGAGAATGTCCCCACGGAGGCTTGTCTCGTACGGAAAGGTCACAGGTCTTTCGCCCACCCCTCAAGCAAGTCAGTTCGGATGTCTACTACTGCTGTTCCTCCTAGCTATTACCGTGTCACCGTCTCCGACATCTCTCGGGCCCTACTGGTGGACTGCTGGATTTCGCTTGTCAATGTTTTTTGGGATCATCTTCGAGCTAAAGGGCCTTCCAATCGGTGGTGTACTCTCTGGCGTGGCTCTCAGTGTGCTATCGTGTTCGCAAGAGCTTCTGGCTAAAAGTGATTATCATCGGTATGTTCAGGCTGGATTCCCTTGTCGGTCTGATTATGGTCCTTATGATGTCGTTATGCGTCGGTATGTCGATGATATCTTAGATGAGCACATCGTTCTGTCGTTCATGTACGGCGCTCTTTCTACATTCTACCTACTCCGTAAAGCTCTCCACGGCTTCATCACTCTCGTTCTCTTCAGCTACCTGGTTGGATTTGCCAGTGGTTGCAGTTGGTTCTGTCGTTATCGTGATTCCGAAGAATGACAATCGGGCTTGGCTCTACGATGCGTCCGCTCCCCGTCAACGTGCTACTGTTCTACCTTATGCCGGTGCTCTTCCTCGTGGTTTCGCTGGCCTCTACAGCCTCTTCGCGAATCGCCTCTCCCGTGCCCGCTCTATGAAGCTCTCCGTGTTCCTGGCTTCCTACTGGCTCCTCGAATTGATCCTCGAGATGTTCCTGCTTGGCTACCCATTGCCATTGCTTCGTGTCCTCATCCACCGCTGCCCTTGGAGCCTCGAGGTTCGCGAGGCCCGACGGAGCTTCCGCGCCTGGGTCCGTCTCCTCTCGCCAGCGGCGCCTCCAGCCATGGGCCCACCTCGTGGAGGCGGCGGCAAGGGCTTCGGCGACCACAGAGGCTTCGGAGGAGATCGTGGTGACCGTCGTGATCTGCCTCGTGGTTGGGACGACCGCCGTCCTGCTGGCCGTGACGGTCGAGATGATCGTGACGATCGCCGTGACCGCCACAGGGATCGCCGCCTTCGTCCTGGTCCTTCGACGGAGCCGAGCGAGGAGGAGGCCAAGTCCCGTGCCATCGCGCGCAGCAGGCGCTTCCTGGCGAAGGAGGACCCCGAGTTCGCCAACTACCTCGTGGAGCGGCGCCAGGCCCAGGGTCGGGTCCTTGCGGAGGCCATGAAGTCCACCTTCGACGAGCACATGGCCAAGGTGTGCGGCCACGGGTTCCCGCCGACCGCGATCCCGACGCCTCCCTCGGCGGGCTCGCCAGCGGCAAGCAGTCCTGGTCCAGCTCCGTTCCCGCCTCCTGTTCCAGGTGGGCCAGCTGCTGGGGCCCCTGCGGACGGCCTCTCACCGGTGGGCAAGGCTTGGCTCCAGAGCATCGTGGGCAGCGAGAAGGTCCCAGCCACCTACACGCGCGAGACGCTCACGACCTTCCTCGTGGACTGCATCTCGAAGGACAGCGACACCAAGGAGAGGGTCAAGAACTTGCTGGTCGCCATCGACGCGGGCCAGACCCTCCCGAAGACCCACAAGCTGTGGGCGGCCCGCACGGTGGAGCTCCTGTACGGCCCGATGTGACGACAGACGGCACCTCCGATCTCAATGGCTGGGTATCTGTGGTCCTTCATCTGCTCCCTCGCCTCTCTTTTCAAGTGGATGGTGCTTGGCATGCCCCACGCGCCCGTCTATCAGTGCTCTATTTCTTGAGCTCCCCACACAGTTCCTTTCTGGTACGACATTGGGGTTGTCTTCTCAAGGTTCATGCTCCTGGTCTGTATCATGATACTCAGTTTCGCGGTGTACGAGTCTTTCCTACCTCCGACAGTGGTGTACCTGAATGATGATTGGGATGATCCTTACACCACCAGCACTCTATCCTCGACGAGCGCATCGTCATCTGTGTTCTCTCTCCCGAGCTCATGGTTGGCCTCCGACACCTTCAGCGGCTTCCTGGAAGTCATCGACGCCTGGTGGACCATCAATATCAAGCGCCGCTCCGAGGCCAAGGCTACTCAGCTCATGTTCGATCTGTTGGGCATGGATACGTCCATCCATGACAGCAGGAATGATGAGGCCATCTCGAGCTGGGTGCGACGGTCCGCGGTGTGGACTGCCGAGCGTCTCTTTCGATGAGCACGGCGAGGTGCGAGCTGGATGGAGGCTTCCCCACGGTGAGGGATGCAAGGTTGCCAGCCTTCCACCCTGAGATTGGGGTCCTCCTCCTCCTCCTCCTCCTCCCCCTCCCCCTCGAAGGACTCAGCATCTCTTCCAACCTCCCCCCTCTCCGCTGTCGTGCGCGCCTGCTGCCGAGTAGGCTCGAGCGCGTGGCTGCCCACCAGCGCTCACAGCAGCCACGCGGGCCGCGAGTCGAGCCCCCTTCGGTGAAAAACGAACGCTGTTCCGCCCCCTTTCACCGCTCCATAGACCCTCCTCCTCCTCCTCCTCCTCCTCCTCCTCCTCCTCCTCCTCCTCCTCCTCCTCCTTTCCCTCCCCCATCGCCCGCTCCCTTTCCCCCAAGAAGGCTGACACGCACCGGAGATGCCCCCAACAGGCAGCGTGACAATTGTGAAGCGCTGCTGGCCTGCCACGCTTCAGAGCTGCCGCACGGCATTCCGAAGCGCGATGCGGAGATGCGCGGCAGGAGGACTGCATGTGAAAATCTGAAGGCAAGGCAAAATTCACCTGCACACAGATGCACCAAGGAAGCTGGGCTTGCAAGTCCTTGGAGTCAGCCGTGCTGCCGAACGCTCACTCTGTCATGGCAGGAAGGACATCGAGGCGCACGCAAGCAGCGCAAGGGAAGTACGGCAACTGGCACGTATGGACATGGTGCTGGACTTCGCCGCTCCTGTTGTAGTAGTCGTGGTCGTGGTCGTGGGGCACGCTTTCACTTTGCTGCACTTCGCTCTCTCGAACATGGGTCCTTCACAGCTCTTGCCGCCGTTCTGCGGATCGACCTTGTAACTGCGCGATCGGACCTGACTGCCCGGATTCGCCTTGGTGCCGCAGGTCTGAGTGCAATCGGAACTCGCCGGCCCATCGGGCCAAAGGCGCGCCTAAATCTCCAGCAAGAGGTCGTGAGTCTTTGGGGTATGAAAATTAAAACTGCTGATTCGCGCGCGGGGCGGCCCCTGGGGGTCCCCAGAGGAGAAATACCCTGGCAAGGTCCCAGCAAGGTCCTAGCAGAGTGAGAATCAGAATCCGAAGGCGGGGTGAAACTCCTCTGAGATTGTTGTTGGAAGAGAAGGAGGAGAAGGAGGAGGAGGAGGAGGAGGGGGGCAGAGGAGGGGAGGAGGAGGTGGAGGAGGAGGAGGAGAAAGAAAAGAAGGAGGCGGAGAAGGAGGAGGAGGAGGCGGAGGAGGACGAGGAGGAAGGGGGAGGAGAAGGAGGAGGACCAGTGGAAACCCAAGAGTCACAACGATGTTGGAATAAACTCTTCCTCCAAGCTCCCTCTTCATAGGCCCCTACAACGGTTCATTTCCACTGAAGGAACTGTCCCGTTGGAAGACAAGCGTTTGAAGACCCTGAAGCATGCCACAACAATTTTCTCGGGATTCCAACGCCACGGATCAACCTGACTGTTGCGTCTTGGCGATCTTGATTTGCGCCAGAGCACCATGGCTGAGACTTCAACACAGCGAACCAACGCAACTGTTGCACCCTCATAACCCTGAATCCTCCCCAAAAAACAACAATCAATGGTACGCTGATCATGGGAATCCGTGTAACTCGTGCAATTGATTGAAACGAATGCGCGCGGCGCCCAAACCAGAGCCACATATTGAAAAGAACCGCCCTCATACCGCGAAGCTCTTGCAATTTGTTTTATCGAATGTGCGCGGCGCTAAAACGAGAACCACATGTTGAAAACGACCCGCCTTCAATCCGTAAAATTATTGCATTGTTTTTTGTGAACGAGCGTGCGCGGCGCCAAGGCGAGAATCACATCTTGAAAACCACCCGCCCTCAATCCGTGAAACTCTGGCACATGTTAAAAAAGAATGTGCGCGGCGCTAGGGCGAGAACCACATGTTGAAAATCATCCGCCCTCAATCCGTGAAACTGTTGTCATGTTTAAGGCTTCGGGGTCATACATGGTGAGGGAATCTCATGCGAAACGCCCGGCCGCCCTAAAAACTGGCCTCGGGGTGCGACAGGGAGGAGTTATTTATAAGGAGAAGGAATGGAGGAGGAGGGGGAGGAGGAGGAGGAGGAGGAGGAGGAGGAGGAGGAGAAGGAGGAGGGAGGAGGAGGAAACAAAGGAGGAGGAGGACGAAGGCGGCGGAGGAGGCGGAGGAGGAGGAGGAGGAGAAGGAGGAGAGGGAGGAGGAGAAGGAGGAGAGGGAGGAGAAGGAGGAGGAGGAGGAGGAGGAGGAGGAGGAGAAGGAGAAGAGGGAGAGGAGAAGGAGGAGGAGGAGGGGGAGGAAGACAAGCTAGGTGCGCTCGCGTCATATCTGACGTCCTACCCCTCCCTCCCATCCCTTACCATGGCGCTGATTTTCTCTATCCGCGGACGCGTGTCGTAGCGGACCTGTGGCTCCGCGCGCGCGTGCGTAGTGGGTGGTGGTGCGCGTGCGTGTGTGCGTGCGTGCGTGCGTGTGTGCGTGGTTGGTGGTGGTGGTGGTGGTGGTGGTGGTGGTGGTGGTGGGGTGCTGAGTGTGGTGTGGCTGGGGCGGTGCTGTGCTGCCTGTGCTGGTGCCTGGTGCTGGTGTGGTGCTGGTGCTGGTGCTGGGTGCTGGTGCTGGTGCTGGTGCTGGTTGCTGGTGCTGGTGCTGGTGCTGGTGGCTGGTGGTGGTGGTGGTGGTGGTGGTGGTGGTGTTGGTGTTGAGTGTTGGTGTTGGTGTTGTGTGTGTGTGCGTGTGTTGTGTGTGTGTGTGCGTTGTGTGCGGGGTGTGGCATGCAATGGAAAGGGGACGCCAGCGCTGCAGCGGGAGCACGAGTCGAAACGAGCGGAAGCGCGGAAATGAGGCCAGCGCTGCAGCGGGAGCACGATTCGGAACGAGCGGGAGCGCGGAAATGAGGCCAGCGCTGCAGCGGGAACACGATTCGGAAGGAGCGGGAGCCCGAAAATTAGGCCAGCGCCTCAGCGAGAGCAGCATTTGAGAAAAAAACACAAGCGAAAACCCAACTCCGGGGAATCCTGTGTGTAAAAAACAGTACGCGGGGGGGTGCCGAATATCTTCCGGACGCCATCAGGGGAAGTGGGAGAGTAGTATTCATATTGTGTAATTGTGGAGGAGGAGGAGGAGGAGGAGGAGGAGGAGGAGATATTGTTGTACTCCTGTGCACGGCCCTGGGGACCCCCGATGCAGCCCGAGGATCGCGCCAAGGGAGCCTCCAAGAGCTCCGAGAGGGCCCCAGGAGCGCCCCAAGACGGCCAACAGATGGCCTCAGGGCGACCTCATATCGGGGATGGACAGACCCCCCTTTAGTAAAACGTGGTTTAGTGTAAACGACCTGAGGCCCAAACCTGGCGGGCGCAAGCCTGGAAAATAACGGCCACGGCGTCCCCTCGAGAACCGAAGACGGACAATTCACTAATCGACGTGTCACTGTTGGGGGTTCTGTCCACCCCCGATCATGGGCCCCCAAGACGGCGCCAAGGGGGCATCCACGAGAGCACCGAAGATGGCCTCGAGGCTCAGAAACACTGCCTCCACTCAGGTATTTGTCAGATTTCAGCGGTCTCGCTTTCCTGGGCTTCCGGCAGCCCCAGATATCGCTACAGGATAGCCCCCATAGGCCCGCAAGGCAGCCGCACGAGGACCCCAAGGCGGTCCAAGAAGCTCTCAAGTCGGCCCACGAGGGCCCCAACAGGGCCTGCACGACCGCCAACAGGCCCCTAAGAGCCCCCGAGAAGCCCACAAGATAACCCTAGAGGCATCCAGCATGCCTCTGACCCACGACCCAGGCACGGCGGCGGGATGCACTCACCAAACTTCGGTGGGGTTGTGCTCCATTGAATGTCCCTTGCAAGAACCCTGCCACTGTTTTTCCCCCAGACGAGGTTCACGCCACAGCTCATGCAAACGACCGCCCAAACCTCCTACGCCCCCGCGGGCACACAGGTAAGTCAGTTGCCAGCGATGATACAGGGCCAGCGGGATGAGCGAAGCAATCGAATAAGCTGCCCAATCAGCCCATACGCAGTCGATCGGTTTGGGGGTGTCTCCCTTGTCTCCCCTATCCCCTTCCGAGCAATGCCAGACAGGGGATCACCACTAAGCGAGGCCAACACCTCCTCTAGGACATCCCCTGGATCCCCCAACCCATAGGATTCCCAACGACGCCCCAGCTTGAACAGGGACCGACCGTCCCAGCATTCCTATAGGCCTACCACAAAATGTTCTTAGAACCCCAAAATGTTCTAAGAACAGAAACCATGTTCTTGGAGCATAGAACCGATGTGCTGATACAAGACTGTCCCAGCCAAAAAACGTCCTAAGAACATGTCGTGCAACCCACAGGAGGCTCCTAGAACATTCCCTGGTGGGCCTATAGGCCAGCCGGGACGCCTCGCCACTGCTTGACCAGCACGTCCCAAACCTCCTCGCTCCTCGACCCCCCTCCCCACTCCCCCTCGAATCCCGAAGTCCAGGAGGAGCGGTGCGACCTCCCCGGCGGTGACCCCCCCGCTGGCACTGCCCGACCTGTGGGGCCCGTGGCACCCTTGGCTCCGGGAGCTCCTCTGGGCCCGGTGCTGCCGCGGGCACCGACCCCCCCCCTCGTGGGGGAACGAAGCCGTGCCGACGCCGCCGCTCCCTGGGCCTCCCCGGGGTGGTGCCCTCTGACGGACGAAGCTCGCGGGGAGCCTCACGAGCGGCGAACGCAGTCCGTATCCATGGCCGCGCGGTCTGGAGTCCGGAGCGCGGTCCCGCGGAGACGCGGTCACACGGATCCGTTCCGCGCGGGGCATCTGCGGACAAGAAAAGCCCCGCGTCCGCGGGGTGGCGGCCCAAAGGGCCCTGCCCCCGAGGCGGCGGATACGGATATGTCTTTCGCCTGCTTGGCTTTCGGGTCATAACTCGGCTTTCTGGCGGCCGTGCGTGAAGATACGGGCGCCCCCGGACGCCTCTCGGCGAAGCGCAGCTGCTGGAACGCATCCCGAAGCCGGAGAGCCGCCGAGGACCCACGAGAATGCCCGACAACCTCGAACCTCGAAGCCGAAACTTCCGGAACCTAACGAGGCCGCGGATACGAACACGTCTCGCCCCACGGAATGGAGGAGGAGGAGGAGGAGGAGGAGGAGGAGCAGGAGGAGGAGGAGGAGGAGGAGGAGGCTTTTTTTCGGCCGAGACCAAGACACACCCCGGCCGTGGCGACGAGGGCCCACCAGACCGAGCAGCGGCGCCCGTACCCCTCCCTCCCCTGGCCTTGCGCCGTGGCCCGGAGCGCCGCGGGCCCCCGGGGCGCCGCGCGCTCCCGGGGGGCCGCGCGGCCCCGTGCCGCCTCGGTGCCCCGTGCCGCCGCGCGGTCCCGGGGCGCCGCGCGGTCCTGGCGGGGCCGGTGAGCACCCGAGGGGCGAAGGGATCCGGCGGGGCCCCCTATAGGAGGCCCCTATAGGAGGCCCCTATAGGAGGCCCCTGTAGGAGGCCCCTATAGGAGGCCCCTGTAGGAGGCCCCCAGGGAGGCCCCTATAGGAGGCCCCCAGGAGGACCCCTAGGAGGCCCCTATAGGAGGCCCCTACAGGAGGCCCCTATAGGAGGCCCCTGTAGGAGGCCCCAGGGAGGCCCCCAGGGAGGCCCCAGGGAGGCCCCTATAGGAGGCCCCTACAGGAGGACCCCTACAGGAGGCCCCTATAGGGGGCCCCTACAGGAGGCCCCTATAGGAGGCCCCAGGAGGCCTCCCAGATGGGGTCCGAGCAGGTGGGGGTCGGAGGATCGCGCCGCATCGCCGATGCATTGGCGATGCGGCTCGATGTGGAGCCCAACTGTATCCACGCCGGCGTCGCCGACGCATCGCAAACGTCATCGATGCATCGGCGATGCGGTGCTATCCTCCGACCACATTACTCGGACCCCATCTGGGAGGCCTAGACGAACATATCCGCGCCCTCGCGGTCTGGACTCCCGGGCGCGATTTCGCGGATACGTGGTCGCACGTGCACGTTCCGCGCGGGGCACCCGCCGAAGGTCGCGGACCAGGGGCCCGGCTTGCGAGGCCGCGGACACGGACATGTTGTCCGCCCACCGCTGTACGGTAAATCGGATCGAAGCGGAGCGTGCGTCGTATCGGGAGCGCATCGGCACGGAGTCCGAATCGGATCGGGTCGGCCACGCCGGGATGCACGACAGCGCCGTGCACGCATCGGGCCGCATCGGAACAGTCGAAACATAGGCATCGAGCCACATCGGGCTGGGCGAAATCGAGGCCGAACCTGACCGATCGACTCGAAGTGGGCCCTGTCCTGGTGCTCCTCTGGGAGCCCGCCTCCTTCTCCTCCTTCTCGACCACCACCCACTTCTGCTAGACTGGGCATCCAGCAGGCTCGAATTGGGGAGTGATGTGGGGTCATACTCGTCATTGAGATCCGACTCTTCAAACAGTGAAACGTTGTGGTCCAGCTCATCACCCTGATCGTCATCATCGGCCACTCCCGAGTGGTAAGAAATGCGCCCCTCGGCGGTCACCTGAGCATACATCTGATCGCCTTTTTCAGCATCTGCATGGTCATCACTGCTCGCATGCTGCTTTCGGATCATTATTTTGTTTCGAGTGTTGAGGCCAGCATCGATCGCGTCGCTCTGCTGGTCCGTTGCTGCACCACTGGCGGGGACCACAGCGCAAAGAGCCACACACAGCACGAGGAGTAGACCAAATGGATTCATGGACGTTTCTCGTGGAACAGACCGATGATGGTCGATGCCGCTTCGCCGTAGCCCGAACGCCGCTTGAGCTACGCGTCGGCTCGAGCCAGACTTCTCGGTACGGACAAGACTGGCAACTGCCTAAGAGCGTGTTCGTGCTCATCACTTCGCCACTCGGACTCGACGAAGGTTCCAGAAGACGGCTCCAGCTAGCCTCAAGAAGACTCAGAAGTTCCCAGGGTGGCGCCAGGAGGGACGCGAGAGAGTCCAAGGGGGCCCAAGGTTTCCCCAGGACAGCCCGCGGTGATATAGAAGTCAGTGCGAAGACGCCCCGACAGAGCCCAGATGCGGTCCAAGCGTCAACGAAGCTGCTCCGCCGGCATTGCATGCACCCTCGAGGGACTCGGTCGAGGGGGACCCACGAACGCGGCCCACGACGGCCGTGTCCGGCCGTGCTGCCACGACGCGCAGGAATTGGGACGACCAGCGGCAATGGAGAAAGGCACTCGTGACGGTGCAGATGATGACGCGACGGGGCGCCTGGCACACCATGGCTGGCGAATTCGGCGTGCGGCCTAGAAGGAGGCCTCTACAGGCGGTGCGCGGGAAAAGGAGGCAACGCCGCAGCAGACACAGAGACAGAAACATCAGCACTGGTGGGCCTGTTTACCACCACCACCACCACCATAAGTTGGAGGGGGCTAGGAGCAGGAGGAGGAGGAGTAGGAGGAGGAGGAGGAGGAATAGGAGGACGAGGAGGAGTAGGAGGACGAAGAGGAGAAGGAGGAGGAGGAGGAGGAGGAGGACCCCTCCCCCTCCAACTTATGGTGGTGGTAGTGGAAAACGGGCCCATCAATCATTCTTCAAAATAGACGTTAGGAGAACCGCGCGCATGTCTTGGATCGGCGCTGGACCCCCTCCATCGCGCGCGTACCGCGCCAGGGGCGGCGGCAGAGGCGCACCTGGAGAGGCCCAACGCTAGTCCAAGAAATCCGCGCGGACCTCCGCAAGTTCATGCCTACGGTCGGGAACTTGTCCTCAGCGTTAAGTCGGGCGTGCCCCCCACAGGGTAATTTCGGACGAAAAATAAAGAGATACTCAGAAAAATGCTCAAACATAGCCCAAAAATGATCAAACAATCGTCCCCTGACTATTATTCGACAATGTTTAACAATTCCTCCTGTAGAGGGACAGGCCCGACTTAAGCTTAGCGTGTCGGCGGTGGCACCAGCGACACGCTATGCCTTGCAAGCGGTCAGTGTTGCTCCGCTCCGCGGGGCGGGAGGCCCGGAAAGGCTCGGGACCATTGCGCCTGGAAGCGGAGACATAGGCAACGTGTCGCACCGAAGCGAGGTGGGCCAGCACTGGTGGCTCGACACGCTAAGCGAAAGATCCCGATCAGTCGGCATCGGGCTGGGCAATCGGATCTAATCGAAATGTGCGTCGAAACATGGCCACAGCTGCACAGAGTCGTCCGTACCTGATCGGATCGATCGGATCGAAATGGACCCAGCCGAAGACGCCACGGACGGGCCTCCCAAGCCGAGTGAGGCCGCAGCGACGAGGGAGCCTGGTGGTCAACCGCATTCGTTCTTCTCCCTTTGAAGGGGGAGAGGAGCGAGAAGGGGAAGGACAACGGAGGGAGGCAGCCCCGACGCCAGACCTCTGGCGTCTTGGACAAAGCACGATGCCAACTCGACTCCAGGAGACCGGGCCCGCGGAAGCCCCCACTGCGGACCCCCAGTGCCTTGCCGTCGACGTGAACGGCCCGCCACCAATAAACTGTCCCAGGGATGAGGGTCGGGTGCTCCTCGGCCCCCCTTCACATAAAACGCGAACATACTTTGGAAGTCTGGGTGCTCCTCCTCCTCCTCCTCCTCCTCCTCCTCCTCCTCCTCCCCTCCTCCTCCTCCTCCTCCTCCTCCTCCCTCCTCGCTCATTATCCCCCCCTCCTCCTCCTTCTCCTTCGTCTCCTCCTCCTCCTCCTCCTCCTCCCCATCCGCCTCCACCTCCATTCCTTCTCCTTATAAACAACTCCTCCCTGTCGCTGCCCGAGGCCAGTTTTGAGGGCGGGCCGGGCGTTTCGCCTGAGACTTCCTCACCATTTGTGACCCTGAAGCTTAAAAGTTGGCAACAGTTTCACGGATTGAGGGCGGGTCGTTTTCAAAATGTGGCTCTCGCCTTAGCGCCACCTACAATCGTTTGAAACATTTGCAAGGGTTTCACGGACTGAGGGCGGGTCGTTTTCAAAATGTGGCTCTCGCCTTAGCGCCGCGCTCATTCGTTTTTAAATATTTGCAACAAAAAAGTTTCACGGATTGAGGGCGGTTCCTTTTCAAAATGTGGTTCTCGCCTTAGCGGCGCGCACACTCGCTTTCAACACTTGCAAGAATTTTGCGAATTGAGGGCGGGCTGTTTTCAACATGTGGTTCTCGCCTCAGCGCCGCGCACACTCGCTTTAAACGGTTGCAAGAGTTTTACGAATTGAGGGCGGGTCGTTTTCAACATGTGTCTCTCGCCTTAGCACCGCGCGCATTCATTTTAACAATTTGCAAAAGTTTCACGGGTTGAGGGCGGCTCCTTTTCCAAATGTGGCTCTCGCCTTAGCGCCGCGCACATTCTTGATACACCATTGTAAGAGTTTCACGGATTCCCATGATCGACGTTCCAGGAATGGCGTGTTGGAAATATTCACGATTTTGAGGGCGCATCAGTTACGATGATTCGCGGAGCTGAGGTCCCATGAATGGCGTTGTGGCACGATTCAGGATCGTCAAGACGCAACAGTCAGGTTATCCGTGGCGATGGAATGCCGATAATCATGTTTGGGCATGCTTCAGGGTCTTCAAACGGTTGTCTTCCAACGAGGCAGGTCCCTCTGTGGAAGTGAACCGTTGTAGGGGCATATGAAGAGGGAGCTTTGGGGGAGGGATTACTCTCTTGCAAAGCTGTGCTCTAGAGCCCGGACTTCTTTATTTTCGTCGTGGTTCGTGGTTCGCTCGTTCGTGGTTCGTCCCTGGCGCTGGCTCCCGCTCCCTCCCCTCTGGCTCTGGGTCGAGGCCCCAGCATCTCCTTCCCCCTCACCCTTGGCTCGAGCCCTGGGTCGAGGCCCCAGTTCTAGAGCTCGGACCTCTTCATGTTCGTCGTGGTTCGTGGTTCGCTCGTTCGTGCATCGCCCCTGGCACTGGCTCCCGCTCCCTCCCCTCTGGCTCTGGGTCGAGGCCCTGGAATCTCCTTCCCCCTTCCCCTTGGCTCGAGCCCTAGCCTGGGTCAAGGCCCCAGCCGCAGAAGCCCAGAGCTTGCACAGCTGTGTTCTAGAGCTCGGACCTCTATATTATCTTGCACAGCTATGTTCTACAGCTCGGACCTCTTTATTTTCGTCGTGGTTCGTGCGTTCGTGGTTCGTCCCTGGCCCTGGCCCCCGCTCCCCGCCTGGCTCGAGCCTTGGGTCGAGGCCCCAGCTCCCCTGGCCCAGGAGCATCCGCCCCCCTGGCCCGGAGCTCTTTATTTTCGTCGTGGTTCGTTCGTTCGTGGTTGGTTCCTGGCCCTGGCCCCCGCTCCCCCCCTGGCTCAAGCCCTGGGTCGAGGCCCCAGCCCCCCTGGCCCCGAGCATCCGCCCCCCTGGCCATGGAGCCTTTTATTCTCTGGCACAGCTGTGCTCTAGAGCTCGGACATCTTTATTTTCGTCGTGTCGTGTC
>CAUYUJ010000699.1:20957-25957 GCA_963575745.1 Prorocentrum cordatum
AGCGCAACATCGTCACCGCGCGTCGTCGCTACCTCGAGGGCACGTCACCAGAATCGTCAGACTCACACCCATCACATTTGCCATCAAGTAATTCTTCCCCCCCCAACCCCACCCCCCAAACCTCCTTATCACCCGGAGGGTGGTCGTATTGGTGTATATGTATCGGAGGTTGGGGGGTGAGATCGCAGTGTAACGGAGTCCCCCCACCGGGAAATCGAGTTTCGAGTTCGTGCTCGTGCCGTGCGTGCGGGCGAGGCGAAGCTGCGTGGGCCAGCGAGAGGAATTCACCCTGCTGTCGCTAGGGGTCCGCCAACACAAATGTTTCCCCCCCCCCGGCCTTGTCAAGCGGTAGCCCACGTTGTCCCGTCGGTTGCCCGCCGGTTGCTCATCATGGTTGCTTATCATGGTTGCTCATCATGGTTGCTCATCATTGCCGGACGCACGCACCAGGCACTGCCAGTGCACCCATCGTCGACTGGGACGTCGTGGGCTGAGTGCCGCGTCGCGCAGCGGCAAACCGAACGACACAAGTCGCCCAAGCGAAGGAACAAAAAAATATCCGCCACGTCATCCACACCATCATCGCCCATCAGCACCACGTTCATCACTTTTGTCGTCATGAGCCACCCCCTCCCCCCACCCCCCCACACAACCTCCTTATCACCCGCGAGGTGGTCGTATAGGTATACGGAGGTTGGGGGGTGTGAACGGAAGTGGCCCCAACCAGGAAATCGGTTTCGGTCTCGGTTCGTGTCGTGCGTGCAGGCGAGGCGAAGCTCCGCCAGGTCCTGCACTGGTAGAGGACACCTGGAGCCCAACGGGTGTCGGGGGCCTGCTGACCCAGGTCAATCCAAACCTGGGTCAGCAGGAAACCAAACAACTGCAGTGCAGGGAAAAAAAGCTGCAACGCAGGGCTTCGCAAACCCGGGTCAGCCAATAGGCGCGGCCGCCTCGCGGCCACGAACGGCTCGCTAACCCGGGTCAGCCAGAGGGGGTCTTCGCAGGATCCTGCAACATCTGGTGCCCTGGCTGACCCCTGTTTGCATTGACCCCCGTCTCTTGAGCCCCGAAGGGTGGACCCCCCGCCACCCCCCGGGCGCACCCCCAGATGGTTGTCCCGATGGTTGTCCCGATGGTTGTCCCGATGGTTGTCCCGATTGTTGCCCCGATGGTTGTCCCGATGGTTGTCCGAATGGTTGTCCCGATGGTTATCCCGATGGTTGTCCCGATGGTTGTCCTGATGGTTGTCCCCATGGTTGTCCCAATGGTTATCCCGATGGTTGTCCCGATGGTTGTCCCGATGGTTGTCCCGATGGTTGTCCCGATGGTTGTCCCGATGGTTGTCCCGATGGTTGTCCTGATGGTTGTCCCGATGGTTGTCCCGATAGTTGTCCCGATAGTTGATAGATACATTGAGACATATATATATATATATATATACACATACATGTGTGTTGTTATATGGTTGTCACAATGGTTGTCCCGATTGTTGTCCCGATGGTTGTCCCGATGGTAGTCCCGATTGTTTGCAGATCGATAGATATATAGATCTAGATATAGAGATATATAGATAGAGCGATACATCCATACATACATAGGGGGAGAGAAAGCTAGAGAGCTAGCTATATATGTATATAGACATATTTAGAGATAGACAAGCATATGTATATAAACGGATACATGTATAGACTTATCGAGAGACATATATATATATATATGTATATACGTACATAGATACATATATATATATATATACACGTATATAGATATAGGCATCTACCTATGTAGATCTATGTGTAAATCTAGAGAGAGACATCCATATGCAGATCGGTCGATAGATATATTGATTGGTTGATTGATCGATTGGTAGGCTGATAGACTGATAGATCGATGTAGATATATGCTTGTCCTACGTAGATAATTAGATCGATAGGACAATACATAGATGGGCACATGTGCGCGACAATGGGAACGTTGCAGAAACCACCAGAGAACCCAGAGCCATCGCAAATCGACCACCTCCCCCTTCCCCCCCCCACCTCCTGATCACCCGTAGGCTGGCCCTATCGGTACATATATTTACATATAAATATATGAATATATGTATACACCTATATATATATATATATATATATATATCGAGAGAAAGAGAGGCAGCTATAGAGTGAATTGAGAGAGAAAGAGAGAACAAAAAAAAGGCAGAAGGATAGAGAAAGAGAGAGAGAGAGGGAGGGAGGGGGGGGAGGGAACACGCCGTGCACGTCAGGGGTGGCGCTGGCACACTAAAAGTGGGTGAGACAGCATGCAACCACACGGGCCGATTGGGCGGCAGAGGAGGGAGGAAGAGGGCGGGGAGAACAGAGGGAATGGGGCCACAGACGCCCAAAGCCTTCAACGAAATCACAACGGATGTGGTTCGTCGTTTTCGGCATCTGCGGGCCCTCGCTTGGCCCTGGGGCCGTCACAGAAGGAGCCAGGATGAAAAGCGACTCTCGGGAACGGGCCAGAACTTCCGGGACCCCGTATTGAGAAAAACAAGACATCGGATGACCGAGGACGTGCCATCCTCCCTCTTTCCCCCCATCCGAGAGGAGTTGCCTGCGAATATACCGGGCTGCCATTGTCCACGTGACCGAGGCAACTGTTCCAGGAGGAGGGCGGAGGAAGGCTCTCCCACAGCGCGTCCGAAAACCCAGACCCCCCATCCCTCAAAGCAAAACGCCTCGTCGCTCCGCCATCCTCGTTCCTCTGGGGGGGGAGGAGCGGGGGAGGGAGGCGAGGAGGGCCGACGCCTTCCGCCCGAAAGCGCGCGCGTCGGGGAGGCAAAGGGCCCAGGCCCCAGGCCTCTGCCGCCGCGCTCCTGGCTCCGCAGCTCCAGGGCCCGGGACTCCTGGGCCTTCTGCCGCAAGGACGCTCCTCCTCCTCCTCCTCCTCCTCCTCCTCCTCCCCCTCCTCCTCCCCCTCCTCCTCCCCCTCCCCCTCCCCCTCCTCCCCCTCCCCCTCCTCCTCCCCTCCTCCTCCCCCTCCCCCCCCCCCTCCTCCTCCTCCTCCTCCTCCTCCTCCTCCTCCTCTCCTCCTCCTCCTCCTCCTCCTTCTCTGCTTGCGGCCCCGGGGCCCGAGCCTGGCCCCAGACGTCGAGGCCGCCTCCTCCCGTAACAACATGCGGCAACAACAACAACAACAACAACAACAACAACAACAACAACAACAACAACAACAACAACAATTACTAGCACGTGGGGACACTCCGTTCTCACCAGTGCCAGGGTTTTCATAGGAGGCGGGCAATACCCCCACTTTGTGGGGGGGCCGGTTCAAGCTCTACCAAATTTCCAAACGACTCTTCGCCACCACCCACACCCAGCTTCCCGCCCTATGACGTTCGGACACTTCACTTCGTGGCATGCGGACGACCGTGGCTACTATTCAGGGCCCCGCGGCCGACGACGACGGCGTGCGCGCGCGAAGAAAAAACGAATGTGTCCCGCATGGTATTATTTGACAGGGATGATGGCCCTGGCAGGTGCGCAACCGTTGTTGCAGAAGTTCGAAAAAGTTGCTCGCAAAAGCCCGTTTGACAGAAATGTTTAAAAAGTGTTGGGTTTCCTACGAATCCGCAAGAGCGCGCGGGATGAAATTTTGACATTTTTTGTTGAAAAACCATTGGTTTTTTGATGTTTTTATGTTAAAATCGCTACGAACACTAAGGTTTTGGAAGGATTTCGTCTTGCGCGCGCGAATGTCCACTTTACCTTATTTTTTGCAAGGGATTCTTGAAGTTTGGTTATGTTAGAACAAGAAATGTCCACTTCAGCTTATTTTTTGCAAGGGAAAGCGGGCGTCAACAAAACAACCGGATCCGGATGACATCGTTTTGCCTGAGACTTCCTCACGAAAATGATGAAAATGTGGCTGCGGCCTAGGCGCGGCGAGGGGGGCGTGCACCAGGGGGCCCAACAATAATTATTCTTTAGAAGTAATAATATTCAACACCAACACCAACAACAACAACAACACCACCACCAACAACAACAACAACAACAACAGCAACAGCAACAACAACAACAACAACTGTAAGACGGTTCGCTCTCATCTGCTCGCGTGCCAGCCAACACGTGTATCCCAAGCTATCGATACCCGCCGTCTTCGTCTTCGATCGTGTCTCCTTTGGGGTACATCTTTCCTAACTGCAGCAACAATCGTCATGAGACTGTTCGCTCCTATCTGCTCGCGTGCCATTCAACACGTATACCCAAACCCTCGATACCCGCTCTCTTCGTCTTCGATCGTACCTCCTGTGGGGTACCTATATTTCTTACCTGCAAGGCGTATTTCGCGCAGCCCCTGAGGGAAGGGAAGAGAGGACGGATGGAAGGAAAGGAGAAGGGAGAAAAAGGAGGACGGAGCACGGGAGAGCGTAGCAGGAGGAGCGACAGCGGGGCCACGAAGGGCAGCGAGGGGGTCAGGGAGGGCGACAGCGGGGCCACGAAGAGCATGCATATGGGGCCACGACTGGCGCGAGCAAGCGGGGGCCTCGAAGTTCATACGTATATGGGGCCACAAAGGGCGACAGCGGGGCCACGAAGGGCAAGAAGGGGGCCCACGAAGAGCATCTAATGCGGAACCCCAAAGGGCAGCGACGGGGACACTGAGTGCAGCAACGGGGTCACGTAGGGCGCGAGCGAAGGCGACAGCGGAACCACTACGGGCAGCGAGGGGCATCGAGTGCGGGCGAAGGGCAGCGAACGGCGACTGCAGTCCCTAACGGGCGGGTCAGGCGGGCAGGCCCAGATGGGCGGGTCGAGCGGGCGGGTCGCTGAAGCGTGAATCCAGCTTGCATAGCGCGACCCCCAAGTAAAACGTGAGGAGGTCCAAAGCGAGAGCGCGAGCGGCGTCTCCATAAGATGCAAGGAACTTTGGAATGAGAGCGCGATTCCTGCATAGATTTCAAGGAACTCTCAAGCGAAAAAATGTTTTTCGATAAGTTGTGAAGAAAAATC
>CAUYUJ010000699.1:30957-40957 GCA_963575745.1 Prorocentrum cordatum
TTCTTCTTCTTCTCCTCCTCCTCCTCTCTCCCTCCTCCTCCTCCTCTCCTCCTCCTCCTCCTCCTCCTCCTCTCCTCCTCCGCCTCCTCCTCCTCCTCCTCCTCCTCCTCCTCCTCCCCTCCTCCTCCTCCCTCCTCCTCCTCTCTCCTCCTCTCCTCCTCCTCCTCCTCCTCTCCTCCTCCCTCCTCTCCTCCTCCTCCTCCCTCCTCCTCCTCTCCTCCTCCTCCTCTCCTGCCTCCTCCTCCTCCTCCTCCTCCTCCTCCTCCTCCTCCTCCTCCTCCTCCTCCTCCTCCTCCTCCTCCTCCTCCTCCTCCTCCTCCCTCCTCCTCCTCCCTCCTCTCTCCTCCTCCTCCTCCTCCTCCTCCTCCCTCCTCCTCTCCTCCTCCTCTCCTCCTCCTCCTCCCCTCCTCCTCCTCCTCCTCCTCCTCCTCCTCCTCCCTCCTCCTCCTCCTCCTCCTCCTCCTCCTCCTCCTCCCTCTCCCACCTATGGTAGTGGTGGTGGAAAATGGGCCCATCTGTTCAGCCTTGAGCGAGCGCTGCTTTCACACAGCGCACGGCGTTCGATATCGCCCGATTCTGGGCCGCTGCCCGCGCTCTCGACCTGGAACGCTCGCGCCGGGGCCCCAGCGACGTCCATGCGACGCGAGCCCAGCGGGAAACTGGTTGCGATCGGTGCTCAGGGAGATCCTGGCTGGCCACCAGGGTGGGCCGGCAGTCACATCCTCTTCCATGGTCCAGGGGCCAATGCAGGAAACGTATTGCTGCAATTACTCCTCGATGGGGCGTTCGCTTGGTGCCCACCTTCCACCTCCATTGGAACATGTTCGAAGTTTCTCAATCGTCGATGCGCAAAGTGGACATGAGCAAGATTGACCTCTGGTGTGCGGCTTGTCAATCGTTGCATGCGCTGCGACAGCAGCGGCCTGCATGCTCGGGTGTGCCCCCCAGCGCCACCCGAAAGCCGTACACCAACGGCCACACAACCGATTGGTCAATCTTGAGTCACCGACTCCAAAGATCGGCGGTGGACAAACCTCCCTTTAGTAAACCTCCCCTTCATGAAAACGGCCTGGGACCGAAACCGACGGACCTGGACCCGCAAAAATGACGGCCGCGACGCCCTCTCGCGAACCGAAAACGGCCAATTCCTCAATCGACGTGTCAGGGTAGGAGGTCTATCCACCTCCGCAGAGAAACCCTGGGTCGGAGACACTTGACGCATCACGGTTCTGGTCGCAGCCTTCCGCCGAGCGCCCGCCGAGCTCCCACGGGCGGATCCGCCGCCCTCTTCCTTCCTCTTTTGCCCGCCGGGCGCAGCCCTGGGGCTCCCAAGCCTGCCCGGAGCAGCCTGCGCGGCACCGCGGCCAGGAAGGGCGCGGCCACGTGGCGCCGAGACCCGCCTCGCGCAGCCCGCGTGGCACCGAAGCACCCCCGGCGCAGCATACGCTGCCGCGAAACCCCACCGGGCGCAGGCTGCATGACCCCGACGCCCGCCCGCCGCGCCTCGGGGCGCGCCCGTCTCCCGCCGGACCCCCGGGGCGGCGCGGCTCGCAGGGAGGTCCCAGAGCGAGCGGCGCCGCACGACATGATGTCGGCTACGCGCAAGAGTGACCCCATGGGTATAGGAATGACCTCTGGCGCGCGGCTCTTTGGGGGCCGCGTGGGGGCCAAACCTGGGCGCGCAAGCCGTTATACTCCTGCTTCGTCTTCGGCCATCTGGGGACCCATCGGTGCCCGCACCCAAAGGTCACTCCGGCGAAAGGTCACTCTTACGTCTATGGTCGAACATGGCGGGGCGGGGCAGCCCCGCCGCCGGCCCTCCTCCCACCCTGACCTTCCAGGAGGGCTAAAAAATAGCACCCGACCTAAAAACCGATCCCAGAGCTATTCTACGTCTTGGTTCTAAGCTGCTTCGCTGAGTTTGGCAGGCTTTTAGGCCTCCCGTGCTAAGAAATAGCTCTCTGGAAGGTCAGGGCAGAGGCGGCGCAGGGCGGAGGCAGCACACGGCCCTCGCGGGCGCCGCGGGCCAGCGGCCCCCCCGCGCCCGAGATCCCGGGCAGGAGGCCGGAGCCGGGCCTGCCCAAGGCAGCCCTTATATAGGCAGGCGCGGGGCGGCCTCGCCTGCGCGGTGCAGGCGGGCGAGCGCGGGCACCTGCACCGTGCAGGCGGGCGAGCGCGGGCAGCCCCTGGAGCCCGGGAGGCTGGGCAGCGCGGAGCAGGCGGGGGAGGTCGCGCCAAGAGCTTGGGAGCCCCCACACCAGGTCCTAGGGGGAACAAAAAGGGGTATAAACATAACAACTCGGAGGTCCGCGCGGATTGCTTGGATCCGCGCTGGGGCCCCCGGCGGCGCCTCCGGCGCCGCCCCTGGCGCGCTCCGCGCGCCAGGGAGGGGGGTCCAGCGCGGATCCGAGACATCCGCGCGGACCTCCGAGTTTTTATGTTTATGCCACTTTTTGTCCCCCTACAGGTGGTGAGATATCAGGTGGTGACCCGGAATCCCCAAAAAGTCCCCGCCGGGTTCGGGAGCACGGGGTCGCCGCCGGGTCCTGTGACTCATGGGCCCACCAGCGTTCGGGACATCCTCGAAAAACCACACGGGTCCCCAAACTGGGTGGTGACACCAAATCGCCCGAGACTCACCGCCGGGTGTTGTCACCACCACGTTTGGGGAGTAACAGATAGTCGAGGACGAATTACTTCGGAGGTCCGCCCGGAGTCCTTGGATCTGCGCTGGCGCCGAAACGAGGGCAGCTGGGGAAGCCTTGACCAGCATGCGAGAGCTGCTCGACAAAACTTCTGCTACGCCAAAAGCCGGGCTCGGTCCACTTTCGACGACGTGTCGGAGCGGCCGCAAATCGAAGGCATTTTCCACGAGCAAGTCGCGCCAGGGGCACTCTCTCCCTGGCGGCACGCGCCAGGGGCGGCGCCGGAGGAGCCGCCAGGGGAGGCCGGAGCCGACCCAAGACCCTACGCGCGGACCTCCGAGAGTTTGCGGTCAGGAGCTCTTGCTTCGCGTGTCACGGCGGCGGTCCCGGCGAAACGCTACTCTGGATGGGGTATTCGTCAAGGGTGGGGCGAGTAACCTTCCGACTGGGCCTGCCCAATCCCGCCCTCCATCCATCCTCCTCCCCCTCCTCATCCTCCTCCTCTTCCTCCAACCCCCCCTCCACCCGTGCCGACAGCACGTGCCAAACCCCCCAGCGGATTCAAGCGGGGGTGGCGATATTGTCCCGTCCAAGAATACGTATGCCCTGCAAGCGAATAGCGTGCCGCTCCACTCCGCTGGGCGGGAGGCCGGGCAGAGCTCGAGGCCTGGACGCTCGGGGGCTGGGGCGTGGATAGATAGCGTGCCGCGCCGAGGCGCGGTGGGCCACAACCGGCGGAGCAGCACGCTGAGCCAACTCCTCCTCCTCCTCCTTTCCTCCTCCTCCTCCTCCCTCCTCCTCCTCCTCCTCCCCCTCCCCTCCCCCCCTCCTCCCCTCCTCCCCCCCCCCTCCCCCCTCCCTCCTCCTCCTCCCCCTCCCCCTTCCTCCTCCCTTCCTCCTCCCCCTCCCCCTCCTCCTCCCCTCCTCCTCCGCCTCCTCCTCCTCCTCCTCGTCCTCCTCCTCCTCCTCCTCCTCCTCCTCCTCCTCCTCCTCCTCCTCCTCCTCCTCCTTCTGTTTGCGCAGTTCTTCTTCGAGCGGCGGCGGACGGCGCGACCGCCACGACGCGCAGGACCACGGCCGCCCCTTGCCAGCCACTGCGGCCCAGCAGCGTTGCCGCCGACGCGCCGACGCCGCGCCGCAGCGCGCCGCCGCCAGACACCCGACGCCGGGATCTGGTCCACGCGGGGCCCCCAGGGAGCCCCGACCCTTTCCGCATGGGGCCCCGGACCTCCGCCTAGACCTCGCCTGCCAGGATGAGAAGACGCCGCAGGCCAACGACAGCGAGACACACCCGCCCCGATCTCTCGTCGTCGCCCTCGTCCTCGTCGTCGTCCTCGTCGTCGTCCTCGTCGTCGTCGTCGTCGTCGTCGTCGTCGTCGTCGTCGTCGTCGTCATCCGTCATCCTCGTCATCGTCGTCGTTGTCGACGTCGTCGTCATCGGCGTCGTCATCCTCGTCGTCGTCACCCTCGTCGTCGTCGTCGTCGTCGCCGCCTTGCTCTCGTCGTCGTCGTCGTCATTCTCGTCGTCGTCGTCCTCGTCGTCGTGGTCGTCGTCGTCGACATCATCGTCGTCGTCGTCCTCGTCGTCGTCGCCATCGTCGTCGTCATCGCCCTCGTCCTCGTCGTCGTCGTCCTCGTCGTCGCCCTCGTCGTCGTCGTCGTCCTCGTCGTCATCGTCGTCGTCGCCGGCGTCGCCCTCGTCGTCGTCGTCGTCGCTCTCGTCCTCGGCATCGTCGTCGTCATCGTCGCCCTCGTCCTCGGCGTCGTCGTCGTCATCGTGCTCGTCGTCGCCGCGCTCGTCCTCGTCGTCGTCGCCGTCATGCTCGTCGTCGTCGTCGTCGTCGTCCTCGTCGCCGATGTCGTCCTCGTCGTCGTCGTCGTCATCATCGTCGTCGTCGCAGTCGTCGCCCTCGTCGTCGTCGTCGTCCTCGTCGTCGTCGCCCTCGTCCTCGTCGTCGTTGTCGACCTCGTCGTCGCCGTCGTCCTCGTCGTCGTCGTCATCCGTCATCCTCGTTGTCCTCGTCGTCGTCCTCGTCGTCGTCATCCTCGTCGTCGTCGCCCTCGTCGTCGTTGTCGTCGTCGCCCTCGTTCTCATCGTCGTCGTCATTCTCGTCGTCGTTGTCGTCGTCGTCCTCGTTGTCGTCGTCGTCGACATCATCGTCGTCGTCATCCTCATCGTCGTCGTCGCCCTCGTCTCCCTCGTCCTCGTCGTCCTCGTCGTCGTCGTCGCCCTCCTCGTCGTCATCGTCCTCGTCCTCGTCGTCGTCATCGTCGTCGTCCTCGTCGTCGTCCTCATCGTCGTCGTGTCGTCGTCATCGTCATCGTCGCCGGCGCCGCCCTCGTCGTCGTCGTCGTCGCCCTCGTCCTCGTCGTCGTCGTCCTCGGCGTCGTCGTCGTCGTGCTCGTCGTCGTCGCGCTCGTCCTCGTCGTCGTCGTGGCCGTCATGCTCGTCGTCGTCGTCGTCCTCGTCGCCGTTGTCGTCCTCGTCGTCGTCGTCATCATCGTCGTCGTCGCAGTCGTCGCCTTCGTCGTCGTCGTCGTCGTCCTCGTCGTCGTCGCCCTCATCCTCGTCGTCGTTGTCGACCTCGTCGGCGTCGCCGTCGTCGTCGTCATCATCGTCGTCGTCGCCGTCGTCGCTCTCGTCGTCGTCGTCCTCGTCGTCGTCATTGTCGTCCTCGCCGTCGTCGCCGTCGTCCTCGTCGTCGTCGTCCTCGTCGTCGTCGTCACCCTCGTCCTCGTCCTCGTCGTCGTCGTCCTCGTCGACGTCCTCGTCGTCGTCCTCGTCGGCGTCGTCGTCGTCCTCGTAGTCGTTGTCATCATCGTCGTCGTCGCCGTCGTCGCCCTCGTCATCGTCGTCCTCTTCGTCGTCGTCCTCGACGGCGTCGTGGTCGTCGTCCCCGTCGTCGTCGTCGTCGCCGTCGTCGCCCTCGTCGTCGTCGTCATCGTCGTCGTCATCGCCCTCGTCCTCGTCGTCGTGCTCGTCGTCGTCGTCGCGCTCGTCCTTGTCGTCGTCGTCTTCCTCGTCGTCGTCCTCGTCGTCGTCGTCATCCTCGTCGTCGTCATCATTGTCGTCGTCGCCGTCGTCGCCCTCGTCATCGTCGTCCTCGTCGTTGTCGTTGTCGCCCTTGTCGTCGTCATCGTCGTCGTCCTCGTCGTCGTCGTCGCCCTCGTCGTCGTTGTCCTCGTCGTCGTCGTCGTTGTTCTCGACGGCGTCGTCGTCGTCCTCGTCGTCGTCGTCGTCGCCGTCGTCGTCCTCGTCGTCGTCGACGTTATCCTCGTCGTCATCGCCCATGTCCTCGTCGTCCTCGTCGTCGTCGTCGTCGTCGTCATTATCCTCGTCGTCCTCGTCGTCGTCGTCGTCTTCGTCGTCGTAGTCATCGTCGTCGCCATCGTCGCCCTCGTCGTCGTCGTCCTCGTCGTCGTCGTCGTCGTCCTCGTCGTCACCATCGTCGTCGTCGCCGGCGTCGCCCTCGTCGTCGTCGTCCTCGTTCTCGTCCTCGTCGTCGTCGTCGTCCTCGTCGTCGTCGTCGTCCTCATCGTCACCGTCATTGTCGTCGTCGTCGCCGTCGTCGCCCTCGTCCTCGTCGTCGTCCTCGTCGTCGTCGTTGCCATCGGCGTCGTCGTCGTCGTCCTCGTCGTCGTCCTCGTCGTCGTCCTCGTCGTCGTCGTCGTCTCCGCCCTCGTCCCCTCGTCGTCGTCGTCATCCTCGTCGTCGTCCTCGTCGTCATCATCGTCGCCCTCGTCGTCGTCGTCGTCGATGCAGTCCTCGTCGGCGGCGTCCTCGTCGTCGTCGTCGTCGCCCTAGTCCTCGTCGTCGTTGTCGTCCTCGTCGGCGTCGTCGTCGTCGTCGTCATCATCGTCGTCGTCGCCGTCGTCGCCCTCGTCGTCGTCGTGCTCGTCGACGTCATCGCCCTCGTCCTCGTCGTCGTCGTCATCGTCGTCCTCGTCGCCGTCGTCGTCCTCGTCGTCGTCGTCCTCGTCGTCGTCGTCATCATCGTCGTCGTCGCCGTCGTCGCCCTCGTCGTCGTCGTCGCCGTCGTCGTCGTCGCTCTCGTCCTTGTCATCGTCGTCATCCTCGTCGTCGTCCTCGTGGTCGTCCTCGTCGTCGTAGTCGTGGTCGTCATCATCGTCGTCGTCGCCCTCGTCCTCGCCATCGTCGTCCCCGTCGTCGTCGTCGCCCTCGTCCTCGTCGTCGTCGTCCTCGTCGTCGTCCTCGTCGTCGTAGTCGTCGTCGTCGTCGTCCTCGTCGTCGTCGTCATCATCATCATCATCATCATCATCATCATCATCATCATCATCATCATCATCGTCGTCGCCATCGTGGTCGTCGTCCTCGTCGTCGTCGTCCTCGTCGTCGTCGCCCTCGTCGTCGCCCTCGTCGTCGTCGTCCTCGTCGTCGTCGTCGTCCTCGTCGTCGTCATCGTCGTCCTCCTCGTCGTCGTGGTCGTCGTCCTCGTCGTCGTCGTCGTCCTCGTCGTCGTCGTCATCATCGTCGTCGTCGCCGTCGTCGCCCTCGTCGTCGTGGTCGTCCTCGTCGCCGTCGTGGCCCTGGTCCTTGTCGTTGTCGTCCTCGTCGTCGTCCTCGCCGTCGTCCTCGTCGTCGTCGTCCTCGTCGTCGTCGTCATCATCGTCGTCGCCGTCGTCGTCCTCGTCATCGTCGTCCTCGCCGTCGTCGTCGCCCTCGTCCTCGTCGTCGTCGTCGTCATCGTCGTCGAAGTCGTCGTCGTCCTCGTCGTCGTAGTCATTGTCGTCCTCGCCGTCGTCGTCGCCGTCGTCGCCCTCGTCATCGTCGTCGTCCTCGTCGTCGTCGTCGTCGCCCTCGTCCTCGTCGTCGTCGTCGTCGGCCTCGTCCTCGTCGTCGTCCTTATCGTCGTCGTCGTAATCATCGTCGTCGTCGCCGTCGTCGGCCTCGTCGTCGTCGTCGTCGTCCTCGTTGTCGTCGTCGCCCTCGTCCTCGTCCTCGTCGTCCTCGTCGTCGTCGTCCTCGTCGTCGTCCTCATCGTCGTCCTCGCAGCCCTCGTAGTCCTCGTCGTCGTCCTCGTCGTCGTCATCATCGTCGTCGTCGTCGCCGTCGTCGCCCTCGCCATCGTAATTCTCGTCGTCGTCGTCGCCCTCGTCCTGGTCGTCGTCGTCGTCCTCATCGTCGTCCTCGCCGTCACCCTCGTCGTCGTCGTCATCATCGTCGTCGTCGCTGCCGTCGCTCTCGTCGTTGTCGTCCTCGTCGTCGTCGTCGCCCTCGTCCTCGTCGTCGTCGTCGTCCTCGTCGTCGTCCTCGTCGTCGTCGTCGTAATCATCGTCGTCGCCGTCGTCGCCCTCGTCTTCGTCGTCGTCCTAGTCGTCGTCGTCGCCCTCGTCCTCGTCCTCGTCGTCGTTCATCGTCGTCGTCCTCGTCGTCGTCCTCGTCCTCGTCGTCGTCGTCGTCCTCGTCGTCGTCATTGTCGTCGTCCTCATCATCGTCGTCGTCGTCATCATCGTCGTCGCCGTCATCGTCGCCGTCGTCGCCCTCGTCGTCCTCGTCGTCGTCGCCCTCGTCGTCGTCGTCGTCCTCGTCGTCGTCCTCGTCCTCGTCGTCCTCGTCGTCCTCGTCCTCGTCGTCGTCCTCGTCGTCGTGCTCGTCGTCGTCGTCGTGGTGATCTCTCGCGCGCCGAGCCCGCGGCCGGGCGCGCCGTGGCGTAGCCCCCGACGGCCCGCGGGCGGGCGCGTCGCACGCCGCCTCGGGCCGAGCCGGCGTGCGGGGGCGCGCTGGCGCGGGGCCGCGGCAGCGGGACGCCGTCCTCGCCCTCCGAGGCGCCAGTGGCCACGTCCTCGGGCCCGCTCTGCGCCCCCCCGCAAGCCTCACCCCCTCCTCCGGCCCCTCGTGCCCCACCTCCTCCCCCTCCTCCTCCGCCTCCGTCTCCTCCTCCGCCTCCGCCTCCTCCTCTCTCCTCCTCCTCCTTCTCCTCTCCTCCTCCTCCCCTCCTCCTCCTCCTCCGGCTCCTCCTCCTCCTCCTCCTCCCCCCTCCTCCTCCTCCTCCTCCCCCTCCTCCTCCCCCTCCTTCTCCTCCACCTCCTCCTCCTCCTCCTCCTGCTCCTCCTCCTCCTGCTCCTCCTCCTCGTCCTCGGCAAAACCAAAGCGGACAGAGGGTTCTGGTCGCATATGCCGCTTGCGCCACCGCATGGACGGAGTCAAGAGGTGGAAAGCCACTTACTCCACCGAATTGCCCAAGGGCCAGAGGCGGGTGGCGCTTGTACACAGGACAAGGCAACTAGCCTGCTGAGGAGCACTCGCCCGCCCGCAGCATGTCGGCAGTACGGAGGGGCTGCACTAAATAGTGGCACCCCTTGTTCAACGAAGACTGTATCTGGCGGGCGGGCGGGCAAGGTTGGACAGCACGCGCGCTCCGTGGGTTCTTGGGGCGGGCTGCCCAGGGCATGCGCCATTCAATTGGCAGAAATCTTGGCGCCCCCGAGCACACATCGAACACACACACACACACACACACACACACACACACCGACCCAGCACTTGCTAACTAAATGGAAAAACTGAGCAAGGTGCTGCGACTCTCCAGAGAGCGCAACTCACATGTCGGCCATATCAGCACGGGCAAGCACTCGAGGGGTGCTCGTGGGAGGGGGAGAAATCAACTGCAGCGAGGGCACGTGGGGGTTCGAGCTCCGCTTTTTCCTGCTGACATGGAGACAGTCACGATCGGCCATGCTCGGTCCTGTTCAGGCGACACACATCGCCCACTTTGAAATCACAAGGAACTTAGCACGCCTGGAATCACGGAGCGGAGCAGGGATACGGACACGCTGGGCCACCCATTGGGCCCAGTCGTCAGCGAGATCGCTGCCAACCTTCTCGGGACGAGTGGAGAGGCCAGCCTGCACACGCGCCTCCGTGCAGTGTCCTTTGACTTTGCACGCATGCACGTGCTCGATCCCCCTCCCCAGTCAGACACCCGCTCCCGCACCAGCACCCACATCTCCGCCCACGCACCAGAGGCGGCACAGCATGCATGACGACCGCGCACACACACACACACGGAGTCAACGACGTACGAGGAATCAGCATCGAGCACCGTGCCTGGGGCGGCCTGCTGCAAGCCTCGAAAAGTTTTGAGCGATTCTGCAGCATCGATTTCTGTGCACAAGGAAAACACCTACAAAGACAGAGAGCGTACGGTACGGGCACTCGGGAGCAACAGCAACGGTTCCTGTTCCTCATCCTCCTCGTCCTCTTCCTCTTTCCTCCGATCATCATCACCTCATCCACCCTTACTCCCCCCTCTTCTACCTGAACCTTCCTGTCTTCCCCATCCTCCCCCCCTCCATTCTCTTTGTGGGGAGCCCATGCGTAAAACCACTTCGAA
>CAUYUJ010000699.1:53383-82904 GCA_963575745.1 Prorocentrum cordatum
CAGATGCCGCGGCAAATTTTCAGATCCCCCTGGAAGGCGATCTGATTCTTTTTGGCGGAAATCTCAGGCGGAATCACATTTTCAGACGCTGACCCCATTTGGCCGTTATAATATTAAAAAGGAGTGAGAGATGCATCTGAAATTCCCGACTCGGCCCTGGGTCCACCATTGTCCCGGGGCCCCGTGGCCTAACGGGAGGCCAACCGCGTATTCCTCGACCCCCGCGGTCTCCACTTTTTAATCCAGCGGGGTCGTACCACCACCACTACCACTACCACTACCACTGCCACTACCACTACCACTACCACTACCAGTACTATGGCACAGACTACTTGTGTCTACGACTGGGACAACAACAACTAGTCTTCGGACTGCGAAAACTATTGTCACATCTACTTCCACTCATGCTTCTACTTGTACGAGCACAACAAGTGCGACCACATCTCGTACATCATTGTAAAATGTATACTGGGCAGTCCCATCCTACTTCTCCTCCTGCTCTTTCTCGCTACCCGAATCCAGTCTCAGATTGTTCTTCTTACTCTTCCTGCCTCCTCCTGCCCTTCGTCCTCCTCATGTGGATCATCCCTTCTCCCCCTCAGACTCCATAAAACCCCAAACTCCATCCCCTCCAGTTCCTCATCCTGTTTCTCGTCCTTCTCGTCCCTGCTCATCAACCCTTCTCCTCCTCCGCCCCCGTCCTTCCTGCTCCACCTTCCCACAGCGACGACGACGCGGACAACGACGACAACTTCCGCTGAAAATCGGTCCCTGCACACTTTCTGGGGTCCACCATGGCCAATCTCCCACGCCAGCTCGACTCCCGTTGGCCCCGGGGCCTGGAAACAGCGCCCCAAGGGGACGGGAATGGCGACATACACGTCGCTCATTTCTAATCGTATTCATTCCTAATTGTGTTCGTTTCTAATTGTTCCTGGCCCCCTAGTGGCCAGGAAGAGGCCCAGGATAGAACAATTAGAAATGAAAGGATCTTGGCCCCCCGCAAAATCAAAAAACTTGCGAATACTTAGAAATGAACCACGTATACCTCCCCAGCCGCTCTGCGGCGTCGCCGGCGCTGGCGGCCGCCGCGTCCTCGTCCGTCACCTCGGCGGCGGACTCCTCTCGGCCACGCGGAAGGAGTGACCCTAGGCCAAAGCGACCCCTGGCACGCGGCCTGCAGGGGGGCCAAGCCCAAGCGCGCAAGGCGCTGCTACAGTCGGGGTGGTGACCTAAGGAGCCCCAAACATGGAACGAGGCCCCTCTTCCAGAAGTACAAAACTTCGAAACCCCATCGAACGCCCAAAGAAAACCTGGGGCAGACTGCAAAACAACTGAAGGAACACGGAGCCCCTCCCAAACGAAAAGGGCTCCTTCTTCAGCGCCCCGCCTGTATCGCATCGCGTTCAGCGATCGGCCCGCACCAGTCGGCGGTGGACAAACCTCCCTTTAGTAAACCTCCCTTTAGCGAAAACGGCCTGGGACCGAAACCGACGGACCTGGACCCGCAACAATGACGGCCGCGACGCCTTCCCGCGAACCGAAAACGGCCAATTCCTTAATGGACGTGTCAGGGTAGGAGGTCTGTCCACCCCCGCACCAGAGGCCATCCCGGTGAAGGGTCACTTTTATTACGCGTTGCCGATCCTCTGCCCCGGATGTCGTTCCGGAGTCCCGCGGGGATGCCTCGGCAAGCCGGGCAGGGGGCAGGGGGGAGCGAGGGGGCGATAAGAAACGGGAGAGGAGGGGGAGGAGGAGGAGGAGGAGGAGGAGGAGGAGGAGGAGGAGGAGGAGGAGGAGCGAACGTAACCTTGAAGGCAGGTTCGTCCGCGCTTAGCCTCGCCGCGGCGCGCCCGCACCTCCACTCAAGTCAGCAGGAAGCTGGAGGGCGCGGCGAGCGGCAGCAAAGGCCGTGTTCTGGTTGTGGTACGTCATCGGGAGGGGGTAGTCCTTGGTGAGGTGGTACGCCCGCGTCGCAACGGCGAGGCGCGTGGCGGAGTTCGGGATGCCGTTCTCGCCGTCGAACGGGTCCGAGAGCTCAGGGAGCGCCATGCGCGTGAGGAGGTTGGCGCTCAGCTGGCCGCGGGGCAGGCTCAGCTGGTGCCACCTGCGCTCGCATACCATGTAGTGCTGAATGCTGTCCTTGGCGAGCTGGTGCGTGCACCCGAAATGGCAGGGGCGCTTGTCCTGGATGACATGCATGCGGTAGCTGGTGGTCCAGGCGCCCGCGAGGGCCTTCACTGTGGCCCACATCCGCGCGGGCGGTTGCGTTGCCAGGTAGGTGCGCAGACGTTTCCAGCGAGCTGGTAGGTCAGCGGGAACCCGCTGGAGACGAAGAAGATCAGGCGGCCCGTCTTCGTCATCGGGAGGGTCTTCGTCGCCCTCGGGGACGTCGACATCACTGATGTCGGAGTCGGGCAGTTGGCACGGGAGAAAATTGGCGACCCAGCGGCGGCGGGCACGATGTTGGGCAGCTTCATGCTGGTGTAGCGAAATCAGGCTGCTCGGTTCATCTGAGCGGGTCCGTGTTCTTGAGAGACGGTGTTCGAGGAGGATTCTGCCAGTGCCACTGCTGTCCCATGCTTGCTGGCACATGTCGATGGCGATCTGTCGACGGCGGGTGGAGGTGGCGTAAAGCGGGCGAAAGGTCTCGGAGCCGAGGAGCTCGTACAGGTACTCCGTGCACCACTGCATCCAGTCTGAGTGGTTGTCGATCGTGCGGTCATTGAGCAGGATGTCGGGTAGCCAGTGGGCAGCCCACGCTCGAGCGCGGTCTGCCAGACGTTCTTGTGCGATTTCGGCGTTTCGGCGAGGCCCGCTGAGAGGCTCCCTGGCGAACGACCTCGCAGGGTCGAGGGGCGGGAACCAGGACAGGAGACGCCGCTTTATGGTGTCTGCCATCGTGTCGGTGTAGAGCTGCTCGTTGAGGGACGTCATGTAGGCCTTCTGCGGCGTGGTCTGTGTAGCTCGGCGGCGGCGCAGTTCATGTTGCTGCTGTAGAAGAGCCTGCATTCCAGCACGAGCGGCTCGCTTATGGATGCCAATCATAGCGGCTCGAGCGCGAGGAAGAGGGCCAGCTGTGCGGGTCAGCCTCTTTAAGTGGGAGCCCTTGCAGTCGGGGAAGAAGGTGGAGTTGGTGATGTGCTCGAAGCGTTGGACGATGGACGTCTTGATGGACCAGCACTCGCTGCACCAGTGGCCGCGCTGCGCTGTGACGAGGGGGAGCTGCTCGCACGCGGCGTCGCAGAGCGCGTTGGCTGCGTCGCGCCACTCTGCCACCGTGGTGGTGGCAGTACGCCGCATAGTGGCCGCCAGGTAGTTCTCGATGCCAATGGGGACCTCAGCTTTGGTCCAGAGGGACATCGCAAGGATGTCAGACTTCGCGAAGCTGGACGGGGCGACGCGCAGCAACTTATGGATGGCCTGCAGCTCCTTCTGGAGGATGCCCACCGAGGGTTCGAACAGCTGGCCTACATAGCCAAGGACCGTGACGGCAGCGACGTTGTAAAGTTTGATGCTCTGCTGAATAGGGGCATGGGACGCGGCTAGCTTCTCAATGCGGTCCCACCACTTGACAGCAGGGCCGCGCCATTGGTCATCAAGAGTGGCGCCAGGGCCGACAAAGAAGCCAAGGTAGCGGGCACTGGACTCAACCTTGAAGGAGGCCCAGGGAGCGCGGGCGGCAGCAAGTACTTGACGTATCTCTGCGATGATGTCCTGAGTGGGCAGCGCCCAGGTCGGGACCACGATGCATTTCTTGGCCTGGAGGCACAGGCCCGCGAGAGTCTCCACCGCAATGATGTGCGGCGCAAGCTTGCTGATGTCTGCGAGCCTCGCGCTGATGATGCCGAGGTCGTCAGCACATGCGCTTACCAGACCGCGCTCGATGGCTGAGAGCTCGCTGGTGAGGGCTCTGATGACGGGGTCGAAGACGAGTGCCCAGATCGTGCCGCTTAACGGACATCCCTGAGCGACTCCTGATGCTGCGATCAAGAGGGGGCGGCGTGCACCTCCCAGGTCCAGGTAGGAGACGGGCCAGTGGTAGCAAGCCTGAAGCAGGTGTAGCATGTGTCCATGGATGCCCCAACGCTGGAGAACATTCCACATCCAGTGGCGGCCGAGGCTGGGGAAGGCGGCCGCGATGTCCATGCTGACGAAGACGGGCTTGTCAGTAGCTGCATTAGGTGAGAGACTGTGACGTCGAGCGGCGGCGTCGACCACGACGACGTTACGCAAAAACTGGCGGCCGTTGACGAATCCCTGCTGCTCGGGGGACGTCTCGGCTGCGAGGGCGTGAAGCTGCCGGTTGGCGGCAGATGCCATCAGCTTCACATCCGAGCTCTTCATTGAAAGCGGGCGTAGGCACTCTGGAACACGGGTGCACTCGGCATTGCCGCAGGGCTCGTCGCCCTTCGGTAGCATGGCCATGAGGGAGTAGTTGAGGTCGTGAGGTGGTGCCCGCCTGGTGGCGATGTCACGGCAGAAGTCGGCGAGGATGTCGAAGCTGTCGGGAGTACGTAGCCAAGCTTTGTAAGGTAGTGTATCTGGTCCTGGTGCAGAGTCGCCAGCCAGGCGAGCGGCCTTCTCAAGAGCCTGGGCGTCAGGTAGGTCGAGGTGGGTGAGCGCACGTCTGGGGAAGATCGAGTCGAGGTAGTCGGAGAGGGCATCTTCGGGGACATGCTTTGCAGCAAAGACGGGGGCCCAGTGGCGCATGATGGCCTGGTGCATCGTCGCAGGGTCGGAGACGATGTTGGTGACGCCGCCTGCGATGATCTTGATGCCCGCCAGGACGAGCCGCTTGGAGAATGGCTTCCAAAGCTCGCCGCGGAGGCCTTCCCGTTTGGCACGCTGGCGCCACTTCTGACCGAGCGGGACATTGTTGGCGGCGAAAGCGGCTCGCGAGAGGCCTTGCGCTCGTCGCTGAGGCTCGCGTGCGTGGCGTCGGCGGTCGAGGAGAAGTCGTGCATGTCGTTGATGCTGACGGAGCGGCCGTCGATCTTCAAGTGCAGTTTGCCGATGTCGGTGTTGTCGATCAAAGTCTGGGCGAGGGGAACGTTCTGGTACCATACGGCTCTGGCGATGCTGCGTAGCGTCATGGCCCTGGTTTCCTTTTTGACAGTAGCATTTTGTGATGAGAGTTCGGCGGCTGGGATCTTGAGAAGCGTGTCACGGGCTCTGGCAGCGGCAACTCTCATGGCTGCCTTCAAGGCCCTCCAGCGCGCTGCGGGAGTGAGGACAGACATGTCAACTGTGGCGAGCACTTTGGAGATGTGGTGCTTGTAGTGGTCAGTGTCGAAAATGTACGCGGGGATGCCGCGCTCGGTGACCGTCTTGGGCTTGCGGAGGCGGACGCGCAGGTGCATGATCTTGTGGTCGCTGACGGGGCCCTTGGGCTTCTCGAGGGGAGCGTCGTCGGCGATGTAGACAGTTTCCATGAACGGCATGAGGTGGCTAGGCAAGTTGATGAAGCAGCGGTCAATAGTCGATTCGTTTCTGTTAGCCTCAGATCTGTGCGTCGTCGAGGGAGTCGCAATCTCGATGACGTCGCGGAACAGGTTGCGCCAGGAGACAGGTTGGTACTGATATCGCTGTGATGCTGTGGTGTCTGAGTCGACAGGCGTGTTAATCGATCGGGGCGGGAACTCGGAGACGTTAAAGTCGCCGGCGATGACTAGAAGCCGCTGCTGTGGGACTTCATCAGCATGTTGGCGTAGAGCGTGCCAATGGTCTCGTAAGAGAAGCCGATCTGCTGGAGTCAGGCCGAAGTTGTGGATGTTGAGAACAGTGACTTCGCGCTGGAGGCTGGCATCCGTGGTCCGAAGCCGGGCAGCTCGGCCAGGGATGGCGACCTCGAACCTGCGATGAGGCCGTTCATCTGGAGGAAGTTGAAGTTCCGCCTTGTCGTAAGGAACGAGGAAGCCAATGCCGCCAGCGTTAGCCACAGGAGCGCTGTTTACTATCACGGGCGAGTGAAAAGCTTTGTACCGATGCTGGGTAGAGTTCGCCAGCAGCCTGAGGTCGTCCAGGGTCCCATGTGTCTCTTGCACTGCGATAAGAGCTCGTTGGCGAAAGTACGGTAGAAGCTGCTGTCGTTTGTCGGCGCGGCGCAGGTCGGAGTGTCCAAGAAGAGCTCGCGTATTCCAGATGGCGATGTTCAGGCCCCCCTGAGAGGGCTTCAGGAGCCATGGGCTCCAACGAAGACTAAAGCCACTGCGCGGCAGTGAGGGGGTCTGCGAAGTTGCGGGTGAACTCGGCGGCGATCTGCTTCTGGTCGTCTTCGGTAATTCCATGTCTGTTGGCGGCCTGTGACCATTGGAGCTTAGTAGGTACGTCAGCATTGCCGCCAACAAGAAGGCGCACCATAGCTTCGCCACGGTACGATATGTAGGCCAGGGTTCTGTGTGTGCGTGCATCGAGGTCTGGCTTGATGTTCTGCGTGATTTTGGCGAGGCGCTTGATCTGGGCCTCCGTGCGGACGGCCTTCGGGCTCTTGTCGGCGGAGACATATAGAGGAACGTATGTATCATTACCAAGATCGAGAGTAAATGTGCGCCAATCCTTTGCGAAGACGTTGTGCCCGAGGTTCCGCCACCGCTGTGCCACCGCTGACCTGAAAAGAGTGGCGCTTGGAGGGGCCGACCGTGTTGAAGATGACCATGTCCTTCTTGATGTTGGCGGCCTGGAACCATGGGGTGAGAGCTTGTTTCAAGGTGTTGCTGTCCAAATTCCTGAGGTGATGTCGGGGTCGCGGTCCCAGCTGCCCAAGCCGTCAAGGTTGAAGGCGGGAGCGCGTGCTTCAGCTGCTGTGATGATCGACTCCAGCTTGGCGACGGCGGACTTGAGTTCGGAGTTCTGCTCTTCCAGGGCATTGGTGCGGAGCTTGACTGCGGTGATGTCGCGCTCTGTGGCTTCGTGGCGTCTGCCGAGGTCGGACGTGATCTGCGTGAGCGAGGCAAGAAACTCTGAGCTGGCCTTTGCTGTGACTGCTTTGGCTGCGGCCTCGAACTTTTCGGTGGCATGTTTGATCTGGGCGGCCATGGTCTCCTCGAGCTGCTTCCGAACATGTGCTGGAAGGTCGTGAACGGCAAGTTTGGAGGCGCTGTCATGCCAATTGTCTTGTTGTCGCTGGACTGGATCTGTGGCTCCGTCACGAGGGGTCGATGCAGCGCTGGCCAGGCAATCTCCATGAGGACCCACGTCGACGATCTGAGGCCCGCGCCAGCCTCTGCGCATTGCGCGTATAGGTGTCTGCAGGCGAATGCAGCGCCGAATATGAAGCTCAACCCGCTGGGCAGCAGGAGGGCGAGGATATGAAAGCGTGTCCTTAGCTGTCCCTGGACCAAGGGTCTCCGTGCTCTGCCACGGGGCGAAATCATCTTGGGCCAAAATGGCTACGGAGGAGGAGGAGGAGGAGGAGGAAGAGGAGGAGGAGGAGGCGGAGGAGGCGCAGGAGGCGGAGGAAGCGGAGGAGGCGGAGGAAGCGGAGGAGGCGGAGGCGGAGGCGGAGGAGGCGGAGGCGGAGGCGGAGGCGGGGGCGGAGGCCGAGGCGGAGGCGGAGGCGGAGGCGGAGGAGGAGGAGGAGGATGAGGAGGAGGAGGAGGGGGAGGAGGAGGAGGAGGAGGCGGAGGAGGAGGGGGGGAAATGGAGGAGGAGGCGGAGGAGGAGGAGGAGGAGGAAGAAGAAGAAGAAGAAGAGGAAGAGGAGGATGATGGACCCCTGCGCCCATCATGACCCCGAGGTGGTTGGCCTGCCCGCGACACTGATGAGGGGGCGACGGCCGCCAGTCAGGCCTGGGTCGCCAGGCAGCCTGCAGCATCGCAGACGCCCCGCAGCCGAGGCGCGCTCCGCTTGGCGGGCTGCGCGGCCATGGTAGCCAGCACGCGAGCCGCCTCGAACGGCTCGACGAACGAGCCCCGCTGCGCCATGGTCGAGGTGACGGCGTCTGCGTCGCCCGCGCAGACCCCATGTTCTCTGGCGCCCGCCAGGTCGGCATGACTACTGAAGAAGTCGGGCTGCGGCCCGCAAGGAAGATTGCCGTGGATGTTTCGAACGAAGGGGCCCGCGAGCCGCTCGCGACGGCCGCTGTCAGCCCGAAGATGCACGAGCTCGCGTGCGCCTTCGGACTCCGCCCGGGCACCGCAGGACAACCTGCCGAGGCCATCGGCTGACGCCCGCGACGGTCGGGCGACCCGCTCGTTCTCGACCGGAGGGCGATGGCGAAGCCCCGCCAGCGCTGCGCGTCCAGCGCTCCGCGAGCGGCCGCGCCGCGCTGGGAGCATCCCTCGCGCCAGGGCGGGGTCCGCCGGCTGCGACGGGGAGCGGCTCTGCACCTCGTTGGCAGCGAGCCCCCGCGCGCCCCCGCCCCGCCCGAGGGGCGCCGCAGCTCGAGCTGCTGCGCGGCAGCGGGCGGCAGGCGCGGAGGCGGCGGGCCCAGCCGGCAAGGCCGCTGGCCTCCTCGCTGAGGCTGCTGGGCCGCCTCGCCCCGCCCGGCCTCAGTCCGCTGCGCGCTCGTGACGTTGGAGGCGTTGGCAGCGTGGGCGCTATCCTCGGCATGGGGGGCACCGCTCCTCGTGCCCAGGTGCGTCTGCCCCAGCTCAGCGGCCAGCGGCCGCGCGCCCCGGCGAGCGCCCCCCCTCCAGGCCGCACGGGCGGTGCTCCGCAGGATGAGCCGGTGGGCCTCCTCGGCGCTGCCGCCGGCGCTGAAGAGCAGAGGCCTCTGGAGCTCGAGGTGAAAGCAGGCTGCGCTGCCAGTGTCATCGCGTGCCCCACGCCCGCCAGCTTGGAGTAGACCGCGCCGACCATGGAGCGCGAGTCCCGGAGGAGCGACTCGCAGTGGTTCATCTAGCAACCAGTGCCGAAAGATATAGCACGGGATGTGCCATGCGCCACAGCGGGCGCCGTCGCCTTCAACGCGATCGCGAGCGCGAGCGGGGCGTGGCCACTGACCTTTCAGTCGCTGGCCGCCGCGACTTCCTCGGCCGCCTGCGCGGCCGCGGAGCACGGGCTCACCGCGTGGAGCGCCAGGCACAGGAACGTGCTGCCCGGCGTGGAGCTGCTTGCGGGTGACCCTTTGTAAAATGCGTCTCGAGGTCCGAGGCAGTCTCGAACGAGCCGTCGACGAGTGGTTGCCACCGTCCGGGCTGCAACCGATTACCAGTTCAGCGGCCGCCGCCGTTTGCGCGCCGTAGCTCAGGCTCGCCCCGCTGGGCGCGATTTTGAAAGTCCGAGGTCGCATCACTTGCGTCAGATGGCGCATTCGCAACGCGGCGGTCGCCACCATCGACAGCCCCTCGCCAGTTCGGGGCAGCCGAGGCCCAAGTCATACCGCGCCTCCATGCTCAGCCAACCGAGCGGCGGTCCTTCGCGGTGAGGGCGCAGTTGTGGATGATGGCGATGCTCGCAAGAGTCTTTCTTGGGATCCGCGATGCGCAGCAAGGCCGAACGGCCAGCGGCCACCTCGCAGAAGTCGTGTATCGGGTGCTCGCCGGCAGGAATCATTCGACGCTGATGGGTGGATCTGGACGGTGCCAACACGGCCGCTCCGCCAGCGGCCCAATCTGGGGCAGGGGGAGAGGAAGGCCCTGTAGCTGTAGGGCATGCGGTTGACCTCGCCGGCGCGCTCCTCCTGCACGCTGTGGGACTCATACACAAGGTTATATGCGACCGCCTGCGTGTACTTCTGGAGGATCTGCACACTGCGCTTGCGCTGCTTGGGCTTGCTGCCGGCGGGGGGGCGCGCATTGCAGCTGACCACCTTGCATGTGTTCTTGTTGTGAGCTTTCCAAGGGATCTAGGCATCCAGAACTCCGCCGCTCCGATGCGCTGGACTCGAACATGTCATCGACCTTGCCCTGGATGACAGCGTTGAACTGGTTTTTCTCCGCGCAGTACCAATGCTGAATTGCAATGGCTCGGATGCTGCCGGGCCAAAAGAACCCTTGGACGACCGATTTGCCGTCCAGGAGGACTTCGCCTTCAGACTTGAGGTAGCTTCATCTGCCAGCGTTGGGGCACAACTCGGCGCAGGTCTTGACAGGCCGTTTGGTCAAGATCTCCGTCCTGGTGCAGCCCGCCACAGTTGGAGAACAAAGCGCCAAAACTCGGTTGCCAGGGCCCAGAGGGTCGGCACGGAAAGCCTGGAATCGTCCAGCGTGGTCGCGCAGACGAGTCTGGTTGCCCGAGCGTGGGCAGTCTCGGGCCCTTGGGTAACTTGCGCCACCCAAGTCCGTCTTGCAAGAAGAGCGCTGCCCGGTCCGCTCCGCCTCGGCCAAACTGTTTGAGGTTCGCCACCGCACGCTCCGTGCGTTCCTCCTCCTCCTCCTCCACCTCCTCCTCCACCTCCACCTCCTCCTCCTCCTCCTCCTCCTCCTCCTCCTCCTCCTCAATGCGTTTCTCCTGCTGCTCGGCGCTGGCGCGGGCGCACTTTTGGTTGCGACGATGCTTTTTGCCTCGGCCCTCGCCGTGGCGACCAGTTCGCCCCTTGGCGTCGCGCAAGACGCCTCGAGATGTGGCCGCATGGCGCTTGCGGATGTGCTCGGCTCCTTCGGCGGCTCGAGTGGCAGATGTCTCGAGCTGTAGCCACCACTTTATCCGTGGCGGACTTGCGGATGGTTTCGGCTCCTTCGGCTGCTCGAAGTGGCGGTCGACCAGATGGTCCCGCGTGTTTATATGCAACTGCTGCTCCACAGGAAGGGTACGGAGCGCACCCATCCCTGCTCAGCGCGACGAGACGGCAGTTGCGATGCGAATCAAAAGACCACCAGACAAACCAGAACACACTACACAAAGCGACCTGCAATAGGCAAGCTCATGCAGCCGACTGTTGCCGGTGAGAACGCGAATGCGCTGCAAACCAGCACCACACCCCGGCCTGGAATGAGCAACGGCAGCTGATCCGAGTGCTCATCTTCTTCGTCGTGCTCGACTTGCTCATCTTGGGCACCAGCTCTGCCCTGCACGTGACACTGCGCCCTGGGACGTCATCGGCAACGGCGTCCGGCGAAGCCCAGCACACGGCACGGAATGGGCTGGCCCTCTGCGCTGGGGGTCGCTCTCGTTCCGCGGCAGGCGCTCCTGGGAGGCATATGCAAGGACGCGTCGTGTTCGAGGCGCCCCGCATGCGGGACGGGAAAATGACCAAAGCCACTGCTTCTTGTTTACGCCGCCTTCCAGCCGGCCGAAAAAGAAGCAGTGGTTGAGGTCATTTCCCTGGTGCCAAGCTTAACGAAAATGACCACAACAACTGCTTTGCTTCTGCTGGCTGGAAGGCGGCAACAAAAGAAAAGCAGTGGCTGTGGTCGTTTTCACGCCCCGTACCGCAGTACGTGGCATGTGCAGCGGGCACACATTCCAGCAAACTCGAAACCTGCCATGCCGCCGACGATGTTTCTGTTCAACGGCGTGGAGACCGGGCGGGGCCAGCAGGCACCGAGCGCCTCCCTCGCTCCACCGCCAGCCTGGGCCAGAGTGGCGACTTGGGTGGAACAGGCCCCGCGCGGCGGAACAAAAGTGGCGACTTGGGTGGAGGAGGAGGAGGAGGGGGAGGAGGAGGAGGAGAAGAAGAAGATGAAGCATAATAAGAAGCAGGACGAGGAGGAGAACTTCCTTGATGGCGCCGCCGCCGCCAACGACGGCGCCGCCGCCAACGACGGCGAGGGCCTGCAGCACCGCGGCGTGCGCCTCGTCGAAGGCGGCCGACGCGCCGCTGGGGCACCGCGTGCCCGCCCGGCTCGGCGGCGCGGTGGGGCCTCTCTGCGAGGCGGTTGGTTTATCCAGATCCACCGCCTGGGAAACTGATGTCCTGCACCCCGTGGAAAAGCGATGCAACTCTCGCGCACAATGCGTCTCCCCGCGCCCCTTAATTGCAACGTTCGCTCGGAGCGCCGCGCTATCCGAACTGTTCGCCGTCGGCCACGGCCGACTCAACGTTGAGATCGGGCGTCCATGAGGGCAGGGCAAGAAATTGAACCAATGGTTGCATGACTTATCCAAGGGTAGAAAGGGGCCCCAGGGGGCGGTGGATACGGAAGGATTTAGGCCCCAATGAAAACTGGATGTTGATACATGTGTATATATGTATACATACATACATACATACATACATACATACATACGTACGTACGTACATACATACATACATACATACATACATACATGCGTACGTATGTGCATACACGCATAAATACATAAATATATACATACATACATACATATATACATACATACATACATACATACATGCATACATACATACATGCATATATACATACATGCATACATACATATACGTACATACGTACATACGTACATACGTACATACGTGCATACGTACATACGTACATACGTACATACATACATACATACATACATACATACATACATACATAAATACATACATGCATGTATGCATGTATGCATGCATGCATACAAACACACATACATACATACATATATACACACACACATACATACATACATACATACATACATACATACATACATACACACACAGACATACACATACATACATATATACATACATACATATATACATACATAAATACATACATACATACATACGTACATACATACATACAGACACACACGCACACATACATACATACATACATACATACATACATACATACATACATACACACATGCATGCATGCATGCATGCATGCATGCATGCATACATACATACATACATATATACATACATACATACATACATACATACATACATACATGCACACACGTACATGCATGCATGCATGCATGCATGCATATATACCTACGCATACATACACATAGATCTATATATCCGCCGGCCCCCTTGTGGGGCCACCAGGCTGCAGGCCGAAGGCTCGCAGTTTCCTGTGCCAATTGCAGCTTCCAATTTCCACTGTTACAATTCTGCTTCTTGCTGCTTACTGTTCCGTGTTGATGGACCGCGCGAGGGGGGGAGGCCCAAACGGGCAGGTTTAGCACGCCCTGAACGTGTTGTCTGAATTGCTGGGGTAAGCAAAAATTAACACCCCTCACGCAGATCGGCGGGGTCAGGGTCCAAAAACACTAGGGATTTGCGACATTCCTGACATTCAGTGGCACCCCTCACGCAGATCGGCGGGGTCTGGGTGCAAAAACACGAAGGATTTGCAACATTTCTGAAATATGCTAGCACCCGTCACGCAGATCGGCGGAGTCAGGGTCCAAAAACACATGGGATTTGCAACATTTATGACATTCGATGGCACCCCTCAAGCAGATCGGCGGGGTCAGGGTGGAAAAACACATGGGATTTGTGACATTTCTGACATTTGCTGGCACCCCTCACGCAGATCGGCGGGGTCAGGGTCCAAAAACACATAGGATTTGCAACATTTGTGACATTCGGTGGCACCCTTCACGCAGATCGGCGGGGTCAGGGTGCAAAAACATATGGGATTTGTGACATTTCTGGAATTCGGCGGCACCCCTCACGCGGAACGACAGGGTCAGGGTGTAAAAAACACAGGGGATTTGCCAAATTTCTGAAATTCGGCGGCACCCCTCACGCTGATCCGTAGGGTCAGGGTCAAAAAAACACATGGGATTTGCCAAATTTCTGAAATTCGGTGGCACCCCACGCAGATCCGTAGGGTCAGGCTCGAAAAACAAACAGGTCCCGACGGCGGCGCCCAGACCTCATAATTCAGCTTGTGCATCTCCCATCATCCGAGACAGGGGGCCGGCGGCATGGGGCGAAGCCCTTACGGATATACATACATATATATGTATAAATGTATATGTATACATACATGTACATATATATATACACACATAAATACATACACATACACATAAACATATATGTATATATATACATGTTCCCCAAACATTGCTTGCACTTACGACTTCTTACTTCTTCCGGGTGTTGGGCTGCCCCCGACGGGCGCCCGTGGGCGCCTCGTGGGCGCCCCCGCGCTGGGGGGGGGGGGGGTCATGCCGAGGCTGCGCCTGGTCCGCCCACGGGCGCCTCGTAGGCGCTGGCGAGCGCCCCGGGCTGCGGGGGGGGGGGGGGGCCGAGGTTCTGCTTCGTGCCCGCCGCGGGCGCCTCGTGGGCGCCCCGCGCCGGAGGAGCAAGCCGAGGCTTCGCCTGGTGCCCGCCCAGGGGACGCCCCAGGGGCGCCTCGTGGGCGCCCCGACAGCGTGCGCCACGCAGGCTGCACCCAGCAGGCGCTCACACCGGATGGCTTGCGCCTCCAAGCCTGCGCCACATAGCTTGCACCACACAGCTTGCACCACGTCGCCTGCACCACGTAGATTGCACAACATAGCATGCACCACATAGCTTGCACCACATAGCTTGCACAACATGGCCTGCACCAAGTAGATTGCGCCACGTACATTGCATCACATAGTTTTGGCCACATAACTTGTTCAGCATATCTAGCGCCACATCATCTGCACCACACTAGCTTGTACCTCATGTTGCACCTCAGAGCTTACACGTCAACAGTATAAATGACTTACCGCTGGGGCCTACGCTGGCGAAAATCTCGATCTCCATCCACAGGATGCACTTAAGGAGAATCCCCTGGTGGGGTTCAGGAAGATCGGTTCTGCAGGCGGTGGATGCCTCGGACTCTCGGGGCAGAGGCATCCGAGGCTCGAGGGCCCCAGAAATCCAACGTCTCGAACAGATCAAGACTGTGGCTTTTCGCCGTTGTCGACCTCGGGGAGCCCTCGCTGGGCCCAGGCACTGGCAAAAGAGGACTTGGGATGAAACCCCAGCCCTGGGCAAGGGGGCCGGGACTCCAGGCGGCCCTCTTCCTCCTCCTCCTCCTCCTCCTCCTTCTCCTCCTCCTCCTCCTCCTCCTCCTCGCACCAGAAGATCAAGACATCGGATGCCTGGGCCTCAGGGCCGAGGCGTCCGTCTGGACTCAACTCCTGGGGGGTCTTCGTGGTAACAGGTGAACCTCTGAGGCAAGCCGCAAGTCCGATTCGGAGGTCGCTCGGCCGGACCAGGCCGGATTGAGCCCAGGACTGAGCCAGGATAATCGGGACTCGGCTGGGGTAGGACAGTCTTCGTCCGCGGATACACACAGACATATATATATATATATATATATATGTATTACAACACATACAAGTATATAATATACAAACGCCGCTGCTGGATTGAACCTCGCATGACGTGCCACAAGGCTACTCGGGTGGCCTGTCCAGACCAGCCGGGACTACATGGGGATGTTGTCTGCGCGCAGCTCAAAGCCTTACCAGTTCAAGGACCAAGGATTTCGGGAGGTTGTCGATCTTCTCGAGCATCCTACGGGGTTTCTCGTCGCCAAAGGCTGCGCTCCCGCTCCACGCTCCATCTGGCCAGAACACGCCCGCGGGAAGCGCCCTGATGTGGACGGCTGCTGGACCTCCGAATGCAACTACTAAGAAAATAACGGGGGGTATGGTGGCCAAGTCCCCGACTTGGGCAGAACAGTGGGCACACCTCGGGGATGTACGATGTTGTTGTTGTTGTTGTTGTTGTTATTGTTGTTGTTGTTGTTGTTGTTGGTGGTTTGTGGTGGTGTTGTTGTTGTTGTTGTTGTTGTTGTTGTTGTTGTTGTTGTTGTTCTTGTTGTTGTTGAACATTATTTATTCTAAAGAATAATTATTGTTGGGCCCCCTGGTGCGCGCCCCCCCTGCGCCGCCTAGGCCGCAGCTACATTTTCATCATTTTCGTGAGGAAGCCTCAGAAAAGAGGGTGTGTACAGGATCCGGTTGTTTTGTTGTAATCCGCTTTCCCTTGCAAAAAACAATAGAAAATGACATTTCTTGTTCTAATATAATCAAATTTCAAGAATCCCTTGCAAAAAATAAGGTAAAGTGGACATTCGCGCGCGCAAGACGAAATCCTTCCAAAACCTTAGTGTTCGCAGCGATTTTAACATAAAAACATCAAAAAACCAATGGTTTTTCAACAAAAAACTGTCAAAATCTCATCCCGCGCGCTCTTGCGGATTCGTAGGAAACCCAACACTTTTTAAACATTTCTGTCAAACGGGCTTTTGCGAGCAACTTTTTCGAACTTCTGCGACAACGGTTGCGCACCTGCCAGGGCCATCATCCCTGTCAAATAATACCATGCGGGACACATTCGTTTTTTCTTCGCGCGCGCACGCCGTCGTCGTCGGCCGCGGGGCCCTGAATAGTAGCCACGGTCGTCCGCATGCCACGAAGTGAAGTGTCCGAACGTCATAGGGCGGGAAGCTGGGTGTGGGTGGTGGCGAAGAGTCGTTTGGAAATTTGGTAGAGCTTGAACCGGCCCCCCCACAAAGTGGGGGTATTGCCCGCCTCCTATGAAAACCCTGGCACTGGTGAGAACGGAGTGTCCCCACGTGCTAGTAATTGTTGTTGTTGTTGTTGTTGTTGTTGTTGGGGTTGACGGCCAGACCTATGGGCCCCCCAACCGCCACCTCCGGTACAAGAAGCCGCAGGGTGGAAGCAATAGACAAAGGCCGAGCGCCTATCGAGACCACAAGGAGGATGAGGCAGGGCGGCCAAAGAAAACAAACCCGTATGCACACGAGGGATGAAGGGTGTAGTAATCGGTGCGCAGGGGCCAAAACCCTCACCCTCTGGGCAGTAATAATTCTAGCGGGTGTAAGAATCAAACAACATGGACCCCCAAGAAGGGCGGCCGGCCTGAACGGTCACAACTTCGGCATGTAAGCCGTGGCACGTAGGCCGCCCAGCCTCAGCACGTAGGCTTCGGCTTTGTGGACACAATGACCGAACAGACCTGGAATCACATCCGTGGGCACAATCGCCCCCAAGGTCTCGTGGATAGACGCGTGCAGATAAACGCAGTTCAGAGCACACTGAAGCCAAGAAAAAAAACATATCCCGGCAAAGCAACCTAACAGCGATGTGTAGGAGCATATCTGGAAGCATTCCCCTTAAGATTCGGATGAGAATCCGGTTGTAGAATTCTGCTGTTCTCGCAGTCGTAGTCGCATTCGCGATGACAGTCGCAGTGGCAACGGCAGTCGCAGTCACAGCCTCAGCCTCAGCCTGCCTCAGCCTCAGCCTCAGCCTGCCTCAGCCTCAGCCTGCCTCAGCCTCAGCCTCAGCCTGCTTCAGCCTCAGCCTCAGTCTGCCTTCAGCCTCGGCCTCAGCCTCAGCCTGCCTCAGCCTCAGCCTGCATCAGCCTCAGCCTCAGCCTCAGCCTGCCTCAGCATCAGCCTGCCTCAGCCTCAGCCTCAGCCTGCCTCAGCCTCAGCCTGCCTCAGCCTGCTCAGCCTCAGCCGCCTCAGCGCCTCAGCCTCAGCCAGCCTCAGCCTCAGCCAGCCTCAGCCTGCAGCCTCAGCCTCAGCCTCAGCCTCAGCCTCAGCCTCAGCCTGCCTCAGCAGCCTCAGCCTCAGCCTCAGCCTCAGCCTCAGCCTCAGCCTGCAGCCTCTCAGCCTCAGCCTCAGCCTCAGCCTGCTTCAGCCTCAGCCTCAGTCTGCCTTCAGCCTCGGCCTCAGCCTCAGCCTGCCTCAGCCTCAGCCTGCATCAGCCTCAGCCTCAGCCTCAGCCTGCCTCAGCATCAGCCTGCCTCAGCCTCAGCCTGCCTCAGCCTCAGCCTCAGCCTGCTTCAGCCTCAGCCTCAGTCTGCCTCAGCCTCGGCCTCAGCCTCAGCCTGCCTCAGCCTCAGCCTGCCTCAGCCTCAGCAGCCTCAGCCTGCCTCAGCATTCAAAATGTGGCCCGGGAATGGAGTTCTGGGAACTCGAAGAACACGAAGTGGCCTACAGTTGGCTCCGGGCATTCAAAATCATGCCCAGAATGGAGTTCTGGGAACTCGAAGACACGAAGTGGCCTACAGTTGGCTCCGGGCATTCAAAATGTGGCCCGGGAATGGAGTTCTGGGAACTCGAAGACCACGAAGTGGCCTACAGTTGGCTCCGGGCATCCAAAATGTGGCCCGGGAATGGAGTTCTGGGAAGTCGAAGAGCACGAAGTGGCCTACAGTTGGCTCCGGGCATCCAAAATGTGGCCCGGGAATGGAGTTCTGGGAAGTCGAAGAGCACGAAGTGGCCTACAGTTGGCTCCGGTATTCAAAATGTGGCCCGGGAATGGAGTTCTGGGAGGTCGAAGAGCACGAAGTGTGTGACTGTTGGCTTAAAACGAGCCCGGCTCTGTTCCCGGCCCTCCTCCCCGGCACCCGCCCAGACCCCCCTGTGGAGTCCAGATGCTCTCTTTTGACCCCACTAGAAACCTATCAGCAAAAGCTGTTAGGTAACAAACCCGATAAAAGAACGCCCCCGCCCAGGAGGGGGGAGTAAACCGTTACGAGGCAGCCCTGGGAACCCCGTGCCACGGGGAGGGCAGGAAAGAGGAGGGAGAAGGAGGAGGAGGAGGAGGAGGAGGAGGAGGAGGAGGAGGAGGAGGAGGAGGAGGAGGAGGAGGAGGAGGAGGAGGAGGGAGGGGGGGACAAGGAGGAGGAGGAGGAGGAGGGGCACGGGGGGGAGCCCAGACCCCGGCCACGATACGGCTAACATCCCCCAGGGAAAAGACTCCCAGGAGAGGATTGAGCTTCTAGAATACTGTCCTGGATTATCCGGGTAACCCCTACGAGACGCCAAGAAGAGTGGCGGCCACGAAGGATCAGGAAGCCAGAAAGCGAGACATATACAGAGCCCAAGAAGAGGTCGCGCGGTGATCAGGCGCAACAACCTCCTGCCCCCGGAGCCCAAAGAGGGAGGGAGGGATCCCAAGGGAATCCCAACGGCCTCCCCTGAAACTCCGGGGTGTTACACGTTCCCGCCCCGCCAGGAAGGAGCCAGGAAAAAACCAGGAAGAAGGGCACCCCCCGAAGAGGGAATGGGTTTGCCACCCCGTGTTGAGAGCGTAAGAACACAGAATAAGAGCCAAAGATCACCCAAAGAAAACCCATGATAGAGAAACCAATTAGGCAGAGATAGCAATTAGAACAAATACGCTCCTAGGGTGTTGTCCGGGATCACGCCCGCGTGGAGGACGACGCGCGTCGCGATCCCAGGGATGTACGATGGTGGGGCGTCCTTGCTCGATATGGGTTCTTCCGAGCGGCCCCCTGGGAGTGTATACCCGAGCTGCCCGTCTGTTATAAGGATAAGGGGCGAGTTTTTTGGGGGGGCCCAGGGGTTCTTGGAGAACGAGAAATCGCATGCGAGACATCCGGCGGCTCGAACAAATCGAGACGGCTGGGCGTCTATCGTTTTGAATATTCGAGAGAACGCGTTTCACGGGCGCTTGCCTTGGGAACATGCGGCGGCGCGTTTCGAACCGGGAGGGGCCCCTTCCCCTCCCCCCAAACACTCGGCGCCGTCGATCAAAACCAGGGGGACTCCCCTCCCCCCCAAACACCCCCCCTGCCGGGTTCACCCCCAACCCCTCGGCGCCGGCGCCGGCGCTGGCGGTCGCCAGCCGCGCCCACGGCGGGAACGCAGCGACAATGACCAGAGGCACCCCAGGAGGGGGGGTGTTTCAACCCCCCCCCCCCGTGGCGCCGAGGGCCCCCTCCCCCCCTCGCGCCGGCGCAGGCGCGCGCTGGCGGCGGCCAGCAGCGCCGGCGCTGGCGCCAGCGACGGCGGGCACGAAGCGACACTTACCACCACCACCACCACCACCACCACCACCACCACCACCACCACCACCATCACTACCACCACCACCACCGCCTCAAACCACCACCACCACCACCAACAGCACCACACAACCACCACCAAGACCAACACAGCCACCACCACCACAACCACCACCACCACCACCACAAAAACCCAACACCACTACCACCACCACCACCACAATCTACCACACCACCACCACCACCACCACCACCACCACAACCACCACCATTACCAGCAGCACAACCAGCCGCCACCACCACAAACCACCTCACCACCACCACAGCCTCCACCACCACCACAACAAACGTCCACAAACCACCGCCGCCACCACAACCCACCACCACCACCACCACAAACCACCACCACCACACCACCACAACCACCACCACCACACCACCACAACCACCACCACAACCACCACCACCACAACTCACCATCACCGCCACCACCACCACCACAAAAACCCACCAAGACTGCCACCACCACCACCACAATCGACCAACAACACCACCACCACCGCCACAACCACCACTACTACCAGCACCACCACCCACCACCACCACCACAAACAACCACACCACCACCACCACCACCACCACCACCGCCGCCACCACCACCACCACCACCAGCACCACGTCCACAAACCACCGCCACAACCACAACCCACCACCACCACCACCACCACCACCACCACCACCACCAACCAGCACCACACCACCACCAAATCACCACCACCACCACTACAACCCGCCACCACCACCACAAACCACCACCACACCACCACCAAACCACCACCACCCACCGCCAAAACCACCACCACCACAACAAACCACCACACCACCACCACCACGACCACCACCGCCACCGCCACCACCATCACCACCACCGTCGTCCTCATCGACGCTCCCCGCCACCGCTGCCCGCCGCCGCAGGCGCCGGCGCCGGCCCAGAAATGGAAATCGTCGTCCCCGCCGCCGTCGCCGCCGCCGACGCAAGCGCAGGCCCGAGAAGAGGGGAAGCAGGGGGAGGGGGGGGGGGTGGGGGGAGGTCGGAACCCCCCCACCCGTCACGGGAGGGGGAGGGGGAAGGGTCGAAACCCTCTCCCCCCCCTCCGTCACGGGAGGGGCGCTGTACTGGGTGGGTGAAAATACCAAATTGGGCGTGGGGGACGCATGCGGGCGGTCCAACTGGGGGCTTCGGTGGAGCTCCCTATGGGGCCACGAAACGCTGTACTGGGAAGGTGAACATGCCAAATCGGGTGTGGGGGACGCGTGCGGGCGGTCCCACTGGGGCCTTCGGTGGAGCTCCCTATGGGGTCACGAAGCGTGTGAGGGATGTGCCGAAATGGGTGTGGGGGACGCATGCGGGCGGTGGAGAGGAGGAGGGGGGGGGAGGAGGAGAAGAGGAAAGGAACGCGGGGACCGTCTCTTCAAAGCGAGGACCCAACACCACAGGATGGTTGGGAAAAACGCCCAACATAATTCAGCACAGCGAACAATAGTGCGAGCATGATTCGGGGGGGGGAGGAGGGAAGAAGAGCTTGAACAGGAAAAAGAGCAAGATAATGAGGAATAATGGGAGAATGACTCTCTGGACTATCGCCAGGCGGAAAAGGGGAGGAGGAAGGGGAGGAGGAGGAGTAGGAGGAGGAGGAGGACAAGGACAAGGACAAGGACAGGGCGAACCATGGGACGCGCAGAATTCATTGCCAGGTAGGAGATTTGGGAGGGGGGGCTCCAGCAACATTACAGACCTGGGGTTAAGGAGCGCCCCGAAGAGTAGAGCCGCTCCCGAGGCCAAAATGGAGCTTCTTCCATTCCAGCGCCTTGACCGTGTGGGGGGAGATAGCGACTGCCTCGACGGTCCTCGAAGGACGAGGAGGAGCGAGGAGGGGGCCTCTCGAGAGACGGTCGGAGGAGCCTCCCCGAGGAAACCTCCCAAATATTCAAGATACATCAGGGTTGGCGAAAATCGAAAATCAGGAATCGAGGCTCGAAGATCGAGGCTCGGGAATCGAGGGAACCCTGGGCGCAGTGTTCGTCCACTGCGGCCCTCCAGGAGGCTTCATCGTCGCCGCTGCCGGGTTCCCCTTGGCATGCTGGCTGATGACTCGAAGACACCTCCCCTTCGAAGATTCGAAGAAACACCGAGAACCTCCACAATGCCAGAGCATGCCTAGAAGGCATCCCACGTGGGGTCCGAGCAGATGGAGTCGGAGGACCGCGCCGCCTCGCGGACGCATGGGTGGCGCATCGGCGACGTCGGCGATGCGTCGGCGACGTCAGCGTGGAGAAGATCGTGGCGATGCGCAGGGCGGTCCTCTGGCCCCACCTGCTAACACGCACTTCCCAGCGGCACGCCCGGAGGAGAAGTGAGAAGGAGCAGGCCTTCTCAGAGGCGACGGGGCTCCTCAGAAGCCCAGGCGCCTCCTGAGAAGTTGCCCGTGTGATCGGAAAGGGCTTCGCAAGCTTCTCGGAAGGCCACAGGCCTTCCGATCCTTCTGCGGAAAAGGAGGAGGAGGAGGTCGAGGACGAGGACGAGGAGGAGGACGAGGAGGAGGAGGAAGAGAAGTGGAGGAGGAGGAGGACGAGGAGGAAGGGAGGGGGAGGACGAGGAGGGCGGCCCCATCTGCATCAGCGGACACGTTCCTCCCAAGCCGGGCCTCCCTCGCGGGAGCTGGCGTCCGGGGTCCCGGCGCGGTCGCCGCCGCCGTCGTCGCCCCTCGCGCTGTGCATCGCCTCCCGCAGCCTGCGGCCACGACGGGGGCGGCAAAGACCACGACGACGACGACGACGACCACGACGACGACCGCGACGACGAAGACAACCGAGACGACGACGACCACGACGACGACGAAGACGACCGAGACGACGACGACGACGACGACGACGATGACGATGACGACGACGACCACGACAGCGACGGCGACGGCGGCGACGACGAGGAGGACCACGGCCACGACGGCGAAGACGATCACGACAGCTACAAACACGACGACGACGACGGCGACGGCGACGGCCACCACCACCACCACGACGGCCACGACGATGAGAACGACCACGGCCGCGAGCGACCACGACGACACCCACGAGGACGACGACGACGACGCGGCGAAAGCGTCCGAAGATAACTATCCAGAAACCTCCGAGAACCTCCGAGGATCTCAGAAACCCTCCGAAATAGTCCGAAAACCTGGAGGAAGTCGAGGGCAAGGGCGACGAGCATCACCACCACTGCGGGAGCGACCACGATTGCAACCACCACCACGCCCACGAAGACGACTACCACGACCACGACAACCTGGCTTTGTTCACCCGGGACCAGTGCTTCGTTACAGGTCTCCTAGATAGTATCGGAGAAGATTGGGTCGGCGGATCGCGCCTCATCGGCGATACATCGGCGATGCAGCGGCGATGCAGCGGCGATGCACCGGAGATGGATCGGCGACGTCGGCGAAGCATTGTCGACGTCCGCGTGAAGGAAATCGGGCTCCGCATCGAGCCCCATCGTCGATGCATCGGCGATGCGGCGCGATCCTCCGACCCCATCTACTCCGACCCCATCTAGGAGGCTTAGATTCGTCGCAGGCAAGTGTTTGAAAACAAGGATCGCGGAAGAACGCCCACACCGGCTACACGCATGACAGGCCCTATGCAAGAGCGAACTTTGGGTGCGCGGCTTTCGGGCGGGGGGGGCATCGGGAGAGGTGGGGGGGGGGCATCCAAGCCAGCAAGCCAGTGCTCGAGGAAACCCTGTGGGCCAGCACGATCGGTCTCTCTGGCGAATGGTCACTCTTATGCGCTCTGACGCGCAGCTGACCAGAGACCTCCTACCAGACAGACCAGACCTGACCAGCCAGTCGACTCGGTGGGTCCTGACTCGTCTGGAAACGTGTGGACAAATAAGGTGTCCAGGGGAGTCCAGACCCACGGGGGCGGCGGGTGGGTCGGGTCGAGTACGACCACGGTCACCACGCCGATAACGCTTCAAGGACCTCCAAGGACCTCTAGAAACATCCGAGAACTTCTGAGGAACTCAAAACCGCGAACCCCCCCCCCCCCACGAAAACTCAAGGGAGAACGAGAACGACGACAACGACGACCACCACCACCACCACGACCATCACGACCACGACCGCGACGCCGCCGACGACGTCGATAATGACGTCGACGACGACGTCGACGACGAAGGCACCGACGAGGACCACTACCGCGACCTCGACGCCGCCGACGACACCGACAATGACGTCGACGACGGCGTCGACGACACCGACGTCAACATCGACGACGATCACGACGACGACGACGACGACGGCGACAACAACGACGACATCGACGACAACGAGGTCGACGTCGACGACGACGACGACGACGACGACGACGACGACGACGACGACGACGACGACGACTTCCGCTCAAACTTGGTTCCCGACCTAGTTCTTCACTCTGGATCGATTCCTGGTGGTCCCGGGCCCGAGAAGGGTGTCCAGATGACAAATTGTAAAGAAAAAACACCTGCCCGACCCCCGCCGACCCTCGCCGACGGCGACGTCGCCGACAACGCCGTCGACGACGCCGGCGCCGACGACGACAATCGGACCAGACGCAAGTGGAGGATAGAAAAGGAGGGGAGCGACTCTCTCGTCGTTGGTTTCTCTGACGCCTCCCGGCATGTCGAGGAAAGCGCCGAGTGTCGGAGCCGAAGGCAGCTGCCCGCAGCAGATTTCGCGTCTGCCCCTCTCCCGAAATCCACTCTTCCTTGTCCGACTCGAGGTGGCAACACACCTGTACACTGAGTAACGCTCCCATGGGAATTTGAGCTGGAACGCGCTTCCCAAGCGAGGCTTCTGACTGGTGTAGGCCAGCGCCGCGCGAGCGTGTACCTGATCTGTCACGGGCTCGTGAAGTCGAGCGCACTGGAAGTCTGCATAATCATTATCATCATCACCATCATCACCACCACCATCATCACCATCATCACTATCAATCGTGATCACCATCAGCATCATCAGCATAATCATCCATATCATCACCATCTTCATCTTCATCATCAGCATCAGCATCATCATCATCATCATCATCATCATCATCATCATCATCATCATCATCATCATCATCATCATCATCATCATCATCATCATTATTATCATCATCATAAGCATCATCACTATCGATGGTCGTCCTCATCAGCATTATCAGCATTATCATCAATATCATCATCATTACCACCACCAACATCATGATAACCGTTCATCATCATCATCATCCTCATCAGCATCGTCATCATCATCGTCATCATCAACATTGTTATCAGCACCACCATCATCAACATCATGATCATCACCAGCAGCAGCAGCAGCACCATCATCACCATCACCATGACCAGCACCATCACCATCATAACCACCATTATCATCACCATACAGTCATCACCACGATTATCATCATAAGCATCATCATCACGATCATCATCACAATCATCACCATGATCATCGCCATCATCAGCATCAGCATCAGCATCAGCACCACAATCAGCATCGTCACCACCAGCGTCAGCATAACCATCATCATCACCACCATCAGCATCAGCATGAGCACCAGCATCAGCATCATCATAATCACGATCACCAGCATCACAATCACCATCATCATCAACATCAGCATCATCACCATTATTATCGCCAACACCATCAGCATGATCATCATCAACATCACCATCATCAACATCACCATCATTATCACCATCGCCATCATCCTTCGCCCCACTCGAGACGACGACGCGGCCTGCGTCCCGACCGCGATGGGGGCGCCGGCTGCGCGGGCGCGGGGGATGCCGCGGGGCGGGGCCGCGCAGGCGGCTCGGGATCCTGCGCGGGGGTGGCCTCCTCCTCGTTCTGCTTCTCCTCCTCCTCCTCCTCCTCCTCCTCCTCCTTGCCCTCCCTCATCCTCTTTCTCCTCCTCCTCCTCCTCCTCGTCCTCCTCCTTCTCCTCGTCCTCCTCCTCCTCCCTCCTCCTCCTCCTCCTCCTCCTCCTCCTCCATCTCCTCTCCTCCTCCTCCTCCTCCTCCTCCTCCTCCTCCTCCTCCTCCTCCTCCTCCTCCTCCTCCTCCTCCTCCTCCTCCTCCTCCTCCTCCTCCTCTCCTCTTCCCTCCTCCTCCTCCTCCTCCTCCTCCTCCTCCTCCTCCTCCTCCCTCCTCCTCCTCCTCCTCCTCCTCCTCCTCCTCCTCCTCCTCCTCCTCCTCTCCTCCTCCTCCTCCTCCTCCTCCTCCTGCCTCCTCCTCTCCTCCTCCTCCTCCTCCTCCTCCTCCTCCTCCTCCTCCCTCTCCTCCTCCTCCCTCCTCCTCCTCCTCCTCCTCCTCCTCCTCCTCCTCCCTCCTCCTCCTCCTCCTCCTCCTCCTCCTCCGCCTCCTCCTCTCTCCTCCTCCTCCTCCTCCTCCTCCTCCTCCTCTCCTCCTCCTCCTCCTCCTCCTCCTCATCCTCCTCCTCCTCCTCCTCCTGGGGGGAGGGGGGGGTGCGGGGGGGAGGGGGAGGTGCTGGGGGAGAGGTCGGCCTCCCCCGCCGGCGCTGAGGCAGGTGTCCGTGCTCCGCTGCTCGCAGGCCGCCGCCACCCGCCCACGGGGGGGTGAAGGAGGGGGGAGGCGGCTCCTGGCCTCCTCCTCCTCCTCCTCCTCCTCCTCCTCTCCTCCTCCTCCTCCTCCTCCTCCTCCTCGCCCTCCTCGCCCTCCTCCTCCTCGCCCTCCTCCTCCTCCTCGCCCTCCTCCTCCTCATCCTCCTCCTCCTCCTCCTCCTCCTCCTCCTCCGCCTCCTCCTCCTTCTGAAGCCTGCGCGCGGCGCGCATCGTCCGAGGGAGGCGGATCCTGGCCTCGTCCGAGGGAGCCACCTTCCGAAGCCTGCGCGCGGCGCGCCCGGCCTGCGCGCTCGCCCTGCGCAGGGCGGTGCGGGCAGGCGGACCGGGGGGGAGGGGAGGGGGGGAGGGAGGGAGGGAGGACAGACGAGGAGGGGAGTGGGAGGGAGGAGGAGGGGGGAGGAGGAGGGAGGAGAGGAGAGGAGGAGGGAGGGAGGACAGACGAGGAGGAGGGGAGTGGGAGGGGCCCCTGGCCAGCCTGCCAGGTCTACGAGCGGGCCGCCACCTGAAAGTTCTTCGGGGTCGGCACAGGCGCTGTCAAGTGGAGCACTCCTGGAGACATGGAGGGATGGGTGGGGGGGGGAGCGGGAGGAGGGAGGGGGGGGGAAGAGGAGGGGGGAGGAGGGAGAAGGGAGAGAAAAGGGAGAGAGGGAGGGCGCAGGAGCAGGGAGAGATCGAAATAAGCCCAGGATGCTTCAACGATGCTGCGAGACACACTTCTTCACAAGCTCCCTCGGCAGAAGTCCCTACAAGCAGCCTGCCTCTTCACTACGAGAAGTGCCTTCTTGAACGACGAGCCCGACTTAAGCACAAGCAGCAGAAGAAGCTGGGGAGGGGCAATGAGGCACGAGGCGCCAGCAGCGGAGCAGCAGCAGCAGCAGCAGCGGCAGCAGCGGCAGCAGCAGGCCCAGACGCCGGAAGAGCCGCTCCTCCAGCTCCTCCGGGATCGCCGCGTCCCGGCGTTCCTGCAGCTCCTTCTCCCGCTTGAGCACCCGCTCGGCCCGGACCAGGTACCTCTTCAATAGACGAGCGCGTGCCACGACTCGCAAAGAGTAACTGCTCGCAAATGGCCTGGACCCCCCGCGGGGCATCTGCGATGAATGACATTCGGCGGTGGACAAACCTCCCTGTAGTAAACCTCCCCTTAGTGACAGCGGCCTGGGACCGAAACCGACGGACCTGGACCCGCAAAAACGACGGCCGCGACGCCCTCTCGCGAACCGAAAACGGCCAATTCCTCAATCGACGTGTCAGGGTAGGAGGTCTGTCCACCCCCGAGGCATCAGAGCGGACATGTGTGCTTCGGGCGTTTGCGAGGCGGCGCTTCGCGAGTAGTGGAACGCGCTCGGTGATCTTCGGGGGCGGGGCGGCCCGGCTCGGGGCCACTGCCGGCGGCGGGGGGGGGGGGGCAAGGAGGAGGAAGAGGGGGGGGGGAGGGGGAGGGGGGAGGGGGGGACAAGGAGAAGGAAGAGGGGGGGAGGGGGGGACAAGGAGAAGGAACAGGGGGGACAAGGAGAAGGAGAAGGAAGAGGGGGGAGGACAAGGAGAAGGAAGAGGGGGGAGGGGGGGAGGGGGAGGGGGAGGGGGAGGGGGCAAGCTAGGTGCGCCCGCGTCATGTCGGGCGTCCTACCTTTTCCTCCCATCCCTTGCCCTGGCGTAGATCTCATCTCTGCTCGCCCTGTGGGATGTCGAGCAGAGCGGTGATCCCGAGGGGGTGCGCGATGCATCGTAAAGCACGGCATAGCAGGACGTAGAAGAGCACGGCAGAGCATAGCATGTCATAGCATGGCGTGGCGTTGCGTACTGAAAAATTGCATCACAAAGCATTGCAACGCAAATAATGGCATCGCACAGCGGCACATAAGAGAAAATAACATATCATGGCGTTGAAGATCAAAGCGTAGCATGGCATAGCATGGCGTGGCACTGCGTAGTCAAGCACTGCATATCCTAGCATTGCAGCTGAATTCATGGCATCGCAGAGCGGAACACCACATAGCATTGCATTGCATGCCGTGGCATGGCACTGGAAATAATGACGCCAACGCTGCAGCGGGAGCACGAGTCGGAACGAGCGGAAGCGCGGAAATGAGGCCAGCGCGACAGCGGGAGCACGATTCGAAACGAGCGGACGCCTGAAAATGAGGCCAGCGCTTCAGCGGGGCAAACATTTTGAACAAAAAACCCAAGCGAAAACACAACTCCCGGGAATCCTGTGCGCAAGAAAAGAATACGCGGAAGGGGTGCCAGACATCTTCCGTACGTCATCAGGGGAGAGAAGAGAGTAGTATTCAGATTGTGTACTCGTCGAGGGAGGGGAAATGCGAGGGGGAGGGGGAGGGGGAGGAGAAGGAGGAGCAGGAGGGGGAGAAGGAGGAGGAGGAGGAGGGGGAGCAGGAGGAAGAGGAGGGGGCGGGGGAAGGAGAAAAGGAGGAGGGGGGAGACGGAAAGGGGGGGGTCAAGAGAGAGGGAATCCGGCGGCCCAATTGTTTCAGGACGTGGCCGCCAAACCTCTCGACTACCTTCCGCGGACCGTCATTTTCTCGAGCTATTTTTGCTGACGGCCGCGGGGGCCAAAAAACTGGTCTCCGAGGGCCTAAAGCCGCTGGATGCCTGGGGAGGGGGAGGGAAGGACGAGAGCGCGAAGCGGGCTGCCCCGACCGCCCGCGCCTGTTCATGTCCTGCATGTCCCGGTCGATCTGTTGCTCGGTCCTGTGGAGCTGCTTCTCGATCGCCGCCAGCCCGCTCTTGGTCTGCCTCTCCCAGGCCAAGGCCTGCTCCTCGTTCACGAACCTCCTCTCCGTGAGTTTCAGCCTGCCCGGGGGCTGACAGAAGGACTGACCCGGGAGGGAGAGCATGCCCAAGGGAAAGGGTCAAGAAGTTCAGGGAAGCAACACGTTGAACAAAAAACACGACCCACGAGGTCTGGAAAAAAGGAACCGCAGACTACGCATACCTCGATCTTCGAACCTCGATCCACAGACCCCCGGCGTCGTGCTTTTCTTTCGCACGAGGAGGAGGAGGAGGACGAGGAGGAGGGAGGGAGGGAGGGAGGGAGCGAAGAGGAGGAGGAGGAGGAGGAGGAGGAGGAGGAGGAGGAGGAGGAACCATACCTGCAGCAACGTGATCCATTGAATGCTGGCGTGTACTTCCCACCTTCGGCCCGCTCGACTTGGTTCCCTGGCCTGCTCTAGTCCGCTCTGAGTATCCTCATCCACCTGCTGCTCCTCCTCCTGCTCCTCCTCCTCCTCCTCCTCCTCCTCCTCCTCC
>CAUYUJ010000699.1:83004-110442 GCA_963575745.1 Prorocentrum cordatum
GTCCCCAGCGCCAGAGTGGGAGCCCCGCCCACTGCCCCCTCCGCCACGAACGCTTCATTCCGCGTCGCGACGCACACCACCTCCCCCACCTCCCCTCCCCCGCCCCCAGCGCCCCAATTGGACCCCTGCTCCGTGGCCCTCTGCCCCAAGCCCGCCACACGTGCCCCTCCGCCCGACCATATCATTCCGCGCCGCGACGCACACCACCTCCCCCCCTCCTCTCCGCGCCCCCACGCCCTAGTGGGACCTCCGCTCCGTGCCCCCCCCCGCCCCGAGCACTTCATTCCGCGTCGCGACGCACACCACCTCCCCCCTCCCCCTTCCCCACTTGGGAGTTGGGCACCGTTGCTGGGCCCCGAGGGGCGGTGTCTTGCCCCATCTTCCCCCTCCTCCTCCACCTCCTCCTCCTTCCCCTTCCTTGTTGTGCAAGAGCCATGGCACCCGTGCCACTTGACATTCTTATACGTATCCCAATTGCTCTTAATCGTACGGGTATGAGTTTATTAGGTCTCTTCTTCGTATTAACATTCGCTGCCTTATTAATCGTATGTTTCGTCGGCTTCGTCGTATGATTCGGAGTAGTCGTATCATCCGTTCTGTTAGCATTAGTCGCAGTAGTAGTATTATGTGTCGTGTGTTTCGTCTGCTTCTTCTTCCTCGTATGATGAACCTTCTTCTGATTACCAGCCGCATGCTTGTCAATATCGTTTAGCACGAATACGAATAACAGTAGTATGTGGAATACTCTGATTTGTAAGAATAACACTGTTACTACGATTCGGTTTGTTTTCCATGCGCAATGGTATGCTTCGTCGTGGCACGCATATTCATCTTACGCGCAATATTTTCGTAATTGCATTACTAGTACTGTGGTTCGCGTCGTTAATACTATTACGCTCATCCCCGTACATCGACACTGCTAGCAGTTATAACACTCAGAATGTGTCGTGCTAATAGTAGTGCGTTTTCTTCGTAGTGTTATAGTTATTACTAGCAGTACTCGTCGTTGATAACGTGTGTTGTGATGTGCTTTGCATTACAAGTACCGTTCGTAATAGTAACCGAATGCTTAGTAGTAGTAGTAGTAGTAGTAGTAGTAGTAGTAGTAGTAGTAGTAGTAGTAGTAGTACTGGTAGTAGAAGTAGTAGTAGACGAAGTAGTAGTAGTAGTAGTAGTAGTAGTAGTAGTAGTAGTAGTAGTAGTAGTAGTAGTAGTAGTAGTGGTAGTAGTAGTAGTAGTAGTAGTAGTAGAACTAAGAGTAATAGTAGTCGTAGTAGTAGTAGTAACAATAGTAGTCGTAATCGAAGAAGTAATAGTAGTCAGAATACTCTTACTAGTACGGAGATTCGTATTATGCTTAGTAGTATATGTCTGCTTGTGCGTGATGCTACCGTATTACTTTTCGTACTTACTAGTACTGAAACGAATGTCGTCGTACTATACGCATTCGTATACATATTCGTCTTCTCGTGATTGATATTACGAACCGTACCATTATACTTGTTGAATTATTCCTAATATTATTCGTATTCCTCCTCTTCCTCCCCCTCCCCCTCCTCCTCCTCATCATCATCATCCTCGTCCTCCTCCTCCTTCTCCTCCTCCTCCTCCTCCTCCTCCCCCTCTTCCTCCACCTCTTCCTCCTTCTCATATTCCTCTTCCTCCTCCTCCCCCTCCTGCCCCCCCTCCGCCCCCCTTTTCCTTCTCCTCCTCTTCCTCCTCCTCCTTCCCCTTCCCTTTCTCCTCCTCCTCTTCCTCGAGCACGTTTGGTGGCCCCTCTCATCATCTCGGCATGGAAGGTAAGACGACGCGGCGGACTCAGGGTGCTGTGGTCGCACTCGCCCTCGATCCTCCGCACATGCTGCCGGCGCGCCTGGCGCTCGCAGACGTCAGGCGCCACGGGCCTCTCGCCTTCGGGGAAGGGCGCTGCCGGCGCGAGGGCGGCCTAAAAGATGGCATGATCTGAAATCCCCGTCTCGTCGAGAACTTCGGGGGTCTGGACCGCGCAACCTGAGATGCCGAGTTGCGCGCATCCACCCAGGAGTCGATGCGACTTGTTGGTCGATCAAGCTCCGCGCCTGATCCGGAGCGCAGAAGTGGGCGGGTTCTGGGGCCTCGAGCTCGACGACTCTATCGGGCCGGTCACCCAAACTGGGTCTTGCTGTGGACGCCGCTCTTGCAGTGCTCTGTGGGCCGACTCGCCCCGTTCAGCGCCAGGATTCTTCCGGGGCGGGATGGCGGCAAAGTTGAGGTATCCCGCGACAAGGTCCTGGTCGGCATAGTCAAGGTCGACGTTCACCTTTTCTGTGATGCTTCTATGGTCGATATCGCTCAGCCTGAAGTGGGGCATGCTATAGAGGATGGTCGAAGCGTCGGGTTCTTGAAACTCAGTATGAGCACGAGTGGCTCCCCCAGCGACCGAGCCTTCTACGTTCGCCAGGGGCTCCTCAGAGCCGCGCGCGCAAAACTGGGGATCCGGACCGTGGCCCCCTCGTGGCCCCCCCAGCCTGTGAGCGTGGACAGAGCGAGCAGGAGGCATGATGCTTATCAATGGCCATGCGCAAGAGATGCCGGACCGCCCGCAGACGACCTCGACTCTCTGGAGCCGCGACGATGGAACCTGGGGAGCGGAGACGTTGTCGAAGGAGGCGAAGTTTCTGCTCTCGAAGGGGAAGGGAACGATGGACGAGAGAGCGGGCGTTCCAGGTCGTCTGGATCAGGAGCCAATCTGCAAAACGCGGGCCGAGCCATGCGCCGACAGAGCGAGTCATGACCACCAGGCGGACGTCGGCTCCGGGCCGCCGCCCCGCCAGGAGGCGACGGACAACTGCTCCTCCTTGAGGTCGAGGGCCTCGAGCCTCACGGCGCCAGTGGATTGTGAGCCGGGCGTCTCCAGGCTGGTCCGTGCTCTCAGCGAGCGGTGTCCACTGACGTGACATATCTGTTTTGGCCTCGTCCGAGAAGTAGCGCAATGCACCGCTGGCAAACTCGAGCACTTCACGCGATTGTTTGAAACGAAGCGCGCGCCTGACATGCCCTGTTTTTTTGTCGCCGCTGGCGAAAACCTCGTGCTCGACTCCATGGGTATCAAGCGCGTGGAATCGATGCCGTTGTCCGTTGGCCATCCGCAATGCAGAGAGCGCCTGGGCAACTGTCCTGGCTCAGTGTGTAGCTTTTCCATTGGTGCGGATGGTGTGCTTCTTTCCTGCGGGGTCGCCGTCGATCTGGTCGTCTTCTGCATGATCTGGGCCGTCTGCAGCCAGTCCGGCAATCCCTTCCCGATGGCCGGTTTTGTGATGACGCCTTGTCTGCGGGCGATGATGATGCACGGGTCCACCATCTTATCGAACGCCACGTCGATGATGGTGGCCTAGGTGCGGGGACAGCAAGCGACCACAACCGCATCGAGGACACGTCCTGGGGGGGCGCCTAGCGCATGTCAGCAAAAGACGAAACACCGAACCCAGCTTCGCACAGGTCGATGTGGTCGATGTGGCGTCCCAGGAGCGCCAGACCGACAACCCCCACAGCCAAAGTTCTTATGTCGAGGTCGGTGGAATCCCTCCCGAAGGGCCGCCCCACAACATCTACGTAGTTGTGGTTGTGGTTCTTTGTTGTGCCCGGACTGGGGCTCCTCCTGCTTGATGCACTGCAGCATCTCAGAGAGTTCGCGAACACGGCTTTCAACGACTTGAACTCGTCCATCTGTGCGATCTTGCCGTGTGGCCATCTCGGCGAACCTGACGTCGACCCGTTTGCTGAAGCCGTCGAGGCTGCCAGCAATCGTCCTCCCGAAGTTTTGCACGTAGTTCTGAAGCTTCCGGACAGCGGCCATGACCGTGCTGCGAGCATCAGCACCGTGCTTTCGAAGGTGCGCGCAACCTCTGCCATGGGGTCGTCGGCCTCCGCCTTCTCGTTTCCCTACCATTCTCCCCATGCGCGTTCTTGGGACCATCCGCCATGTGGCAGCCCTTCTCGCTCCTGGGTGCCGAAGGTGGGGGCGTCCGTCGAGCGCCTACAGCGCCGCCAAGTCAATCTGATCATGGGACTTCGCAACACCGAAACGGAGGCGAAAGAGACATACGGCGCTGGGCAGCTCCCGTGGGGATCGTAGTGGGTGTCCGTAGGCGCCGTCCCCCGAGCGGATGCTCGATGGTTATCGCACACAGCAGGAATCTAAGGTCGACCCCCCCGCAACTCGGGGTGTCCACCTTGAGCCGAAATGGCTACGGACCCTCCACATCCTCCTCCTCCTCCTCCTCCTCCTCCTCCACTTCCCTCCTCATATTCCTCCTCTTCTTCGTCATCGTCATGCACATCCTCATCCTCATCATAAACCTCATCCTCATCCTCATCCTCGTCCTCATCCTCATCCTCTTCCTCCTCCTCATCATCACATCATCATCATCATCATCATCATCATCATAATCATCATCATCATCATCCTCCTCCTTCTCCTCATCATCATCAGTATCATCAGTATCATCATCGTCATCATCATCATCATCATCATCATCATCATCATCATCATCATCATCATCATCATCAGCAACATCGTCATCAGCATCGTCATCATCACCATCATCATCGCCATCATCGCCATCATCATCATCATCATCATCATCATCATCATCATCATCATCATCATCATCATCACTATCATCATCAACATCATCATCATCATCACCAGCAGCATCAGCATCGTCATCAGCATCCTCATCATCAGTACCAACATCATCACCATCGTCAACGTCATCCTCCTCCTCATCATCATCATCGTCATCACCATCATCGCCACCACCACCACCACCATCATCATCGTCCCCATCAACAGCAGCGCCAGCATGATCTTCATCTACTTCATCATCATCAGCAGCATCATCATCGGCAGCAGCAGCATTATCACCATCTGCATCCTCATTCTCCACCTCATCATCATCATCATCATCATATTCAGTATCCGCATGAAGGTCAGCATCATCATCAACATCATCATCATAATCGTCATCATCATCATCATCACCATCATCATCATCATCATCATCATCATCATCATCATCATCATCATCATCATCATCATCATCTTCATGATTATCTTCATCATCATCATCATGATCATGATGATCATCATGATGATCAACATCATCATCATCATCATCATCATCATCATCATCATCATCATCATCATCATCATCCCTTTCCTCCTCCGACACTGCCCAAGCCTCGATCCACCACACCCTCGGCCCACGATCTCCCGACCATACTCGGATCCGCCAAGAACCCCAGATATCCGATGTCCCAGGAAGCTCCAACCCTTTCCCCAGACTACCCTAGAAAAGTTAAGACATTGTCGCGCGCGGTCCGTCGCCCCAAAATATCAATGCTCGCGCGGGGCGCCGCGCGATCCGATTTGTCCGCCGTCGGCCGCGGCCGACTCAACATCGGGATCGGGCGTCCAGGTGAGAGGGGGGCAAGAAATCGAAGAAAACGTTGCATTACTTGTGCGAGTCGTGCAGGGCCGGCTTTCCATACCGAGCCGTGTCCGACAGTCTCCAGTACCCGACACCGGCCCTTCGCAGGCCCGACAAACATCCCCTTGATTTGTCAAGATGTTTGATGTCTGGCTTGAGGGCCGCAATCGGGTCTGCGGCGACCGATTTGGGCGACCTGGGCACCCCCCAACGTTCTCGACGAGGCGCAGCTGCAAGAAAGCATCCCGAGACTGGAAAACCACCAAAAGCCAATAAAAACGTCCGACCCAAACAACCGGCGGCTTGACTTTTTCACAACATACCTCTTCAAATGTCTGCACCGGGCAATTAATTCTTCATCCTAGGTTGCGGCCCCTGGGCCCGAAGCCGGCATACGAGGACAAAACAAAAACGAAACAACTGGCCGCCTAGAAATGTTCTGGCCAGGGGCATGCGGAGGAGACGGAATGGTGAGGGAGAGAGACAAATGGGAAGGGGAGGATAGGAAGAGCGGAGAGAGGGAAGGAGAAAAGGGGAGAAGGGTATACTAGGCGCTCTCGCGCCATATCTGACATCCTGCTACTCCCACCAATCCCTTCCCATTGCGCTGATTTTTTTCTGTCCGCACATGGGTGTCACAGCGGACCTGGACATCCCAGATCGCCCCTTCGTGCTATACGCAATCAGACACAGCTGAGAGGAGAGGGGCAAGCTAAACGCTCTCGCGCCACATCTAACATCCTGTATACCCCTCACACCCACCACTTCCCATTGCGCTGATGTGTCTCTACCAGCCCACGCGTGCCCGAGCGGATCTGAATCCCCCGAGAGACCCCCATTGCGTCAGCCAGAAAAGGGAGTTGTGCACACTGGAAGCGGAGGAGGATTTTTTGGCGGAGGAAGACGAGGAGGAGGAAGGACGTGGCGCAGCAAAAACAGCAGCGGGAGCAGGAGGAGCCGGCGGGCCAAGAGAGGGCCGAGGAGGGGAGCGCAGGGGCGCAGCAGCGATGAGGCAGGCGTCGGGTCCAGGAGTGCGGCCCGCGCTGTGGCGAGAGCGCGATTTCTGAACGACGGGGGCAGAGCGCCGATCCTTGACTGTGGCCAGTGCTGCAGCGGCACCACCGCTTTCGGAAGAAAAAACACTACAATTTTGACGGGACAAGACCGCATCGAAGGCCAACTCTAAGAAATCCCAGTGGAACACACATTGCCGTGGACACGTACCCCGCCCATCGGCACCACGACGTGCTCGTAGCAACGAGCGCTGTTCACCGACGATGGCATGCCAAGGAACCGCATTTGTTGTGAAGACCCAAAGGGATGTTGAAGCGGCGCACGACTCGCAGGACAGGTTTGAATGCGGCGGTGCTTCAGGATAGGGCATGGCAGAAAAGCAAGGGAAACAAGCCAAGGACAGTTGCGCGACCGAGGAACCCCACATACTCATGATATGTATGGCGTGATGATATCTGAAGTGGTACTTGTGAGAATAATGTTGGCGGCCGTGGCTTCGCCGATGCCGGCGTTGACGCCGGTCAAGCCTTGGGAGCCTGCCAGTTCGGCGCCCATCTCTCGCATTGATGTCTTGAGCTGCAGGCTGCTCACATGGCGGTGGCAGCGCGGACATGGCGCATTTGGGCGCCTTTGACGGACAGTCACCGGCGGTCGTCCGCGTTCACGTATCGAGCAGTCTGATCCTGCATGCGCCAATGTGGCGACACTTCTTGATGATGATGACGACGATGATGATGATGATGATGATGATGACGATGACGATGATGATGATGATGATGATGATGATGATGATGATGATGATGATGATGATGATGATGATGATGATGATGATGATGATGATAGCGCCCCCCCTTGCGTGCCCCTGTGGCCTCAAGAAAACGCCACGCGCGCAAGGCCCTGGGACACAGCACCCTCTGCGCACCCCCTGTAGTGTCGAGAAAGGGCCACGTCTGTTATGCCCTGCGCACCCTCTATGGTGTCGAGAAAGTGCCACGCCTGCTATGCCCTAGACGACAGGCGCGTTTAGCGGCCGCGCTCAGAGACCACCCCCCTGCGCACCCCCAATCGTGACGAGTAAGTGCCACGCCTGCTATGCCCTGCACGACCGGCGTGCGTAGCGGCCGCGCTCAGAGACCACCCCTTGCGCACCCCCTATGGTGTCGAGAAAGTGCCGCGCCTGAAATGCCCTGCGCGACCGGCGTGCATAGCGGCCGCGCTCAGAGACCACCCCCTGCGCAGCCCCTATGGTGTCGAGAAAGTGCCACGCCTGCTATGCCCTGGACGACGGGCGCGCGTAGTGGCCGCGCTCACAGACCACCCCCCGCGCTCTCCCAATGTGACGAGTAATTGCCACGCCTGCTTCGCCCTGCACGACCAGCGTACCACGCCTGCTTTGCCTTGCGCGACCGGCGTGCATAGCAGCCGCGTTCCCACCGACCCCCTGCGCACCCCCTATGGTGTCGAGAAAACAGCACGCCTCCTATGCCCTGCACGACCCGCGTAGCGGCCGCACTCAGAGACCACCCCCTGCGCACCCCCATGGTGTCGAGAAGGTGCCGCGCCTGCTATGCCCTGCACGACCGGCGTGCATAGCGGCCGCGCTCAGAGACCACCCCCTGCGCACCCCCTGCGGTGTCGAGAAAATGCCACGCTTGCTATGCCCTGGACGACCGGCGTGCATAGCGGCCGCGCTCACGGACCACCCCCCTTCGAACCCCCAATGTGACGCGTAAGCGCCACGCCTGCTATGCCCTGCACGACCGGCGTGCATACCGGCCGCGCTCAGAGACCACCACCTGCGCACCCCCTATGGAGTCGAGAAAGTGCCACGCCTGCTGTGCATGGACGACTGGGCCTGGTCGTGGCGCATACGTCTTGGGTGTAGGATCCAGTGAGCACGCCAAGCGTGCACTGGCGTTGTTGGTTTGTGTGAATGCGCGCGTGTCTGCATGCGTGTCTTGTGTCTTGTGTGCCTTTTACGTGTGCGGGGTTGTAGGTGGACGCGTGTCTCAATGTGTGTGTGTGCGTATGCGCGCGTGTGTATGCATGCGTGTCTTGTGTCTTGTGCGCCTTGTGCACGTGTATGATGTGTGTGCGGCTGTAAGTGGACGCGTGTCTCAATGTGAGTGTTTGATGCAATCAACACGCCAGGCGTGCACTGGCGTTGTATGGTGTGTGGGTGCGAGTGTGTGCATGCGCGCCGGCCCCCCATGTGTGTGGAGTGGGCTACCACGGCTGGTACTCCTTGCATCACTGGTGGCACAACGTGGCTCTCCTACTTCGTGGTGCTCCTCTTCCTCCCGTGCGTCGACCTGGTCAAGTGGCGCGTCCTTCCCGCAGTACGTGAGGATGGTGTTCGCGAAGCGCCGATGACGGCTACACCATCGCCCCCTTTTTCTTCCCGGGACTTCACCACCGGGCTCCTGTCCAAGGTGTACCTGTTCCTGCACGTCCCGTTCGGCACCGCCTGATCCCCGGGCCCCGCCCGCTCCTGGCCGCGTGAGGCCGCCCGCCCTCGCCCCCCTCTCTGTCAATCCAAGCCGCGCGCGTCCCGCGGAGCTTTTAGCGGAAGAGGATCGCTCTCGCCCTGCAGATCAAAAAGTGTGCATGCGCGCGGCCGTATGTAGACGCGTGTCTCATGTACGCGCCGTGCATGTGTTGCGCGAGGGTGAGGGGAGGAAGGATAAGGAGGAGGAGGAGGAGGAGGAGGAGGAGGAGGAGTGACGAGGAGGGAGGTGAGGAAGACGCGGATGCGACGCGGCAGGGAAGAAAACAAGAACCCGACTAAACATGTGGGGAACAAAACGATAACAATACATAGGCGACTGAGGACTGCATGGAGAGCATGAACGGCGAAGTCTCGATCGGGTCCCGTAGAACGTCCGTTCGCTGGACCTCCCAAGGGCCCACGAATATCACGACAATTGCGCATGTCGCAACCGCAAAGGAGAACGAGGTCTCGACGAGATCCGAGTAGGACACCACTCTGGTGGACCTCCCAGGAACCCACGAAGGCGGTGACAGTTTCACAATTCGCAGCCCCCCAGAGAGAGGGCAAGGAGTCGTTCGGATCCGCGAGGACAGCACGCTGCCAGACCTCCCAGGGGCACACGACAAGGGAGACAGTTGCGCAATTCGCGACCCCAGGTGCCATTTCACTCAAGCTGCTCCACCAGTGGGCAGCAGCAGAGAGGCCGCTCACAGGCCCCCAGGGCGGCGCCTGCAGCCTAACGTACGATCCGAAACAGTCGATCAAAACATAATCAAACACTGATTTTGGGAAAAGGCTGCAAGCGCTCGTGGTAGTAGATCTGCCACGCTCTCTATTGCACTGCGGCGACCGCCGAGCTTGAAAAAATTGCAGAGTGGGATACGAGGACAAGGTCTTGGCTGGGTCCGCATAGGACACCACTTCGCTGAACCTCCCGGGAGCCAACCAAAGTGGCGACGACTGCACAGTTGGGCGACGTCTCGACCGAACCCGAGCGCGTAACACACCAGTTCGCTGTTGCTCCCACGTGCCCACGAAGGCGGCGATAGTCTCGCAGCTCGCGACCCCCCAGGGAAGGCGAGGTCCTGCCTGGGCCCGTGCAGGGCAGCACTCCTCTGGACCTCCAGGGCGCCACGAAAATGGAGACTGCTTCGCAGACAGTACGCCCCCAGGGACGCCGAGGCCTCATGCTGATCTGGGCAGCCCCGCGGTGTGGTCGACACCCCAGGAGCCCACGAAAGCAATGACAGCTTCGCAGATAGTAGCCCCCAGGGACGCCGAGGCCTCACGCTGATCTGGGCAGCCTCGCACGCGGTCGACAAGCCCAGGAGCCCACGAAAGCGGTGACAGCTTCGCAGATCGCATCCCCCAGGGACAGCGAGGTCTCATTATGATCTGGGCAGCCCCGCGCTGCGCTGGAACTCCGAGAAGCCCACGAAGGCGGTGACAGCTTCGCAGTTCGCAGCACCCCATGGAAGAGAAAGCAGGAACCACTCCAGACTCAGGAAAGCAAGAAGTAAGAGACAGGAGGGAGACTGGAGCACGGAGGCGGGAGGAGGGCACGGAGACCATAGCGTTTTTTTTACGAGGTCTAATGCAGGAGCGTTGGGAACAACACACGAAATAGTTGTTCTCAAATCAGGACGACATCAGGGGAGCGGGGCAAGTATGACTCATGTTGGGCAGCTGTGGGAGAAGCGATGGACTGGGGGACACTCCTCTCTTCCCGTCCCTTCCCGTCCCTTCCCTCACATCTCCTCCTCCTTTTGGGTTCCTTTCCGTCCCTTCCCCTCATCCCTCCTCCTCCTCTCCCCTCCCCTCCCCCCTCCTCCTCCCTCCTCCTCCCTTCCCCGTCCTTCCCCTTCCTCCTCCTCCTCCTCCTCCTCCTCTCGTCCTCCTCCTTCTCCTCCTCCTCCTCTCTCCTCCTCCTCCTCCTCCTCCTCCTCCTCCTCCTCCTCCTCCTCCTCCTCCTCCTCCGTTCCATCCCCTGCGACCCCTCCCCTGCAGGAGCGGCCTGGGGAGACGCTCCGACAGCGAATCTCCCCCCCCTCCTCCCCTCGGGCGCCTGGCGTTCGCCATCAGCGGGTTGACCGCCGCGGCGCCGCCCGCGCCGCCCGGCCGCGAGCCCGCCGTGGTGGGCCGCGAGCCGGCGCCGCTCCTGGCGGGCGGGGGGCCTGCCCTCCTCGCTCCTCGCTCGCTCGCGCGCCTCCTCCGCCTTGCTCCTGCTTCCTTCGCCGCCTCCTCCTCCTCCTCCTCCTCCTCCTCCTCCTCCTCCTCCTCCTCCTCCTCCTCGTCATCGTCATCGTCATCGTCATCGTCATCGTCGTCGTCATCATCGGCAGCATCAGCATCATCAACATCATCATCAGCAGCAGCATCGTCAACATAATAATCATCATCATAATCAGCATCATCATCATCATCACCATCATCATCATCATCATCATCCTCATCATCATCAGCATCATCATCACCATCATCGTCATCATCGTCATCATCGTCATCATCATAATAATCAGCATCAGCATCGGCATCAGCATCAGCATTATCATGAGAAGCAGCAGCATCATTATCCGGATCGCCACCGTCATCATCAGAAGCAGCAGCATCAGCAGCATCAGCATCAGCATCATCACCGTCATCACCATAAATATTCTCACCAACACCAACATCGACATCATCGTCACCACCACCACCATCATTAACAGCAGCAGCATCAAAATATGATTCATCACCAGCGGCACGAAAAACGTCATAATCAGTATCATCATCCTCTTCATCCTCCTTATCATCATCATCATCATCATCATCATCATCATCATCATCATCATCATCATCATCATCATCATCATCATCAGCATCGTCCGCAACAGCACTATCGTCACGTTCAGCATTATCCACATCATCATCATCATCATCATCATCATCATCATCATCATCATCAGCATCATCATCATCATCATCATCATCATCATCATCATCATCATCATCATCACCATCAGCACCAGAAGCATCACCATCCTAACCATTAACATCAGCATCGCCACCAACGCCATTATCACCACCGGCACCATCACCATCACCATCACCGTCACCATTATCATCGCCATGGTCAGCAGAAGTATCATCATCAGCATGACCATCATCATCATCATCAGCAGCAGCATCATCAGCATCATCATCAGCACCATCATCAGCATCCCCATCACCATCAGCCTCATCATCATCATCATCATCAGCACCATCAACATCAGTATCAGCATCATCATCAGCATCATCATCAACATCATCACCAGCAGACGCATCATCATCATCATCATCACCACCATCATCATCATCATCATCATCATCATCATCATCATCAGCATCATCATCAACAGCACCATCAGCATATGAGCATCATCAGCATCATCATCACCATCACCATCAGCAACACCGACATCATCATCAATCGCAACAGCATCAGAACCACCATCATCATACTCCGCATCGTCGCGTCTTCCCTCCCGTCTCGTCACCGTCGTCGTCCTCCTCCTCCTCCTCGTCCTCCTCTTCCTCCTCCTCCTCCTCCTCTTCCTCCTCCTCCTCCGCCTCCTCCTCCTCCTCCTCCTCCTCCGCCTCCTCCTCCTCCTCCGCCTCCTTCCACGGGCAGGAGTGGGCGGGGACCGGGAGAATTCCCCGGGGAACTATCCCAGCACAGAGGCGCCAATGGGGCGCCCAACGGGTGGGCGCGGAGCGAACACCTGGGGACCCCCGCCCAACGACCTACGAAGTACGGACTGCTCGACGCGGGGATCCCCACATGTGCATCCCCTGTGCATGGCACCCTTCACTGAAGAGTGCTTGGTTCTGAAGATCTGTGCGTGTATGTGTGCTGGCGCCCCCCCCCCCTTGGGTTGGTGAAGCCAGCGCATCGCGCGGGACATCCTCGCAGGCTGCCAGAGAAGCGCGGAGGAGATGGAAGAGGAGGCCGCGGGGAGGAGAGGCGTGAAAAGGGGAATGAGGCGGGGGAGGAAGAGGCGGATGAAAGGGCGTAGATGTTTTTCGCCAGGGTCGGTTTTCGCCCTGTGCGTTTCGGCCAGTTCGTTTCGCCCGGGTTTGCTTTCGCCCGGTTGGCTTTCGCCCAGGTTGGCTTTCGCGGGTTGGCTTTCGCCTGGGTTGGTTTTCGCCCGTTGGCTTTCGCCCGGTTGGCTTTCGCCCAGTCTGGCTTTCGCCCGGTTGGCTTTCGCCCGGGTTGGCTGTCGCCTGGGCTCGTTTTCGCCTGGGTTCGTTTTCGCCCTCCTCTTCCTCTTCTCCTCTTCCCGCTCCTGTTCTTTCATGCTGCTGCTGCTGCTGCTGCTGCTGTTGCTGCTGCTGCTGCTGCTGCTGCTGCTGCTGCTGCTCCCCTCCCTCCCCTCTTCCTCTGGCTCCTCTTGCCCGCAGCCGGTTGGCTGGAGCCCGACCCAACCCGCCCGTTAGGGTCCACCCGACACGCCCCGCCCGTTAGGGTCCGCCCGCCCGATCGGACCCGCACCCTAGGGTTCGCACGTGCGCACTCGAGCGCGCCCCCACACTTTAATGTCCCGCCCACCTGACCCGACCTGCCCGTTAGGGTCCGCCCGACCCGACCCGACCCGTCCCGCCCGTTAGGGTCCGCCCGACCCGACCCGACCCGCCCGTTGAAGTTCGCGCGAGCTCGTTCTGGCGCGCCCAACACTTTAGTGTCCCGCCCGCCCGACCGACCCGACCCGCCCGTCAGGGTCCGCCCGGCCCGGCCCGACCCAAACCGCCCGTTAGTGTCCGCCCGCCCGACCCGACCCGCCCGCTAGGGTCCGCCCGACCCGACCCGACCTGACCCGCCCGTTAGGGCCCGCCCGACCCGACCCGACCCGTCCCGCCCGTCAGGGTCCGCCCGCCCAGCCCGACCCGCACGCTAGGGTTCGTGCGTGCTCACTCGAGCGTGCCTCCACACTTTAGTGTCCCGCCTTCGACCCGACCCGCCCGTTAGGGTCCGCCCGACCCGACCCGACCCACCCGTTAGGGTTCACGCGTGCTCACTCGAGCGCGCCCCACACTTTAGTGTCCCGACCCGATCCGCCCCGCCCGTTAGGGTCCGCCCGACCCGACCCGACCCACCCGTTAGGGTTCACGCGTGCTCACTCGAGCGCGCCCCACACTTTAGTGTCCCGCCCGCCCGACCCGACCCGCCCGTTAGGGTCTGCCCGACCCGACCCGACCCGCCGCCCGTCAGGGTCCGCCTGCCCCACCCGACTCGCCCGTCAGGGTTCACGCGTGCTCACTCGAGCGCGCCTCCACACTTTAGTGTCCCGCCTTGCCCGACCCGACCCGCCCGTTAGGGTCCGCCCGACCCGAACCCGTCCCGCCCGTTAGGGTCCGCCCGACCCGACCCGACCCGCCCGTTAGGGTCCGCCCGGCCCGACTCGACCCGACCCGCCCGTTAGGGTCCGGCCGACCTGACCCGACCCGTCCCGCCCGTCAGGGTCCGCCCGCCCGACCCGACCCGCCCGTTAGGGTTCGCGCGTGCTCACTCGAGCGTACCTCCATACTTTAGTGTCCCGCCTGCGAGACCGGAACCGACCGTTAGGGTCCGCCCGACCCGACCTGATCCGCCCCGCCCGTTAGGGTCCGCCCGACCCGACCCGACCCGCCCGTTAGGGTCCGCCCGACCCGACCCGACCCGCCCCGCCCGTCAGGGTCCGCCCGCCCGAACCGACCCGCCCGTGAGGGTTCACGCGTGCTCACTCGAGCGTGCCTCCATACTTTAGTGTCCCGCCTGCAGCCCGACCCGACCCGCTAAGGTTTGCTCGACCCGACCCGATCCGCCCCGCCCGTTAGGATCTGCCCGACCCGACCTGACCCACCCGTTAGGGTTCACGCGTGCTCACTCGAGCGCGCCCCGCACTTTAGTGTCCCGCCCGCCCGACCCGACCCGCCCGTTAGGGTCCGCCCGGCCCGACCCGACCCGACCCGCCCGTTAGGGTCCGCCCGACCCGATCCCGTCCCGCCCGTTAGGGTCCGCCCGCCCGACCCGACCCGCCCGTCAGGGCCCGCTCGCCCGACCAGACCCGCGTGTTAGGGTCCGCCCGGCTCGACCCGACCCGTCCCGCCTGTTAGGGTCCGCCCGCCCGACCCGACCCTCCCTTTAGGGTCCGCCTGGCGGGTTTCTCGGCTCGGCGCTGCCCGCTGCCCGTCCGTGCGCTGCCCGCTGCCCGCCCTGCAACAAGGGTCTCGAGCCTCTTCCTTCCTCGCCGCGCCACCGCCCCCTACTCCTGCACGGCGACTTCCGGCCCTGACTTCCGACCCCCAGATTTGTTTACGCCGTCGGCTCCCTGGGGTCCGCAGTCGTTCCCAAGGACATACTTTTATCCTGGCGCGTCCTAGGTAAGGACGTCATGGCCTCCCTGCGGCCGACCCCGGCCCAAAAAACTGACCGTTTTGTTTTTCTCGGGCGTCGGAAGTCTCGGACCAACGCCCCCACCAGCTGCGACCGCCACCACGACCGCCAGCCGCTTCTGGAAGCGGCCCGACACAAGAAATTGCCATTACCATTCATCGCCTGCCCCTGAGTCTGCCCCGCCTGCTCCCCGCCCGGCCCTGGCGAAAGCCAACCCTGGCGAAAGCCAACCCCGGCGAAAGCCAACCCCGGCGGAAGCCAACCCCGGCGACAGCCAACCCGGCGAAAGCCAACCGGGCGAAAGCCAACCCGGCGAAAGCCAACCCCGGCGAAAGCCAACCCCGGCGAAAGCCAACCCCCGGCGAAAGCCAACCCCGGCGAAAGCCAACCCCGGCGAAAGCCAACCCCGGCGAAACGAAGCCCGGCGAAACGAAACCCGGCGAAACGAAGCCCGGCGAAAGCCAACCCCGGCGAAAGACATCCGTGCCGATGAAAGGGGGGGGACGACGAGAAATGGGAATGGGAAGGGGAAGAGGATGAGGAAGAGGGAGGGGGAATGGGGAAGAGGGGGGAGGAGGAGGGAGGAGAGGAGGAGGAGAGAGGGTAGGAGGGAGGAGGAGGAGGAGGAGAACCCCCCTCCTCTCGTCCTCCTCCTCCTCCTCCTCCTCCTCCTCCTACTCCTCCTCCTCTCCTCCTCCTCCGCCTCCTCCTCCTGATCCTCCTCCTCCTCCTCCTCCTCCTCCTCCTTCTCTTTCTCCCCTCCCTCCCCCTCGTATTCCCCCTCCTCGTCATCCCGGCTTGGGCGCAGCAGCTAAGGTCCGCGGAGACTCCCTGCCTGCCGCCGAGGCAGAGGAGACTCGGGGCGGACGAAAGGGAGGACGGCAAAGGGAAGCCCAGCGCCTCAGCTCACGTTGTGCGGCTTCCCCTGCCGCCCCCCTGGCACCGGAGGCGCCCACGCATCGCAGCGAAGCGCCCGTCGGCGGGGCCGAGACCAGCTGCACGCAGCAGGCGTCGCGTACACCCGCCCTCCTCCTCGGCGGCGCGCCCGGGGGGGGTCAGTGAGAGGAGGCGGGCCTCCTCGGAAGGCGGCGGGGCTGCTCCGAAGGCATCCCCTGGCCTCCCGAGAAACTCCCCCTGTGGCTTCGGAGAGGGCTCCGGCAGCTCCTCGGGAGACCCGAGAGGCCCTTGGCGAGCCTCCCGAGGAGGTCCGCCTCCCTCTGCCCGCTGCCCCCCTGGGCATGCCGCTGGCCTTCCCCGTTCCCCCCCTCCTCCCCCTCCTCCTCCTCCTCCTCCTCCTCCTCCTCCTCCTCCTCCTCTCCTCCTCCTCCTCATCCTCCTCCTCTTCCTCCTCCTCCTCCTCCTCCTCCTCCTCCTCCTCCTCCTCCTCCTCCTCCTACTCCTCCTCCACTATCCTCCTCCTCCTCCTCCTCCTCCTCCCCTCCTCCTCACTCCTCCTCCTCCTCCTCCGCCTCCTTCCTCCTCCTCCTCTCCTCCTCCTCCTCCTCCTCCTCTCTCCTCTCCTCCTCCTCCTCCTCCTCCTCATCCTCCCTCCTCCTCCTCACTCCTCTCCTCCCCTCCTCCTCCTCTCCGCCTCCTCCTCCTCTCCTCCTCCTCCGCCTCCTCCTCCTCCTCCTCCTCATCCTCCTCCTCCTCCTCCTCCCCCCTCCTCCTCCTCCTCCTCCTCTCCTCCTCCTCCTCCTCCTCCTCCTCCTCCTCCTCCTCCTCCTCCTCCTCCTCCTCCTCCTCCTCCTCCTCCTCCTCCTCCCCCCACACGGGGCTGGGGAAGATGCGGCCGGAGGATACCCCGCACCGCAGCACCGAGGCATCCCCCGAGGCACCCGGGGCGACGCTGGAGCGGAGCGGCGGGCCCCAGCCAGAGGTATACTCGGCACTCGGGAGTCGCGGCGTGGGTCCGAGGAGCGGCCCCGCACACCAGAGCCCCTCCGGAGCCCCACGTGGTCATCGTGTCCGCGCCTCGGTCTGAGAGACCCCCTCCTCGGGCCCAGCGGTACGTGTGGACGACCGGTCTGGGCACAGAGAACATGGGCACCTGGGCAGCAGCGAGATGATCTCCAGCGGCGCCTTCGGCCGCTGCTTGGCGGGCGGTGTGTAGGTGGGCAACGTCCGCACCGACACACACACACACACACACAGCGAAGCCTGCTCAACATGGACAGGTTCTGCGGTCGAACTTCGTCGGAGTCAGGGGGCCCCGACGCTCTTACTTCTCGCCCTGCGCGCGCGTGGTTGGATAGACGGCCTGGCTTCTGGGTGCTACACATTGGGGCACGTGGACGCTATTTGAGGGTGCACTTGGGGGGTCCGCCCGCGCCGCCACCCCCTCACTCTGATGCCCAAGCGCGCAGTGCTGTGGCCCCCCTTTTCTCTTCCTGCATCCGCCTCGCTCGTGCCGAGGGTCGGCAGCGACGGCAGGGGCGAATAGCCCAGGGGCGGGCATTACTCGCATTCGCCCGGGAGCCCTTTCGAAGACATGGATCATCGGCGCACCCGAATCCATGTTTTGCTCTCCCCTGGGCTATTCGCCCCTATCATCGCCTCTGAGGAGGGCCCTGGCGCGGCCCGGCGGCGACCCCCGGCGAGCTCCTGGGCCGGCCGGCCGTGCTCGGTCGGGAGCCGGCCGAGGAGCCGGGGCGCTCGAGCGAGCCCCCCGCCTTCGTCAGCGCGAAGGTCTCCGCGTCCGCCTCCTCCTCTGGGGCACCCCGGCGGGCCGGCACCCACTCGAGGATCCGGGGGGAGGAGGGGGAGGAGGGGGAGGAGGAGGAGGAGGAGGAGGAGGAGGAGGAGGAGGAGGAGGAGGAGGAGGAGGAGGAGGAGGAGGAGGAGGAGGAGGAGGAGGAGGCGGAGGAGGAGGGAGGAGGAGGAGATGAGGAGGAGGAGGAGGAGGCGGAGGGGAGGAAGGAGAGGAGGAGGAGAGGGAGAAGGAGGAGGAAAAGGAGGAGGAGGAGTAGGAGGAGGAGGAGGAGGAGGAAGAGGAGGAGGAGGAGGAGAAGAAGGAGGAGGAGCGACCGTACCTTCCGTCAGTCCCTCAGGCGTCTATGGCCTCAAGGCATGCAGTGCAGTGGCCGGGCACTCCGTGCCTGCTTTGTACTTAAGCGCGGCGCCAGGCGCTGCGAGACTGCAAGCGCGTAGCTTGTTGTAAAAGTGAAATGAAAGAGCGGTCCGCCGTATGGACTCGGCCAGTGAGTGCTCAGGAATGTCGTGCAGCCCAGCCGCCCCTAAGCCGATGCGGGCGAGGGGGTCGGGCGAGAGGAAGGCACGGGGCAAGGCAAGGAAGTGCAGGAAGCGGGGGCAGGAGAAGTAATGGCCGAGACGGTCTTGGCAGCCGCTGCATCCTAGCAAACAACTCCTGCGCGGGCCGAATGGGAAGCGGTGGCTTGTCCACCATGCTCCTGCCAGCGTCTTATAAACTGGTCAGCGGATCGCGGGGCCTTTCTTGGATAGCCCTGTTGCGAGCGTCTGCCAGCGCTCGTCGAGATTCGCTGGGATCTGTACTGTGGGCATCGCTGCGTGCAAGCGGCGGGCCAGGGTTTCGGCGAACTTGTCGGGGAAGAGGGAGGCGTGGAGGACCGAGGTGAGCGTCCGCTGAGCCCTGGCCCTCCGTTGCTGCTGAGCGGCAGACATCAGCTCGGCTTCTGCCGCTCGCTTAGCTTGCTGCCAAATGGGCAGCGGAATTTTATATGGTGGCGTCGTTTTGCCAAGTGCGTGCCAGTAGTCTACTATTCCGTAGCTCTTCCAAAAGACAGGAGAGACAGTGGCCCGAATTTGGGCCTGGGCCAGGTCCGCGAGGGAAAGTTCTGGATTCAGCTGGTCGTGCGCACGCTGAAGGGCATGAAAGAGGAGGCGGCCATCGCGGGAGCGTTACTGTTGCCGCCCGCCAGGCTAAGACTAGCGACAGTGTGATTACAGCTGATGGGGAGGACGAGTGCGACCACGAGCGAGTGCCGAAGAGGTCGACGAGGCGCCAGGAGTTGGGGGGTGCTCTCAGGATCTTGTGCAACGTGCCCCGTTCGTGGCGAAGGAACGTGGCTGGGAGCGGAAAGTACTGGGTGAGATAAGAAAGAACGGTTATAACACATGTGTTATATAGCTTGATTGCGACTGCTGGGCCTGGAGCGCTGGCGGCAAGCTGTACAACGCGTAGCCAATATTTGTCGAATGCTGCTTCCCATTGGAGATCTAGTGTGACCTCGGGGCCTATGAGGACCCCTAGGTATCGCGCGTATCCTGCTATCTGTACATGCTGCCATTCAGGAGTGAGAAACTCGAGAAGGAGGAGGAGGAGGTGGAGGAGGCGGAGGAGGAGGCGGAGGAGGTTCCAGGGTGGAGGTCTTGGGGCGTCTTTGGTTGTGCCTCCTCGCCGCCATGCGCTGCTCGATTCGCCAATGCATCCTGGCCAGCAGGCGCCCCAGGGGAGCTCCGAGGGTCGACCTTAATCAAGACCCAGACGTCTGGCAGCTCGAAGTCCGGGCGGCCCGTTTGTTCCAGGCTGGCTCTCCAAAAGCAGCGCCAGAAGCGCCGCTCGGGGGCCCCGCGCAAATCCAAGAAGTGCATGCGGACCTTCACAAGCTCATGTCTCTTCAGTGTTTCCCGAATCGATTCTGGAGAGCCCGCCTGCATGGCACGTGCCCTCCGCGGGCCACCCCTACAGAGCAGCACCAGTCCAGGCGGGGGTGCGGATGGATTCTTTTGGGCTTGCAAGATATCAGGGCTCCTCCTACACTTCACCTGGACCCCTCGCACAACACAAGTGAGCGAAACGGCCTCTCCCCTTAGCTTGAGGGAAAGGGGGCCCACAAGAAGTCGATGGTCCCATGGCCTGGGAGAGGCCCCAGGTGTTTCAAAGGATCTCAGAGGCCCAGTAGGTCGGGACCCTCTTCCTCCATGCCAGGAATTCGAGACAGCCTCGTCCCCCTCCTCCCTCCCCGCTCGCCGCCGCAGCCACCTCCTCCTCCTCCTCCTCCTCCTCCTCCTCCTCCTCCTCCTCCCCTCCTCTCCTCCCTCCCTCTCCTCCTCCTCCTCCCCCTCCTCCCCCTCCTCCCCCTCCCTCCTCCTCCTCCTCTCCTCCTCCTCCTCCTCCTCCTCTCCTCCTCCCCTCCTCCTCTCCCGTCCTACCTCCTCCTCCTCCTCCTACTCCTCCTCCTCTCTCCTCCTCCTCCTCCTCGCCTCCTCCTCCTCCCTCCTCCTCCTCCTCCTCCTGCCTCCTCCTCCCACTCCCTCCCCTCCTCCTCCTCCTCCTCCTCCTCCTCTCCTCCTCCTCCTCCTCCTCCTTCCTCCCTCCTCCTCCTCCTCCTCCGCCTCCTCCTCCTCCTCCTCCTCCTCTCCTCCTCCTCCGCCTCCTCCTCCTCCGCCTCCTCCTCCACCCTCCCCCTCCTCCTCCCTCTCCTCCTCCTCCTCCTCCTCCTCCTACCTCCTCCTCCTCCTCCTCCTCCTCCTCTCCCTCCTCCTCCTCCTCTTCCTCCTCCTCCTCCCTCCGCCGGCTCAAAAGCCAGTCCCCCCAGGTCTATGCAGGGGTGCGTTTTGAGGAAAAGACGTCCCAGGGAAAATCCAGCCACGGCGACGAGCCGCCTCCCGCAGGCCCCCCAAAGGGCAAGACACGAGCAAAAACACGTGGCTACACGAATATCGATGCTCCAACCTTGAAACCTCCTCCTCCTCCTCCTCCAACTCCTCCTCCTCCTCCTCCTCCTCCTCCTCCTCCTCCTCCTCCTCCTCCTCCTCCTCCTCCTCCTCCTCCTCCTCCTCCTCCCCATCCTCCTCCTTTCCTTCCCCCCACCCTCCTCCTCTCTCGGGGCGCGGGGTGAGGAGGAGAAGGAGGATGAGGAGAAGGAGGAGGAGGAGGAGAAGGAGGATGAGGAGGGGGGGGGTCAGGTGGGGTATCGATGGTCTCTCTTGGTCCTCCTCGTCCCCCAAGCTGGGCTCGGGCGCAGGGGCGAAGGGCCTGTCGTCCACGTACTCCAGCGAGGTGAGCCCCGAGAGCGCCTTCTGCAAAGTCTGCAAACGAAGGCATGTGAAGCCTACCCCTGCACAGGTCAGATCTCTGAAGCACGCGCTGGGGCTCAGAACTCTGTGGACGTCTGCAGCCAGGCGCACCCCTACATGGGGCGTCCGATATATCAGCGCCGAGTGGACCTGCTGGGATCGGAGCCCAGTTCGAAAGCGAACGCTAGCCCTCGACACTCGAGCTTGAGAGAAGCTAGTCTCTTCTGCCCAGCACAGCTTGCACTACGGACCTTCGCTGCCCCGATGTGCAACACGCAACACGTAGCGTATTGATACGGAGCTCAACACGTGGACTGATGACGTAGGTCCGACGCGAGACCTTCGCCACAACGCGGGCCAATCCGCGGAGCCAGCACGCAGCGCATCGACACGGACGTTTTGAGCACGGCACGTGTTGCGTATCAAAACGGGCGCATCGAGGCAGCTACGCTACGGAATGCTTACCTCTCGCTCACGGAGCCGCCCTGCGGCTTCGGGACTTCTCGCGCGGCAGGTGCCCGCGCCCGCCACGTGCCCAACCCATGCGCTGGCTGGCGGCCCCGACTTTTCGGCGGGTGGTCGCCCGTGTCCGCCGCGTGAGCGCCGCGTGCGTTGGCCCGTGTTTCTGGTGTGCGCGCATCGACTTCGCCACGTAGCCTGCACCGCGTAGACTGCCCCCACATGTATCGATTGCTGCTGCAACCCACAGACTGCCACGCGCAGGTTGCACAGCATGGGTTGAACCAACAAGGTCGCCCCATGTTGTGCAACACGTAGATTGCAAGGCATGGCGTGCACCAAATAGAATGCAGCACGTAGTTTGCACCACAATCCTTCTCACTTCAACAAAAAAGCTATACCACCCTCCAGCGCCAGGTGTTATCGGTCCGCCTTTCCGTATTGCGAAGTCCTTACTGTTGTGCCTCATCTTTCATTTACCACGTTCCCCAAACAGTACTTGCACTTAGGGATTCCTGTATTTATTTTCTAAGGAACTGGGCTCCGTTGTCGCGTCCACCGCCTTGTGGTCGCCGTCGCCGCCCGTTGTCTCGGCTCCGTTGTCGGATCCGCCACCTTGTAGTCGCCGTCGCCGCTCCATCGCCCCCTCGTCGCCGCTCGTCGTTCTGGTTTCGTTGTCGGGTTCGCCGCCTTGTGGTCGCCCTCGCCGCCCCGTCGCCGCCTCGTCGCCGCCCGTCCTCTGGGCTCAGCTGTCGGGTCCGCCGCCTTGTGGTCGCCGTCGCCGTCCCGTCGCCGGCCCGTCGCCGCCGCCCCGTTGCCCCCTCCATAGATTCTCTGTCCTAAGAGAATATTAAGATCTACCCCCCTTCGGGGTTAACGGGCCCATCGCCCATTTTGAATACGAGCTCATACCATCCCAGGCAGGCCGGTAACGGTTCTCCCTCTCATCCTGTGCAAACCAATACTATGCGCGCATTCGTTTACCAACAATCATCAGTTTTCAAGAACCCTTCTGCAACAAAACGGGACGAAGTCCACACGCACGCGTCAAACACATTTGGATCACTTCTCTTGTTAACTTCTCGCCTTTTCGCGTCCATTGCGCTTTTGAGGCCTCAAGATGGACCCAAGATGGCCGAATTAAGAACGAAGGGTCCAAGAGGCCCCCAAGACGGCCCCAAGAGCGCCAATGAGCGCCCCAAGAGGCGATGCTGATGGCCCCAGGGGGAAGAGGAACAGTTGGGACCCCCCCTTTTCATCGATTGCCTCCTAGATGGCCCCACATCGTCGTCGTCGACACCTTCGTCACCAAATCCACCACCATCACCACGACCATCTTCGTCGTCGCCGATTTCGTCGTCACGATCATCACTCGCCCGCCCGAGTTGTGGATCTGCATGGACAAGGTGTGGACGTCATTGCGCTGGTCGAGTTTAGCGAGCAAGTTCCGACGAGTAACTGCACCCACGCCCTCAAGATGCGGGCGAGTGGGTGGGATGTTACAGTCGGGGCGTTGACCTAAGGAACCCAAAATAAGGAACGAGGCCCCTTTTCCCATAAGTTAAACTCCGATTTCCGATCGAAAACCTAAGGAAAACCTGGGGCAAGCTGCAAAACAACTAAGGAACACCGAGCCCCTCCCCAACGAAAAGGGTCCCTTCTTCAGGGCCCCGACTGTAGTTCGAGCATGGGGAGGTGGTCACGCGCGGAGTAGGCTGCACCAAACATATACCCACAAAACCAACACACACACACACACTACATGTGGCATGTGTTTTCACGCGTGCACGCCCAGGGGGGGATACCCAACATGCGGGCGGCAAATTCTCCACATGTAAAAGTACATGCGCTGAGAGGGGTACCCAGCGTTCGTTTGGTACACCTGCGCCGGCCCCGTTTTCACTTTCGAAGGTCCCCAAGCAGGACGGAGAAGGGAGCAGAAGAAAAGGAGCAGGGGGCAGGAGGAGAAGGAGGAGGAAGAGGAGGAAGAGGGGGATGACACAGGAGGCGGGACGACGAAGATGAGAGGGAAGGAAGAAGGAGGCTGAGTGAGGAGGAGGAGCAGGATGAGGAGGCGGAGGGGGGAGGAGAGGGAGGAACGGGAGAAACATACATCATGGAAGCATTGCACATAATGCCTAAACATGGCATCATGTCATAACCTTGGCATCGAGCATAATGGGAAAGTTAAACAAAGCAAGCACAGTGCAGCAAACGAATGGTACCATAGCATGGCACAGCAAAGTGACTGACATTCCTCACCTGGTGCGTGGGTCTCTCAAGCTGGGCTTCACCAGGAACCTCGGTGAACGTCCAGGAGGCAGGCTCCAGGGCGGCATTTGAGTGAAGCCGGAAATTAGAAGTTGGAAGTTCAGTGAAAGTAGAAGTGGCCAGGGCTGGAAATACTGGCAGGGGCTGCAGCGGGCCCGGCGCTATCGCAGTGAGGTCGCCAGGGAGCACAAAACTGGACAGAAACTGGCCAGGGCTGGAAAGAGTGGAAGACCTGGCCCTGGCCACCTTTTCCATCTCCCCTGTGAAACTTACCGGCGGCGCCTTGGACAGGGCCTCCTCGTCCTCCTGCAGAGGGTTCCCCTCCAGCAGCAGCTCCCGCATCGACACCATGGCCGACAGGCGCTGCACGCTCTCTGGCCGCTCCAAGAGGTTGCCGCTGAGGTCCAGTATCTCCACGGAGGGCCAGCTAGAGCTGAGGCTGGTAGGGAGATCGGCGATCTGATTCTCTGCAAGGCTCACCTCCGAGAGCTGCATGCAGGTTGGCAGGTTCCGCAGAGCGTCCGCGGTGAGCTGATTGCCAGAGACGTCCAGGGATGCGAGGCTGGGCAAAAGCTGCAGTTGCCTTCACAAGTTATGCTTGGCTGCGCCGAAGATGGGGGCAAATTACGAGGCGGGTTGGCGCATCACGGCCCGAGGCATGTGCGATGACGAGGGGGGGGGCCAAGGGAGGAGTTGAAAGACGAGGAGGGGGCGATGAAATCTGGGGGATTTCGTGGCCTGGGCCCTGATGTCCACACACCCCTAGTCCGCATCCCCCTCTTCGGCCGCCCTGGCAAATGGGGGGAGGGCTCTCCCCACCAATGGGGGGAGGGCAAAGGGGGGGAGGGCTTTCTGAGCCAGTCTAGGGCACAATCGCCATCTCACAATCCTCCAGGTGCCCAAGTCAGGGTGTGGGCTTCGATGCCAGGCCTGACGCCGAACAAATCTCGAGACGGTCATCCCAAAATCCGCTCGGCGTGACTGGCTTTCATGTGCGCACGCTTGCTCGAAAGTCTCAGGGCGGACAAGCGGGAGGGGGGGAAGCGAAGAGAAGCGAACTCCAGAGTCGTGCGTGCTCCTCTGGGGGGCTCGACCGTGCCCATCAAGGCATGGCGTGGAGGCCGTGGCATCGACGGGAAGATCTTTCAGCCAAGCTCGTGACACGTGTGCCCGCCCGTCTGAGGACCACCCCTCGGTGCACTCAGCGGCCCGGATCCCTCGTAGCAATGGGCATAGCAAAGGGGAGGGGGGGCATAGTAAAGGGGGGGGGCCCTCCCGCTGCGGGCCCTCCTCCTCCTCCTCCTCCTCCTCCTCCTCCTCCGCTGGGGGCATAGTAAAGGCGAATCAGCTCACGTAATTAGCCGGCCCTCCCGCTGCGGGCGCCTCCCGGCGCTGGAGAGGCGCGCGCGCCCCTGTCGAGGAGAGCGCCCGGCGGCAGGGGCCGAGGCCGGCTGCATGCCGCAGATCCTCCCCGTCCTCCTCCTCCCCCTCCTCCTCCTCCTCCTCCTACTCCTCCTCCTCCTCCTCCTCCTCCTCCTTCGCCTCCACTCCTCCTCCTCCCGCCTCCCCCTCCCGCCTCCTCCTCCCTCCTCCCTGCCCCCCCTCCTCCTCCTCCTCCTCCTCCTCCTCCTCCTCCTCCTCCGCCTCCTCCTCCTCCTCCTCCTCCTCCTCCTCCTCCTCCTCCTCCTGCTCCTCGGTTTCGTGCGTGGTTTTTCCCCAAATGATCAAGGGTGCTCCTCGATGGTCCTCGCCGAAGGAAAAATGCACACGTCCGAGCGATGCCAAGCAAATGTCGGGACCACACTTGGCCCGTCCCGCAACCGCCCCTCGCCCGACCCGAACATCGAGGTTCGGGGCGCCAGCGGAGAGGGACGGGAGCCCCCCCCCGGTTTCGATCGCCGCGCCTGGAGGGCTCCAGACCGCCGCCCTGGCCCCCGCCGTGCGGGCGCGGGGCGGCACCCGCCACGGCCAGCGTCGCGCAGGGCCTGGGCGGGGCGCCGAAGAAGGAGAGGCTCGTGAGCTGGTTGCCCGAGAGGTTCAGCTCGTCCAGCTTGTTCTGAGCTCGCAGCTGGTCGGCGGTGACGTCGGCAATCTGGTTGTTGCTGACTCTGAGCACCTGCAGTGCGCTCAGGCCAGTGAGCCCGGCGAGGGTGCTGAGGCGGTTGCTGCAGAGATGCAGCTCCTTCAGCCTCGCCAGCTTCGCCAGGCCCTTGCCAATGGCCTGTATCCTGTTGTTGTCCAGATTCAGATGCTCCAAAGAGACCAGTGCATCCAGGCCTTCTATAGACACAATACGGTTGTCCTCCAAATATAAAGCAGATAAATTTCGGCATGGCTCAAGGCTGCTTATCCGCGATATCTGGCACCCATACAACTTGAGCTCCTTCAGCCTGTTCATGCCGTCCAGACCTGATATCTCCGCAATGTTGTTAGAAGATAGATTCAGCGTGCGAAGATTCGGTGCGTACTGCTCAAGGCCGGATATCTCCTGAATGAACTTGAAATGGAAGTTCAAGTCGACGACCTTCCCGGCCTCGCTGCCCTCGACGCAGTCCTTGACAATGTCCTCGATCTTCGTTGCGGCACCGCCCAGCCAGCGGTTCCCCTCACGGATCTGCTTGAGAGCATAGCTGTTGCCTCCTAGAGCGACGTGCTGCAACGTGGCGTTCCCAATCGGATTGCCGCCGCCACCCTCCGCATCGTCGAAAACACAAAGAGCCATGGCGCCCCCCGCGCTTTGGCACGATGCCTGCAGCAACGGTCGAGCGGGCAACAACTGACAACAGTACCATTCGGCCCAGATGGCCTCAGACAATTCGGGCAGTGGGAGGCGACAGTGACGCCCATACTTCTGATGACACTGGAAATGCACACAAGGCTATGAGGCTATTACACTCCTGCTGATGCTCAGACGAACAGAACAAACCGCCTGTGGAAACTCAAACGGGTAGCCCCCTTCTCACATGTCGGGGCCAGCGCTTTCCTCCGGGGCCCCCCCAAAAGGGCAGCCAAAGGAAGAGGCTTATAGGCAAGGGAGAGGACGAGAAGAGGAGGACGAGGCGCGGGAGGAAGAGAGGACATCTGGCATATGAACCATGAAACTGGCAATGAATCACACAGATTTCACCCCAGAGACCACATGCTAGCTGTTTCTGAGGCTTTGCACTGTGACGATAACTTACTGCCCAGGAGGACTCCGAGGACTTGAAGCTAGTCTTCGGCATGAGTTTGTGCTGCTAATCCCGCTCGCGCCGGTCAGCCCCTGCCCAGAAGTGTGCCGCGGATAACCAATCCTACAGGATCGGTCGGTCTTCGTGGCAAGACCCAGCCCGCCTTCT
>CAUYUJ010000700.1:0-27500 GCA_963575745.1 Prorocentrum cordatum
CCTCCTCCTCCTCCTCCTCCTCCTCCTCCTCCTCCTTCTCTCAAGCCACTTGGGCCCAAGTTTTTGGGCTCGCTTCTGGGCCTTTCAGCAGGCGCTTGAGATCTCGCCTTCCCCCGGGAAGGTAGCTAACGTGGAAGCATTCAGTCGAAGCCATGTCCCCGCCGCCGCGCAAGCCGCCAGGGACCCGCGGCCCTCCTCCTTGGCAGTCTGTTCACAACGCTATGTGGCGTTGCGGGAAATGCGGCTGCGGGAAAAACATGGGACGTTTCTGGTTCTGCAGGCAGTGTCACAGTTTGCGAGCCGAGGTCGACGTCTCCACGCCCAAGCCACCTGGCGGTGTATGGGCGAACGGTGCTGGTGCAGCGGGGCAGGCCCCACCATCGGCGCCTCCTCCTCAGCCTCGCCCTGTGGGACCACAAGGAGGGGGAGGACAACCAGGAGCTGGTGCAGGCCAGGGCGTCATCCGCGACGCTGACCTCACGGATGACGAGATGCACCAGCTCATCTCACTCAACAGGAAGATGGGCAACCATGGACACGCCGCGGCGCTCCAGCAGCGCTTGGACAAAAGGAAGGCTGGCTCGGCACCTATACCGATTCAAGTGCAGGCGAATCAATCTGACCGAGCCTGGAAGGCCTTGGAAAAGAAACTGTCCAACGAGCTGGAGCAATTCGAGAAGTGGCAAACATGGTTGGCTGATAAGAAGAATTCTATTCACTCCCTTCGTCAACAGTTGGTCGAAGAGAATGACCGCTACAAGACGCTCGTTGCGCAGCTGCAAGCAGAGGTTGCACCACCAAGCTCTCCACCTTCTTCGGCTTCTCTTTCGCTCCAGGACTTACTGGACGGGAAGCAGCTATTCGACGCCACCAGTGTGGAGTCGTTCTACAACGTGGACCCTGAAGTCTACGAGCTTGGCGAAGAGGACCGCAAGCAAATGGCGGCTCGTGCAGAGGACCTCAGCAAGCGGCTTGTCGAGACCACCCAGAACCTCTTCGGGGCGGCGGCCAAGCAGCTCGAGGAGGCCAGGCAGCTGCACAAGTCGCACGTCTCGGGCCTGGCGAAGCGTCGCAAGGCCGAAGGAGCGGCGATGCCTGGTGGTGGTCATGTGGATGACGAAGCTCGTGCGGCGGGACCTTCTCCTGCCGTTCAACCTGAAGATCACTCCGGAGCTTCGGCCAGTGCTGGCGTTTCTGATTCTGACTCGGCCGCCCGCTCCTCTGCTTTGCTTGCCCGCGCCGAGACGGTGCTGGGAGCCGACTTTCAACCACCTGAGCAATCTTTGCCCCCCACCTCGACTGCCTAGGTCGAAGTGGGGGGGAGATTTGAAGTCACCTGAGGCGCCAAGTTTTTTGATACCTCCTGGTCCCTCGGATCCGTCATTGGGGTGCGGCCCTGGTTTGGGCGCCCGTGGGCCTATGTCAGGACCCAGTTTTGGCCCGTCGTCTGGCCCCCCTGTCCCCGAGTCCGACCAGCTTGCCCTCAGATTCCAGACGTGTAATGCCACCTCCTGGGGGCCATGTAAAGAATGGCTCGCCCGCACATCGGCCCATGTCGTGGCCGTTCAAGAACACCACCTCTGAAGTGATGAGTCGTGCCGCTCGGCTTTAGATTGGTGCCTCAGACATGGCTGGAAAGGCCTCTTCTCGCCAGCCCGTCCTGGAGTCGGCGAAGGAAGCTCAGGTGGTGTCGCCTTAGTCTGCCGATCCTTCCTAGGCCTTCACGACCTCCCTCAGGGGTCGGAATTGGTCCCAAGTAGGGCCATTGCGGGTCTGGTTCATCTCCCTGGAGGGCTTGACCAGCCCATCCTGTTCGCCTCGGTGTACATGCATCACTCCGAGGGGCTGACGGACCGAAATCTTGACATCTTGGGGAAGGTTGGGTCGGCAGCAGAGGTGTATGCTAGTGAATGTTTGGTCGCGGCTGAATTCAACATGTCGCCCGACCTCGTCCAGGACAGCGGGTTCACTGAACGCCTCCATGGGAACCTGATCATCCCCCAGGGCGAGGGGGCCTGCCTCACCACGGGGGGCATCAAAATGCTCGACTATTTCGTTGCGACGAGTGGGGTCTCGAAGGTTATTCAGTCGGTCGACGTGGTTGCCACCTCGCAGCTCGCTCCTCACTCACCTGTCGAAATCGTTCTGTACCCTCGTGCTTGTAAGATGCAGGCTTTGGGATTTTACAAACCTCCTCCCATCCCTGCCCAGCGGCCTATCGGGCCCTCTAAACGGCCTCCCCACTGGGGGCGGCTCCAGGGGCAGGCGAGCGCCCTTCTCGATTCTTTGGTCCCAGGGGAACCCGTCGGTCAGGCTACCCAAGAGTTGAGTAGGGTTTACGGGCGCTGGGCTCGTCTGGCGGAGTGTGAAATCGCTGATGCTGCACATATCACCCTCCCGTACTACGGGGCCAGGAGTAAGGGCCCCAAGTTAGTCTGGCAGCCTGTCTTCAAGAGCGGCTCTTCCAAGGGCCGCCACCCGCGTCTGTTCGCCATCAAGTGGTTGTCCCACACCTTTAGGCACTGGCACGTACTCCCTCGCAGTTCGCAGGCGCGTGGCCAGAAGAGCCAGATGCTGCTGGAGATTCCCTCTGAGTTCGCGAGCGATCTGGATAGGTATCAGGCGCTCGTCAAGTCCATTCACTCGTTCGTGTCGATCGTCGCGGCTCCAGGTGGTCGGCTCTGCGTGGAGGATGAAGCTCATCAGGAGCACCTGTCGCACATCCTTGGCGAGTTGGATGCCGCCATAGTCCACGAGCAGTCGGATGCTAGGACTCAGGGAGGGAAAAGTTGGAAGGAATGGCTGTTGACCAACATTGAAAAGGGAGGGAGGAACGCTCACCTCGCTCGCAAGCCTGCTGCGGGCTGGAAGCCTACCACGACCCTCAGCTCGGCTGGGGTTGTGCTCTCTGACCCTCTTTCTCTGCTGGAGTCTCAGTCTTCGCTCGATGCTGAATTATGGGGTGCCAAGTCGACGGGGCCCCCCGCGCTCGATGAAGGTTCGAAAGGTATGTGTAGCCCCCTCCCTTTCTTGCAACCCGAATTTCTCAGGATGATCTCCTCCAGGTACTCCCCCAGGACTGCTTTTGGGCTCGACGGTTTCCACATGAAACACTACTCCTGGATGACCGACGATTGCTTGTACGTCGTGGGCCTAATGCTGGCCATCATGGAAATGACCTCCTCACTCCCCTTCCAGATCCAGCTGGTTCAGCTGGCGCTCATCATGAAGCCGCACGGCGGCTGGAGGCCGATTGGCCTGTTCTGCAGCATGTACAGATTGTGGGGGAAAGCGAGAAGGGTGATAGCACAGCAGTGGGAATTGGAGCATCCTCGAGCTTATTTCGCTGGCCAGTCTTTTGCTTCGGCCAGTGACGTCGTGTGGCGTCAAGGAGTCAGGGCTGAATGCTCCTATCGTCGTGGTTTGGTGGCGGCCACGATTCTTTGGGACTTGTCCAAGTTTTACGAAACCATCGACCTCGGGCTTTTGGAACAGCGTTGCGTGCAACACGGGGTCCCTGTGGCCTTATATCGTCTCTCGATCGCGGCCTACCGAGGGGCCCGGTTTATTTGCATGGCTGGGTACGTCTCGGGCCCGCTGATGGCGGCTCGAGGGGTTATCGCGGGTTGTTCGTTAGCCACGACATGGGTCAAGGTCTACATGGTCACCCCTCTTGACTCCTTGAAGCTCGGGCCTAGCGTCCAGCTGGACCAGTGCATCGATGATAGCGGGCTGTCTGCGGTGGGTTCCAAGGCCCAGGTCGTGCATGATTTAAAGGAAGCCTCGCAGGGCCTGCACGACGCTCTCACTTTGGACATGAAATGCAAGGTGGCGCCTGATAAGGCCTCTTTTGTCTGCTCATCTGCTGAGGTCTCTTCGCAGCTTCGTCAGTTCCTGGGGCCCCTCGCTGGGCCGATCACGGACAGTGCCGTGAACCTGGGGATCGACGATGCTGCAGGGAGACCCAGACGAGCCGCCAGGAGAGGCCACAAGTTTAGGGTCTGCGTGGACACCCTGAAAGCTTCTACAAAGAAGCTCGTCAAGCTGAGTTGCAGCCTCGGTAAGTATTGTAAGCGTATTTGGGTCTCTGGGACTTTGCCTGGGGTTCTCTACGGGGCGGAGATCCATGGGCTTTCGGACTTCGAGTTGGCGAAGATCCGTCGTGAAGCGGGGCGCGTTCTGAGACCTGGTGCGGGGGGGCGTTCGCTGACCGCCACCCTCCATCTGAACGATGACCCGACTTGGGTGGGGGCTGTGGCCCCCGTGGTTAGGTACGCCAAAGAAATATGGGCGCTCCAGACGGGTGCCTATCCCTACACGATCCCTTTGGACCAGTTGAGACTCAGCTGGGAGACCGCGTTCGCGGCGGCGGAACCTAGGTGGCGCGACGTCGGGGGACCCATGAGCGCCATGCGTCTTTCCCTTATTCGCATCAAGTGGTCTATGTCAGATTTCGTCACGATCGTGAACGATTTCGGGGAGACGATATTGCTGACGAGCGTGTCCCCAGCTATGCTGAAGAAAATGTTGCAGCAGGCCTGTCGGCGTGCCCTGGAGCGTGAGGCTTCGGCTAAGCAGGGCCTGTCTTGCGATCGATTGTGTTTCGACATCGTCCGATCTCGCCTCCGATCGTCGCGGGTCACCTCCCAGGAACGTGGATCGATCAGGAGCTTGACTTGCGAAGCGCTCTGGACTCGCGATCGGGCGATCAAGGTCGGGTACCGCGGTCTCGAGGATCGATGCGAGCTCTGCGGTTTCACTGGCGATTCGACCTTCCATCGACTCTGGCGCTGCCCTGCCGTCGCCTCCAGGAGAGAGGAGACCGTTTCACAGAGTTTGATTGATGAAGCCGCTGACGCGGACCTGGCCGACCCCGAAGTTGCTCTGCTTTTCACCAGGGGTGTCTTTCCGCATCCTGGAGACGTCTTCCCTCGGCCGTCTCGGGAGTTTTTGGATTGTGAATTTCAGGCCAGATGTGAATGGGTTGAGCCTCCCCAGGACGGTGGCACCTTTGATGGCGATATCTTCCTTGACGGTAGCTGCTTCCGTCATGAGATTGCCGAGCTCTCGCGTGCTGGATATGGGCTCGTTAAGGTCGACTCTTCGGGTGACAGGGTGTGCCACATCTATGGGCCTATCCACGCCCCTTTCCTCCAGACCTCCCAGTGTGCCGAATTCGCTGCCCTGGCCCGCGGCGGAGTGGAGGTCATGAGTGACGCGAGCCAAGGGCCCGTCGCCGAGATCGGCGAGGACCGACATCCTGGGCAGGAGCAGCCTCGCCTGTCAACTTTTTATAGCGACTGCTTGAACGTGGTCTCTCCTTGTGCTGGGGACAAGAGTTCGCAGCTGAGCTATCGCCGCCCGTTCGCGGGGCTGATGATGATGTATCGTCTTGGGGTGTCGTCGGTCCAGTCGGTCGTCAAAGTCGATGCCCACAAAGACCCGCACGAAGCGGGCATATCCTCCCTGGAGCGCTGGAGGCGCCTCGGGAATGACCTGGCGGATCGTGCCGCCAAGCAGGGTGCTGGACTCCACCCCCGTCCGTCGGAGGCCGAGGAGAGCCGGCTGCAATGGCAAATTAAGATAGCCAAGGCGGTCTGCAAGCTCGCAGCGACGCTGCTGCCAGCGTGGCCGCCGTTGGATTTGACCGACTGCTACTGGGAGCGCCCCCCCGTCGAACCTGCTCCTCCCTCGCGGCCCCATGCTTGGACGTGGGAGAAGCGCGAGGGGTATTTCGGATTTGCTTTCTGGCGTTGCCAGCACTGTTTGATCGTGCGCAAAGGACGCTCGATACCGCCGCCAGGTTCTTGCTCGAATGAATCGAAGCTGGACGGCCCATCCCTGAGAGCGCTCGGGCACCATGCCATATCGCTGCTCGTTTCTGATGGCTCCTTCCTGACTGTCTGTCTTAGGTGTCATTCCTACGGCTCGCTGGGTTATATTCGGGGCTTAGCTCAGCGATGTCAGCCACCGACGCGTAAGAAGACCGAGACTTTCAATGCTATTTGTAAGGGTCGGCATCCGTCGAAATCCGAGCTTCGTGTGGAGCCCGCGCCGTGGCGTTAGTTTTTTCCCGCTGTTTCCACGGCACTGCGGGACTGGCAGCCGTCTCGGCGTGAGTCCCCCCGCAGTTGCCGTGACGTCAGCGGTGGGGCAGGGCTGGTGGCGAAAGTGGCAGGAGGCGCCACCCAGCCCTGCCCCCTCCTCTGGGGGGAGGCGCCGTCCCCCCAGAGAGTGTGGCTTGGCAGTAGTGGATGTCAAAAAAATCCTCCTCCTCCTCCTCCTCCTCCTCCCCCTGTTTCTCTCCTCCTCCTCCTCCTCCTCCTCCTCCTCCTCCTCCTCCTCCATTTCCTCCTCCTCCTCCTCCTCCTCCTCCTCACCCTCCTCCTCCTCCTCCTCCCCATTTTCTCCCCCTCCTCCTTCCTCCTCCTCCTGAATCACCTCCTCCTCCTCCTCACTGCCTATTAACCTCCTCCTCCTCCACTCCTCCTGCTCCCCAAGGTCTCCTCGAAGCGGGACGCTTACGCAGACAGTGGGGCGGGCCGCCAGGGAATCAGCGAGCGCTGCGAGGGCCGCCTTCGATCTGATTCGATGCGGCTCCCCAATCGAGCGAGTCTAGGGGGCCACAAATGCAAACCCTAACCCCTACCCCCCACGATTATCTGGTGAGGGTGGTTCACCTTCGCTCGGGAGTCTCCCGAGAACGAATGAAACCCCACCCTCCCCTCAGAAATCGTGGTGGGTAGGGGTAGGGTTTGCATGTGGCCCCCTAGAGTTCGGCCTGACTCGGTTCGGTTCGATTCACCGGCATCGGCCAGGGCCAGACAGAGCAGGGCGCGGCGATCCGATGTCGATTCGATTCGGGGCGGCTCGTTGGCCATCAGACTCGTTTCCGATCCGAACCCGTCTCGCGATTCGATCCAGCTCAGGCCTGTCCTCCCCGGTCTCTCACCATGGTTAAGGGGCGTGGACTCGCTTTGCTCCTGTTACTCGGCGTCGCTCTCCTCTTATTCCTCGTCCCGCTGCTGAGCCAACGGTTGTCGACGTTGCCTCATCACGGCCAGTCATGGCTTTTTACCTAACAGCGAAGACTGATAGGTTTCTAGTGGTGTCAAAAGAGGTCACAGATCACTCCACATTGGGGTCCGGGCAGGTGTTGGGAGTTGCCGGGCGGCAGGGTGCCCCGCTCGTTTTTCACCAACAGTCACACACTTCGTGCTCTTCGACTTCCCAGAACTCCATTCCCAGGCTCATTCTGAATAACCGGATGCAACAGTCACACACTTCGTGCTCTTCGAGATCCCAGAACGCCATTCCCGGGCCACATTCTGGAGGGCCGGATGCAACAGTCACACACTTCGTGCTCTTCGAGTTCCCAGAACTCCATTCCCGGGCCACATTCTGGATGCTGAGTTCGCAGAGGGCTGAGAACTGGGCCACATTTTGATGCCGGAGCCAACTGTAGGCCACTTCGTGCTCTTCGAGGCTGGAGGCTGAGGCCAGTGCTGAGTGCTGAGGCTGATGAGGGCTGAGAATGGTGATGCTGAGGCTGAGGCTGAGGCAGGCAGAGGCTGATGAGGCTGAGGCAGGCTGAGGCTGAGGCCGAGGCTGAAGGCAGGCTGAGGCAGACGCTGAGGCAGGCTGAGGCTGAGGCAGGCTGAGGCTGAGGCTGAGGCTGAGGCAGGCTGATGCTGAGGCAGGCTGAGGCTGAGGCTGAGGCTGAAGGCAGACTGAGGCTGAGGCAGGCTGAGGCAGACGCTGAGGCAGGCTGATGCTGAGGCAGGCTGAGGCTGAGGCTGAGGCTGAGGCTGAGGCGGATGCAGGCTGATGCTGAGGCAGGCTGAGGCACAGAGGCTGAGGCTGAAGGCAGACTGAGGCTGAGGCTGAAGCAGGCTGAGGCTGAGGCTGAGGCAGGCTGAGGCTGAGGCTGAGGCAGGCTGATACTGAGGCAGGCTGAGGCTGTGACTGCGACTGCCGCTGCCACTGCGACTGTCATCGCGAATGCGACTGCGACTGCGAGAACAGCAGAACTCTACAACTGGATTCTCATCTGAATCTTAAGGGGAATGCTTCCATATATGCTTCTACACATCGCTGTTAGGTTGCTTTGCCGGGATAATATTAGTCTTTCCCCCGAGAAGGTTCGTCGTCGTCGTTTGCGTCCTCGCTGCGGCGCAGTTCCCAGCTTTGCGCCTCGCAAGCGTCCCTTGCTGTTTCCCACAGCCAGGCGTTGGGATTTCCGAGTCTGCATTGCTCTTGTTCTGTGCCATGGCGGACGCGCCTCCAGCCAGCGGTACTGATTTAGCCGATGTGTTGCGAAGGCACGGCGCCATGGATTGATTGATCGCCTTGGTCTCCCTCTTCGTTGCGTCTACTGTCTTGGCGTTGCGCCGCGCCCTCCCCCATTGCGGACAATCGCTCGTCGAAGCCTTTTCCCTCCTCTTCGTGTCGTCCCTTAGTATTTTGCCGAACCCCCCCTCCTGCAGACACCTGCTCGTCGTCGCTGGCGGTTCTGCTCCTGCCCCGCACTCTTCGCCCGATGCTGAGCTGGCAGCCGGCGGCTAAGTCGGGAGATTTCAGGATTTGGCGTTGTCTCCCCAACAGTTGAAAGCATCATGGTCGTGCATGCGTGATGTTCCCGTCGTATAGATTTACGCGCGTGGCGGTGTAAGAGCACGCCGGCGGCCGCAGGGCGAGGAGGACGACGACGCGGATGGGCCTGCAGCTTAGCCTCCCGAGAGGTCCGAGAGTCGAATAAGGAAGAACGGCATGTGGTAGGTTCGCGTCGTGTCGACAGACGGCGATCCCGCCGTCGGCGTTCAGCGTTGAACGCCGCCGGCGACCAGAATCGGTCGATGTTGAACGATCTGAGGTGTCGGGAACGGCCGATCGTTCAAGGTTGAACGATCCCCGCGGTGTCAGAGGCCAACGCCGAAGTCGGCACATGGCGAACCTGCCGTAGGCAAAATGCGTAGTTTGTCGGAGGTCCACGCGGATGTCTTGGGTCAGCGCTAGGCCTTCTTTGGCGGCGCCGCCCCTGGCGCGCCCCGCGCGCCAGTGAGCAGGGGGCCCAGCGCACATCCAGGAAGCCGCGCGGGCCTCCGAAAGCTAGTGTGCATGAGTACTCGTTGCTTGCATCGTTCTTACGATCCGTCTTCTTCGTTGTATTCGGTCCATCCCGCCACCGTGCCTGGCTTGTATGCGTCTTGCGGTCTCTTCGGAGCGCTCGCGGGGGCCTCTGGGGGGCAGTTTGGGGGCCTCTTGGGAGCCTCTGGAGGGCCTCTTGGGGGCCTTTTGGGGACCTCTTTGGGGCTTCCTGCGGGCCTCTTGGGAGCCTCTTGGGAGGAGCCTCTTTGGGGCTTCTTGGGGGCCTCTTGCGGCCTCCTGGGAGCCTCTCGAGGCCGAGGGCTCGAAATGTCCGTTCGGGTTCCCCGCCTGGCCCCCCTCTTGGAGCCGTCTTGGGAGCCTCTTGGGCCGTCTTGTAGCCCTTTTGGGTCGTGTGTGGGCCCTCCTGGAGGCCTCTTCGGCTGTCGCTGGGCGATATTGGAGACCTCTTGGGCCATCTTAGAGCGTCGGGAAGCCGAAAAGGCGAAAAATAAATGATGTTTGCCTCTTGGGAGTGCTCTTGGAGGCTTCTTGGGGCATCTTCGAGGCCCCTTGGGTCGTCTGGAGGCCATCTTGGGCGTGTTGGAACGATACTTGGACCGTCTGGGTCCTGGTGCTTTCTCTGCCAGTTTTGGGGCCCTCCTGAGCGAGGGGATCGTTTCGGAGGCCCACGCGAACCAAGCCGAAAGGGCCCGGTCAGGAGCGCTCGGGAAATTGGTGGCCCAGGCCTTTAAGAGCTTTTACAAATTTGATTCACCGTTCAGGGTTGCATGGGCCTTGGGGCACTCCATTTCGTGCCAGAGGCAGGGTGGCGGATTATTATTCTTACTAGCAGTCGTAACATTAAATACCGTCTCCTCTTGACATGCGATACTGGTTCGCAATACTATGTTTATGTTATAGTGTTGTTATTGCTAGTAGTGCTATTGTTTAAATATGGTTGTTAGCATTATAGTAATAGTAATACAGTATTAAGAAGAAGACGACGAAGAAGAATAACGAATAATTACCCTGGCGACGTGCCCAACCCTTGCGCAATGCGGGGCAGGAGTAGCTTGGGAGATTTGACGAAAAGGCGGCGACGTGACATGGACGCATATACTTCTGCGAACGGCATTCGGAAGGTTCGCAGGTCCCCAATCAAGGGAAACACGATGAGTGACGAAGTGAATCCTTGAGTCACTAAGGAAGACGCAAGGTCCAAAAGGAGACGGTGGGCAAGGGGCTTGAAACGTCGGCGGGGCAGCGACAACATGACATGGCCCCCCAAGGACGGCGAGCTACCGCTCAGGTATGCGCAGTGCCTCACTCCGCTGGACCCACCAGCAGCCCTCAAAAGTGGCGAGCCCACCAGCAGCCCTCGAAAGTGGCGACAGTTTCGCAGATCGCAGCCCCCCAGGGACGGCGAGCTACCGCTCAGATCCGCGCGGTGCCTCACTCCGCTGGACCCACCAGCAGCCCTCGAAAGTGGCGACAATGTCGCAGATCGCAGGCCCCCAGGGACGGCGAGCTGCCGCTCACGCGCGGTGCCTCACTCCGCTGGACCCACCAGCAGCCCTCGAAAGTGGCGACAGTTTCGCAGATCTCAGCCCCCCAGGGACGGCGAGCTATCGCTCAGATCCGCGCGGTGCCTCACTCCGCTGGACCCACCAGCAGCCCTCGAGAGTGACGACAATGTCGCAGAAGTCGCAGCCCCCCAGGGACGGCGAGCTACCACTCAGATCCGCGCGGTGCCTGATTCTGCTGGACCCACCAGCAGCCCTCGAGAGTGGCGACAGTTTCGCAGATCGCAGCCCCCCAGAGACGCGAGCTACCACTCACGCGCGGTGCCTCACTCTGCTGGACCCACCAGCAGCCCTCGAAAGTGGCGACAGTTTCGCAGATCGCAGCCCCCCAGGGACGGCGAGCTACCGCTCAGATCCGCGCGGTGCCTCACTCCGCTGGACCCCACCAGCAGCCCTCGAAAGTGGCGACAATGTCGCAGATCGCAGCCCCCAGGGACGGCGAGCTACCGCTCAGATCCGCGGGGTGCTTCATTCTGCTGGACCCACCAGCAGCCTTCGAAAGTTGCGACAGTTTCGCAGATCGCAGCCCCCCAGGGACGGCGAGCTACCGCTCAGATCCGCGCGGTGCCTCACTCCGCTGGACCCACCAGCAGCCCTCGAAAGTGGCGACAGTTTCGCAGATCGCAGCCCCCCAGGGACGGCGAGCTATCGCTCAGATCCGCGCGGTGCCTCACTCCGCTGGACCCACCAGCAGGCCTTGAAAGTGGCGACAGCTTCGCAGATCGCAGCCCCCCCCCCCCCAAGGGGCGGCGAGGCCTCGGAGGAGGAGAAGGAGGAAGACGCGACCGCGGTGTTTTATTCAAAACGAATACACAGCCAATGAGGGTCCGAAATAAGGATAAGAATGCTAATAAATCATCTGAATACGATCAATGAGTAAATAATGATGGGGACAATGATAATGATAATGTGAACATGATGATGATGATGATAAGTATTATTAGTATGCAAGTCTTCTTCGTCTAATGGCGAAGGCATTACGGCCAGTGCAGTGCCGCCGACCCTGAAGGCGGGACCTCCCACGGGAACCCCGCTGGTGACCCAGGACCCCATTACCACACATCCCCCCCACCACATTACCACACCTCCCCCCCGCACCACCACCCGCACCCCGCCCGACCCCCCCTCGTACGCCCCCCCCCCCTCCCAGCAGGGAAGGGATACAGGGAAGGGCCCTCCCCTTCGATTGACACTTCACTACGACGCTCCTTTCCCTTGTTCCTCAAGTTCCTTGGGGCTGACGACGACGACGACGACGACGACGACGGCGGCGTCTTCCACGCGCCGTCGGCGGATGTTTCTTCCTCGTCCGGCGGGCCTCCGCCGCCCGCGCGGCCGCCCGGGGATCGAGCGCCCGCGCGCGTTTTCCCCGCCCTCGTGGGCGGAGGGCCGGGAGACCACACGCCGCCTCCCACCAAGCCACCCCATTATTTTCAGGAGGGGAAAAAACACACAGACACAATGAATCGTCCACCCCCAGGAAAATATGGGAAAGTATGGGAAGCGGGGGGGAAGACAAAAACCAAGAAAATATGGGCAAATATGGGGAATCCTTTTATTTATGTGTTATTAATTGTCTGTCCCAGGGCCCCTTCATTTTGGCGTTGGTTTTTGGGCAGAGGGCGACTGCTCCGGGGGTCAGACAACAGGGGGCACGTTGTATGCAGATGAATGCCGCCATGCACGAGGGAGGAGGAGGAGCCCCAGCGCGACGGGGAGAGAGGAAGCCGGGCCCATTCAGGCAAGTCACTGGTTGCGGCGGGGGAAGCGCCGAGGGGGGGAACCGGCGCCGGCACTGAGCTGCAGCTCCAAACCACCCCAGCCCAACCCGAAGGCCTCAATGTGCCCCCCCATTCCCAATGGAGGGGGCCGTCGGGGAACATTGGACAAAACACATGTGGAACCCGTATCCGAATTCGGGTCTTCGGGTGGGGTTGGAATGGTCTGGTCATTCGCCAGTCGGCACGAGGCGGGGGCCCTCCAGATTCGGTACGACCAGGACGGGTACGGATCGGCCGCGAGCGAGGGCTCTCTCGTCGGCGGCCAGCTCCAGGGGGGAAGGTTTGGGAATTTCGGGTTCGAAGTTCGACAGGGGGGAGGAGGAGGAGGAGGGGAGGAGGAGGAGGAGGAGGAGGAGGAGGAGGAGGAGGAGGAGGAGGGGGAGGGGGAAGGGGGAGGGGGAAGGGGAGCGAGAGGGTTTCTGGGGCGTGTTCGTGGGTTCTCGGCGGGCTCCTGGCCTCGGGACGCGTTCCGCCAGGGGCGCCTCGCTGAGAGCGTTGAGGGGGCGCCCGGATCGTCCCGAACGGCCGCTGGAGACCCGAGGTTCAAGCAGTGGCGAAGCGTGCTGGCTCGCCTGTGGCCCTACCAAACAATGTTCTAAGAACCGTTTGTGGTTTCGGCGAAATGCTCTCAGAACATTTATGGCTGGACTGTCCTGTTTTATCACACTGGGAACATGTTCTGAGAACATTGCTTTGGTCATTAAAACATTTTTGGGTTCTAAGAACATTTCGTGGTAGGGCTATAGGAATGCCGGGACGGTCGGTCCCTGCTCAAGAAGTATGACCCGAAAATTAATTCGGCGGCGAGCCCAGGGGGAAAGTGAGAAGTGGCGGGCCTTCTCGGGAGGTTTGGAAGTCCCCCCCGGCCTTCAGAGAAGCTTTCTCTGAGCCTTCCCCGAAGACGCTGCCAAACCACGTCAGAAGGCCGAAAGCCTGCTGGGAAGCCACGCAGCCTTCTGAGAAGGCCTTCTCCTTCTCACTCCCCCCCTCGCTCGCCGCCGAGAACAGGGTACGGAAACAACGGGCACAAAGTTCAACAGCAGTTTTTGTCCATTCTGAACAGTGTTCGCTGTCAGCGTCGCCGCGGTGGTTGTCCGTTTGAGGCAGGAGGCCGCCTGCCCAACAGCGGCCGCTCTCGGTGTTCGACGGCGCGTGTTGTTGGGCAACGTAACCATGTTCTTCGTACCCACCTCGGGTGTCCACATTTCAAGAGGGAAGAAACCACATAGACACAAATGAGCGCCGATTCCCAGGAAAGCACGGGAAAGATGTGGGAAGGCGCTTGGCCCTGTTCTGAGCGGGCCCGGCTTCTCCCTCTTTCCCGCCGCCGCCGGGCGCCTCCTCCTCCTCCTCCTCCTCCTCCTCCTCCTCCTCCTCCTGCACGGTGGCCGAAGTCGCGTTCCTTGCGCCCCGCCGACGCCTCTTCCGCCAGCGCAGTGGCTCTGCCTGGCCGCTGACGCAAACATGTATTGATTTGCGTGTCCAGGGCCCCCATCAGATCCAGAGCTCCGCGGGGTCGAGGCGGGTGCCCCGAGAGAGAGCGGAGGCGGAGGCCGGCAGCGGCTCCTTGCTCGTTGCCCGTTCCGAGCAGCACCGGCGGCTGCGCCGAGCCCGATTTCCGCTCGCGGCTGCGCTCCATGACGTCGCCATGGTTGGAGCTCGATGTTGATGTCGCGGTGGTCCCAGACAACCTCGAGTCATGACAAAACCACGCCGGAAGGTGTTTCGTTATTTTCGGCATCTGGGGGCCCTTACCGGACCTCGGGGCCGTCAGAAAACGACTCACGATGAAAAAACGGTCCCAGGGAATGGGTCTGGACCTCTCTGGGAGTCGCGTCATTAAAAAATCATGACGTTGGGAGACTGGGGTTGTTGCGCGTTGTGGTGCGCAGCAAGTCGCTGGCGTGCTGTGTGGAGCTGGTGCTGGACGTCGTGGTCTGGGAGTTCTCGTGCGGCGGCGACTCGTAGGAGAACGCGCGCTTGAGCTCTTGTTCACGTAGCCACGTAGCCGTCGATGCCACGCTGGATTGGCTGTAGTCGCAGCCGTGGTGCATCCACCTGACAGGTGACCTGAAGATGTTCACGAAACGAGGTGTAGGAGTATGGGTTGTAAGGAGTGCAAAAGGTATAAGGATGTAGGGAATGTACATGGTATGTGAGCAAAAAGGTTTCGGTCGAGGCTGGCCCCCTGGGGCTGGCGCGCTGCCAAGTTTTCTGGGCAACGTGGTTTCCTCCTCCTCCTCCTCCTCCTCCTCCTCCTCTCGCCTCGTCCTCCTCGTGGCCGCCGCCGTCGTCCTTGCCTGTCGTCGTGTTTCCCAACAGTGCCGTCGGAAGTGTGCAACCGACGGCTGTTTCACATGTGCCAGCGCACCTATTATGTGCACGGCGTCTTGTTTCTTCTTATTTGTCGGATTTGTATTAGGATCACGTTTCTTCTTCTCAGTAGATTTATTTATAGTATGATTATTCGTAGTATTAGTCTTATGATTCGCGTTCTTAGTCTTACTTTTATTATGAGTAGGATGATTCGTAGCATTATTATGATCATTCCGATTAGTATTGTTCTTCTTATTACGAATAATAGTATTAATAATAACGTCAGTATCATTATTATTGCAAGTGTGACTACGATTCGTCTTCTTCACCGCGCTGCACCGTGAGCAAGATGGCGACAGGAGGTTGTGTCTGCCCTCCTCTCCTTCCGGGGGCCGCGAGAGGGGGGGTGGGCTGGCTCGGGGGGAAGCATCGACCCCCCGCCGTCCCCTCCTCTCCGATCGGGGCGTGGGTGCCACAGGCTGCCCGGGAGCGTGGCGGTTCCACACCGGGGGCCTCCCGTCGCCGATCCATCGAGGATGCACAGTGGAAACCCATGCCAAGAAAAACCCTGCTTGCCTCCAGGGTGCCCTGGGTTTCCTGGGTTTTGATGGCTTTGCGATGGAACGCGTGACGCTCCCACACCAGAAACCGATGGACGCCCTGGGGTCTCAGGGTTGGGTTTCTTGTGGAAGGTTTCTTGTGGCCAAGCTCAAACTGCACCGCCGATCTATCGGAGATGTATCTTCGATTCCATGTCATCGGCGTCACCCCAACATACTTAAAGTATATGTGGTTCGTCCCCCCAGGGGCGACGCGCGCACCGAGAAATCTTCTGGTATATGCATCGTGGCGGGCGCTTTCTGGCCACACCGTTCGGGAAACGATCTAATACTACAAGATGGGTATGCTATATGTTCGGGTCGGACGCGCGCCTCCAAGGAGGATATACAGTACTAGTATGTCTCTGTGCGTCCCATGTCATGGTTCCCCCCCAGGGGCCACCTCTGTCAGGCGCGCGTTTGCGGTGTCACATACAGTGAGGGGCGTCGCCTTCCGGGAGGTCACAACGTCGTGAAAGAATCACGGCGTCAGAAGAGGAGGAGGAGGAGGAGGAGAAGGAGGAGGGGGGGAGGACAAGGTAGGTGCGCTCGCGTCATATCTGACATCCTACCCCTCCCTCCCATCCCTTACCATGGCGTAGATCCCCTCTCTACTCGCACAGTCGGCTGTCGAGCAGGGCAATGATCCCGAAAGGGTACGCGATGCATTGTAGAGCACGGCATGGCATGGCGTAGAAGAGCACCGCAAAGCGTAGTATCAACCTAGCATTGCATTGCATGCCGTGGCATGGCACGGGAACTGACGCCAGCGCTGCAGCGGGAGCACGAGTCGAAACGAGCGGAAGCGCGGAAATGAGGCCAGCGCTGCAGCGGGAGCACGATTCGGAACGAGCGGAAGCACGGAAATGAGGCCAGCGCTGCAGCGGGAGCACGATTCGGAACGAGCGGGGCCCAAAATGAGGCCGGCGCCTCAGCGAGAGCAGCATTTTGAACAAAAATGCAGGCGAAAACCCAACTCCGGGGAAACCTGCGTGTAAAAAATCTGTCTGCGGGGGGGGGTCGAGCACTTTCAAACCGTCATCAGGGGAAGAGGGATATTAGCATTCATATTGAGTAATTGTGGAGGGGAGGAGGGGGAAGGAGGAGGAGGAGGAGGAGGAAGAGGAGGAGGAAGGAGAGGCTCCTCCTCTTGCTCCTCCTCCGGGGATGGTGCATGTTTCAGTTTACGGCAGTTTCGCCCCTCTTCGATGAAGCGGCGACCCCGGCGCCAGCGTTCAAGGTCGAGCGCCACAAGTGTCCCAGGTCTGGCCGCTCTCGAACGATCTCCGCTGCCAGAGTGCCGCGATCGCGCAAGGAAAAATGAGTTTGTGATTGGTTGTCCTGTTCTGCGTTGGAGGGCATCCTTGCGTCAGATCGCCATGCGGCCTGGGCCGAGATTCATCACCGAGCGCGTTCCACTACTCGCATAGTGCCTACTCGCAAACGTCCGAAAAGATATATCTTCCTCGATGTAATGGCTCCTAATCCCTCGTGGCAGATCCAGGCCATTTGCGAGTAGGTAGCTACTTTCCGAGCCGTGGAACGCCCTTGTCCCATGCAAGGCCTGCGCGCCCGTCGAGCTGCTATTCGTGCGGGCGGGGAGGACGTCGCCGACGTCGTCGTCGTCGTCGTCGTCGTGCCCGGCGGCGGCGGCGCCCCGTCGACGGCGCCGAGGGGCGCCGCCCCGCGGAGACCCCGCCGAGGCTGACCGCGCTGCGGCTGATGGCCAAGCAGGCGCTGGAGGAGGCGGCCGAGGCGGCCACCGCCCCGAGGGGGCGCCGGCGTGGCGCACCCCCGCCGCCCGGGAGAGGCGGGGGCCCTCCTCGCCTCCCTCGCCTCCTCGCCTCCCTCGCCTCCCTCGCCTCCTCGCCTCCTCGCCTCCCTCGCCCCCCTCGCCTCCTCCTCGCCTCCCCCGCCTCCTCGCCTCCCTCGCCGCCTCCTCCTCCTCCGCCTCCACTGATGAGCATCCTTCTGCTCCCCTTCTCTTCCTCCCGCCTTCTCGTCCGTCCCCTTTCCCCCACCCTCTTTCTCTTCCTCCTCCTCTTCCTCCTCCTCGTTGTTCTTCTTATACTTTTTATTGTTCGCATTATTATCCGTATTAGGATTCGCATTTTTAGTGTTACTATTAGTATGCTTCTTTTTAGTGGTGTTAATTAACATTCTTATAATCATTACTATTATTATATGTTTCTCCTCGAGGCGGAGGTTTTCGGTAGCTTACGCTGCGTCTTGGAGATTTGATCGCCCCGTGGCGCGCTCCGGCAGCTGCGCCTCGTCAAGAGGCGTCCAGCGCTGCCTGGATCGCCCCAGACGGCCGCCCGAAGCCCGAGGTATGGCCCGAAAGCCAGACCCGTGTCGCCCGCGCCCTTGCGGAGCCCATGTCGATCCGATCGATCCGGTTCGATATTGATGCCAATTTCGGCCGCCCTGATACGAATCGATTCCGGTATTCCGACGATCCGATGCGGCCCGCTGGCAGGCAGCCCTACAGGATGAGGATAGATCGTTCCAGAGCGTTCCGGAAGGCTCTCAGAGTGTTCCAGAGCGCTTTGGAGCAGGCCGCGTCGCCAGACACAGCCTCCACACCCGCCGGCTCTCAGAGATTCCTGACATCTCTTCATCCGGTTATTCAGTCAGGCACGTCCCTCTACAGAAGGAGTATTCACAAATAGTCAAAAAATACTCAGAGGACGACTTTTCGACTATTTGTTTTAACTTTTTTTGAGTATTGTTTGATTCTCTTTTATTGCGAAGGCCTTACGGCCAGTGCCGCCGACCCTGAATGACGACGACGACGACGACGAGCGCTCTCGGGGGCCTCTTGGTGATTTCTTGGGGGCCTCTTGGGGCCTACTGGTGTGCTTCCTGAGAGAATTTCAGGCCGAGGGATCAAAGTGTCCGTTCGGGTCTTCCGTCTGGGCTCCCTCTTGGAGCCGCCTTGGGGGCCTCCTCGGTTGTCTGGGAGGCCTCTTGAGCGGTCTCAGGGCCCTCTTGGGTCGTTGTGGAGCTCTTTTGGAGGCCTCTTGAGCCATCTTGGGGCGGTCTTGGAGGCCTCTTGGCTTGTCTTGGAGCGTCGGGAAGCTGACAAGGCGAGAATGCTGAAATCTTTCAAAAACCTGCAGGAAATCTATGCTTCTTGCCCCTGGGGGCCGTTTTGGGAGTCCTCTTGGAGGCATCTTGGGGCGTCTTTCATTTTCCCTCCAAAGTCCGCCTGTAGGAGGACAGGCCCGATCTCATCCGACTGCCGAGTGCGTCCTCATCCCGCCTGTGTTTTTTGGTGCCGCCCCAGCTCGGACCTGCCTCTGCGGCCCGATCTTGTGCACATCATGATCCGATCCGATCGTGATCGTTTTCTTATTCAATGTTTCGGCGATCGGCGCGGGCCCTCGCACCCACCCCCCTCTCCCCCCCATAGAGTAGATCTTGGCTGTTTTGGGCACCTGTTCCGGGGCTTTGCCCCCTCCTGGCCTTGACACGAGGCCCCTCCTCCTGCCCCCCCCTCTTTGTGAATTCAACCTGTGCGCGGCCCGCTTAGCTTCGACCGGAAGAGGTGCGCTCTCGACCCGCGAATCAAAAGAAAGTGTTTGGCACCTGTTTCGAGCAGGTGGAGTCTCCCCCAGAGGACGCACTGCTGCAAGCAGTCGCATCAGAAGCAGAGCCCCGGAGCCAGAGCCGGGCGGTATGGCCAGCAAGCGCCCGCCACCCGCCACCGAGCATAGACTTGAGGTCTCCGAGCACGCGCGTCGCCCTTGGAGGATCGAGGCACATTATATATATATATATGTGTATGTATGTATGTATGTTTGTATGGCTGTATGTTTGTATGCTTGTATGTTTGTATGTCTGTATCTACATACACACAAATATATGCATATTTATATATATATATATATATATCGACATAGTTACACATGTAAATGTATACGTATGTATGTAGACATACACATATATATAGATGTGTGTGTAAACACCTACATACATAATCATTCACACACACACACACAGAGATGTGTATATATATATATGTATATATGTACATACATACTGTATCAATATATGTTGCACGAGCATTTCTGAGTGGGTGGTGGGCATCTGCATCCCCGACAGCCGAGGCGTCGGAGGCGTGCCCCCCCGCGCCGTGGCAGATATCGTGGCGGGAGGTGGTCCGCCCGCTCCGGCCCCCGGGGGGCTCGGCGGGCCCTGGGGCCGCCAAAAACGGGCACGCACGGGCGCCCGCGGTTCGGTCGGTTCGGTCGCGTCGTCGTCAGTTGCGCGCGGTCGGTTCGGTCGCGGCGTTGTCAGTTGCGCGTGGTTGGTTCGCTTCGGTCGGCGGTTGTGTGGTTATGTTGCCTCGCCGCGCCCCTCTGCGCTTCTCGCGGCCTGTTGGCTCCACGCGGCTGCAGTCTCGTTGTCGGTTCGGCCGCGTCTCGGCTGTGCGGTCGCCGCGGGCTGCTCCGGCACAGTGCGCCGTGCGATCAAAGCGGCTTCGGGCAAGGGGTCGAGGAGCTCAGCGGGCAAACGTCGAGAAGAAAAATCGACGTCGTCGGGGTTCTGGGGGCGTCGCGATCCTGTCGCTGCGGCGGGGGCCCAAAGGGGCTATCGAACGCTTCCCCCAGAGTCTGGTTTCCGAGCCACGTCCAGCCGTGGCGACTCTTGACACACCCGAAAAGCGCATAAGCGATGGCGTCGTCGTCGTCATCGTCGTCGCCTTGATCCTCCCAGGGCTCCAGACCGGTCGGTTGCCCAAGCCGCGTCCAGCCGTGGCGACGAGGGCTCCAGACGCGCCCGAAGGTCTCAGCAATGACGTCGACGTCGCGCCGTCGACGCGACGTCGTCGACGCGCCGTCGTCGCCGCCGTCCGTCGCCCGCCGCCGCGCGCGAGAGCGGGCAGCTCGCCGTGGCGCTCGAGAAGGCCTGCCCGGCCATCGAGGCGGCTGGCGGCGAGGAGCGCGCGCCTGCGCCGCCCTTGCGGGTGGGGAGGGTCATTAGAAGAGGAGGAGAGAAAAAATAAATAAGAAAAAAACAAAAACAAAAAAAAAAAAAACAAAAAAAAAACGCAGACACAATCGACCATCGGTCCCCAGGAAAAAATACACAGGCACATCTCGGCAGCGGAGGGGAAAACGACCACCCAGAGAAAGTAAAGGAAAATACGGGGAATCCTGGGATCTGTGTCTACAGTCGGGGCGCTGAAGAAGGAACCCTTTTCGTTGGGGAGGGGCTCGGTGCTCCTTGATTGTTTGACAGTTTGCCCCAGGTCTTCCTGAGGTTTTCCATGGGACATCGATGTTCAACTTATGAGAAAAAGGGGCCTCGTTCCTTATTTAGGTTTCCTCAGGTCAACGCCCCGACTGTATTTGCTTCTGTGGCCTGGGGCCCCTTCAGGGGGCGGGGCGCTGCCCGCGCCGCCCCGCCGCGCGCCGTCGGCCGTCGAGGTCCCAGCGATGCCCCGCGAGGCCTCTCGTGGCATCGCTCGGCTCGGCACCGCTCCGGCGTGTGCCTAGCGGCCTCGGCGAGGGCCGTCGAGGAGCACCCCGTCGGGCACAGCCAGGACCACCGTCAGGTATAGCCAGCCAGCCCGTCGTCGTCGTCGACGACGACGACGACGACGACGACGACGACGACGGGCTGGCTGTGCACCTCCCGGCTGTCGACCGGGCCAGGACCCCAGCACCCTGTCGGGTATAGCCAGGACCCCGGGTGAGGGGACTTGGTTAGTAGTAGGGCCCCGGAGCCCCTAAAATTGACCAGCATCACCAAACCAGGTCTGCCGTAGCTGGTGGTTTTGTCGGGTGGCGGCAGTTCCGGTCAGTGGAAAACGGGGCGGGGGGGGGCGTCCCCCAGTACATATCATTGAGCCAGGTCCCACTAAACCCAGTTCTGCCAACGCCCGACCCAGATAAGGGGACCCGGTTAATAGTAGGGCCCTGGAGTTATGATGTTCCAACCTATGTTAGCCTTGATCACAAGGAAGACTTTCGAGCAGCAGGAAAGTACCGAAATTGGACGGTTTCCACGTGTCGGGCTCTGGGAGGCGATACTCGTTCGACAATGTTTCGATACTTCGCTGGGTGCTCGAAATCATTTCTGAGGTGTGGTCCTGAAGTACGATGGGAGCAACATAACCCTGGAGCCCCTAAATTGACCAGGATCACTAAACCAGGTCTGCCGTTGCTGGTGTTTTTTCGGGTGACGGCAGTTCCAGTTAGTGGAGCGGGGCGGAGGGGGCGTCCCCCAGTACACATCACTAAACCAGGTCCCACTAAACCTGGTTCTGCCAACGCCCGATCCTGGCGCAGCTGGCCCCCCCAAATAAAGCACGCACGAAGCCGAGAGACGCACGGGAAAGGGACGTCCCAGCATCGCTCGGACGTGTGCCTTTTTCCTTCGGTGAGGGCCATCGAGGAGCATCCTAGCCCAGCTGACCCCCCAAAAAAGAGGGCGCGCGAAGCCGACGAAACGCACGGGGAAGGAACGTCCGAGCGATGGCGAGTCGGACGTGTGCACCGTTCTCGGCAAGGCCGGCTCCCGAGAGCCAGGACTGTCTTGGAGCATCTCGGATCATTTCGGTGGCGAACGAGGGAAGGGAAGTCAGGAGTTCGAGGTTCGAGGTTTTCGGGCGCTGTCGTCGGTTCTCGGCGGTTTTCAAGCCTCGGGATACTTGCCAGCAGCTGCGCCTCGCCGAGGGCGTTCCGGCGGAGCCGGATAGTGCCGAACGCCCGTTGGAGAATTGAGTTATGATCCGAAAAACCAAACTCAGCGGCGAGAGAGGGAGGGGAGGTCAGAAGCAGAAGGCCTTCTCAGAGGGCGGCGGCACTTCTCAGAAGCCTTCGCGCCTTCTGAGAGGTGTTTCTGTGTCTGCGGGGGAAGGCTCAGAAAGCTTCTCGGAAGGCCGGGGGACTTCCGAGCCTTCCGAGAAGGCCCGCCCCTTCTGACTTCCCACCTGGGCCCGCCGCCGATCATCCGGATCATCTCGAGAGAACATGCCCGGATCATCTCGAGAACATGTCCTCCTCCTCCTCCTCCTCCTCCTCCAGCTGCTTCCAGGCGTCAAAGTATGTGCTGCGCAGCTAAGTCCGATACCGAACTTCAGGAGAGTCGATGTTCGTCATGGCCCCTTAATTGTGCTTTGGTCCCCATCTCGTGCGCCGATCGCCCTTGGGCAGTCGGGGGACCCGCCACATGGTTCGTATTTGCTTGTATAATCCCCAAACTTTGGTGCAGACGGGAAGGTTGGATGATGTGGCGAAGAGTTTCGGCTCTTGTATGCTTGTCGGTCTTGTCGGTACATGGATGCGGACGGACATGTTGGTGGAAAAACGACGGATGGCGAAGTTCTGGGAGCTGCGATGGGGGAGGGGGGATCCGCACTCTGGTCTCTCGCTGCTCATTCATCGTGCTCATTTCAGTGATCGCTGTATTCGGTATGTGTGGTCTGGGGAGGGTGCTCTTCGTGGTAGGGTGGGTGCAGTTCGCCTCAAGACGCCAACGCAGGATTTGTGTGTCATTGTGGGGTACAACTTTCAGCTGCCGAAAACGGAGAGGGAGAAACAACGGAACAGGGGTTTTTACAGATGGATTGACGATGTCATTTCGTCGCTTCCTCATCGTTGCATCCCTGTGTTGCTGTTGGACTCGAATGGGCATCTGGGGTTGGATAGGGAGCGAGGGAGCCTGTGCCGCCGGCCGTCTGTCTCGTACGGTAGGTTCCAGCTTCAGGAGTTCAATTTCAACGGTGCCTTGCTATCGAAAATCTGTGACAAGCATTTCCTATCGCTTGTCAACACGTTTGACCCGTGTGGACATTCGTTCTATCCTAACAACAGCGGCGCTCCAACCACAGTGGATTTCATTGCGCTTCCTCGGAGCGTCCAGTTCAACTCGGTTCGCATCTGGCACCGGGCAGGGGATGCTTTGCAGTGTGCTAACAGTCGGTCTCCCAGGGATCATCGACCATTGGTTGCTGATGTGGTGCTTGCTTCCGGGTATGCGGCGCAATCTGTGCCGCAGCGGTGGGACCACGACAAAATCAATTCATGTATTTTCACTGGGATCGGAAGGGGGGCTTTCATTTCCAAGGTCGAATCGAAACTACGAGAAGTGGAGAGTAGCATTCAGGAGGCTGTCAGGTCACCCTATCCAGACAAATTGCAGCGGACGGTATGGGATATGGTGTCGACGTGTGCACGGGAGGTATTTGGAGGAGGTGGACCACCACGGGACGGAAATCACGGAGTGGATACGGATGAGGAGGAACGAGACATACGGAATAGACAACAGGAGAGATGGGAGGCAAGGAGGGCGTTACGACAAGCTACGGAGGAGCAGGAGGAAGGAGCAATTGCACGGGTACGAACCGCTACGCGGGACCTCCGCCGATTCAAGCGATTGCGATATACACGACGGACTGGAGCCTTGGTGGCCGAGCTGCAGGAAGCGTGGAGCCGCCGCAACTTGCATCGTGCCTGGCAGGTGTCACGGCAACTCATTGACAAAGGAATGGGGCCCAAACAACGTATGTTTTGTGCATTGTCCTCACCAGCGTTCTCTCCCGATGAGCTCGTGGCGCACTACGAACAATCCGGATCACAAGGGGGGTTTTATGCTCACGTGGTTGAGTTCGATCGTCTGGTGCAGTCCAGGGAGGGGGAAGCCGGCGCTACGCAGGCTTCTGGCGTGGCTTTGGCATCGGAAGAGGATCTTGTTCGAGCGAGCGAATCGTTCCGACATACGAAACGACACCTACAACGGGTTGCCTTACGGAAAACACCGCCCAAATGGGGATTTCCAGTGGGGATTTGGAGGTTGCTGTTGTGTCGTGAGCGTCTCCGGGATCGTTCGAGACCTCCTACTGGGACTGCGCACCGCTTACAACAGGTTGTGCTACAGCTGCACGTGCACATGCAAACATCGTATGAAACTCCTTTGCTTTGGCATAAAACGCATTGTTTTCATTTACCGAAGCCTAATCGCAAGAAGGGGTTGGGAGGACAACGGGCGGTTCATACAGCGGACTCCTATTCTAAAACATTATACCAGGCTTTGTGGGACAGGGGGGAACACTCCTACCACCGAGACTATGCTTGTGGGTATGTGCGGCATCGTGGACGGGAGCAGGCTATCACCACGGTTGCGATTACCCGTGAGAGGTTGGCGGCTAACCGACGGTCCCACGCCACTGATTTCCTGGATCTATCGAATGCGTTTGCGTGCCCGCGGCACGCCGAGGATCTGGAGCCGTACGCAGCTCGTGCATTTAGCAATCCTGTTGATCGCAGGCATGTGTGTCAACGTTTGGAGCACGCGTGCACCGTCATCGACGACTCCACAGGGGGGGATCGCGTATACAAGGTGGGCACCGGCACCCTCCCAGGAGATTCGATCGCTGGACCTTGGTTCTTGGCGCCTTACCACGCTTGTCTGGACGAAATCACTTCCGCCCACCCCGACATGCGCGTGTTGTTCGAGTGCCCGTGGGGCGGGAGTGTGTGGGAGGATGTGGGGGAGGACGGATGCACAGTGGACACGTCTTTACAATCATACGCAGACGACTCCAGCAAAACATACCAGGTTTCAGATGCTTTTGACCTCCGTGGGAAATCGCATGGGTATGCCAGGACGTGCACGCGTGTGTTCGCAACACGGAATATGCAACACAATCCCGGGAAATCTGAATCGTTGGTCAAGTTTTGTGGTGCCAGGGCAGACGAGTACACGAGAGTGGTCTACCAGGAACCATCTATGCTGCCAGGGACTGTCTTGCATGTTGCGCGGTACTTGGGACCACACTTGTCTGCTGGATCTTCCGTGGCTTTCGAACGAGGCAAACGACTCGAGGCGATCCGACGGGGCTATGGGGCATTGGGTAAGTTTTGGGTACGATCGCCACGCCGACTCTGGAGCAAAACAGTGTTCCAATGCATGGTGTCTGGTGCTGGGCTTAGTGGCCTGGACGCGCTTATTCTCTCCAGTGCAGACACACTGGCGCTGGACAGAGAACTCATCACTCTTGCCCGGAAGGTCATACGAGGAGCCTGCGACAAAATCCAACAAGACGACGGGTCTACAAAATACAGGGCCTGGACAAACGACAGGGTGTGTCGGGAGTTGGGCCTCATACCGCTTGCAGTGTCTCTCCGACAAAGGTGCCTCAAGATGTGGCAGCGTGTTGTCGGGCACCCCAGCGAATACAAATGCCTCATTGCTGCGTTCTTTGGAGATTTGCCCGGAGACGTCAAACCCACCCTCGATAGTGATGGCAAGATGCACGCGACCGCGCACAGATGGGCCTTGCAGTGCGCTCGTGATATCCAGGCCCTTGCGTTCGCTTCAGGAAGCCATCGCCTTTCGGAGTGTGCCGACCGACCTTTGCAATTATTTCAGTCTCCCGTGTGCCGTGCAGAATTTCTACAACAGGACGTGGGAATATTGTCATCGGATGTGGTGTATTTTGCAGGTGCGCCTCGCTTCTCCTCCACCCCGGCTCCACCATTGCAGCAGCAGCAGCAGCAGCAGCAGCAGCATTCCCTTCAGGAGCAGGAGTACAAACCAGCGGAGCAGGGGGCCGATGGAGGACCAGTTTTGGGGGAGGACGGGGAGGAAGAATGGGAGTGCCGACTTACGTGTGACGACGGTGCCGTGTGTCGCCGCCGCTTCCGGAGTAAACTGGCGACCCGGATGCATCAGATACACAGTCCGCTTGGGGGGAGGCACGGCTACGGTACACTTGCTGCGTCGCTGGCCCGCGTCAATCAACGTCGTGCGTGCCGGGCCATCCATTCATCCGTCAACATTACGAGACATCATCTGCGAAGGAGCTTGCAACGAGGATTCTGCGACGTTCGATGGGAGAGAGGGAGTGCAATCTGTCATGAGATCATTGCTCCTCCTCCTTACTCTTGCCGTATCTGCGACGTTGAGTTCGAGTCTGCCACTCCGCTGCTGTGGCATCTGGCTTCTCACTTACCGGACACATTTCAGATCGACTTGGGCGCAGTCCCCGAAGAGTAGCATGGCTGACGCGGCATGGGCGTCCTTATTGGGCGGAGGTGCCGCCGAACCCCCGCGGAAGAGGCGGGGCGGCGGCAGCGCCGAAGACGGGGACAAGATCAAGGAGCTCTTGTCCATCCTCGTGAAGCTGTGCCTCCAGACGAAGCAAGAGGTACGCACGCTCATGGCAGTCGTGTTCATCTGCTTCCGGGTTGCAACGGACAGCACGGCAGCGCAGGGAGTCCGGAAGGCGCACAAGATCCACGCCGACCGCACGAAAGGCAAGAGTGGCCACGACGAGGGCGGCCCAGACCCATGGCATTCATAGTGTTGTTGATTGAGGCCAGCACGTCAGAGCACATTGAAGAAGGAGACTTTGCGAAGATCCGGACTTTCCTCGCGGCTCACCCGCCGCCCAGTGACCCCAGAGGCGGGCCGGCAAGCGACGAGCGCCAGGAGGCCGTCCCATGTTGCAAGTTGCAGAAGATGTACAATTCCAACCAGGTGAAGCTCTTCATTCGTGTGCACCCGAGATACGTTGAGCTAGAGAATATCGTGATCAAGCACCTCCGGGGCACGAAATGCAAGCAGCACTTCGGCCAGGCCCCCCGGGGAGCCCTGGAGAGGATGGCCCAGGACCTCTTCAAGGACCTCAACCTCGATCTGGGAGAGGACGAGTAGGCGTGAGATGCGCCCGGTGCTTCGGCTGAGCCCGCCGCTCCCCTTGGCGTGCTTAGCCGGACACGCTCGGTCGGGGCCGCCCCCCTAGCACTGGGGCCAAAGCCTTCAGAAGAAGTTCGGGCAACGACCCGATCGCTCTGCCAGATTCCGGATTGCACGGAGTCCATGCGCAGTTCCGCCGCCGCCGCCGCCGCCTCCTCCTCCTTCTCCTCATCCTCCTCCTCTTCCTCCGCCTCCTCCTCCTCCTGCCTCCTCCTCCTCCTCCTCCTCCCTCCTCCTCCTCCTCCTCCTCCTCCTCCTCCTCCTCCTCCTCCTCCTCCTCCTCCTCCTCCTCCGCCCTCCTCCCCTCCTCCGCCCTCCTCCGCCCTCCTCCTCCTCCTCCTCCTCCTCCTCCTCCTCCTCCTCCTCCTCCTCCTCCTCCGCCGCTCCTCCTCCGCCCTCATCCCTCCTCCTTCTCTCTCCTC
>CAUYUJ010000700.1:32500-70461 GCA_963575745.1 Prorocentrum cordatum
GCAGGCCGAGGAGGCCCAGCTCCTCCGCCGTCGAGTTCAGGCGTCGGGAGTGGGAGCGCCCTTTCTGGAGGTGGACAAGCAGCTCACCTTCAACTTTGACGCCGGGTCCCTCGAGAATTTCGGTGAGCTTGAGGAGGAGGCTCAGGCGAACCTCAAGCGCCTCTGTGCAGAGGGCCACAACATCATGCGGGTGGCCCAGCAGCACTTTGAGCAGCAGTGCCAGGAGCAGCTGCGTCGCATCAAGCAAGAAGCTGAGGAGGCGATCAAGAAGAAGCGGAAGATCGGTGACGACACCGCGGATGGCCAGGCCACCCCTGCGGCAGCGGCTGAGTCGCCGACGGCCACCGCAACCCCGCCTGCTAGCGAGGAGCCCGCTGGTGAACAGCGGGAGCCTGCGGTGGCAGCGACAGCAGCAGCACCTGCAGCAGGCGATGCCATGGCGGAGCAGATTCGCCGCAATGCGGCGAAGCTCGGAGCCTCAGCCTCGGAGAATGCCCGCCTGCGCGCCGAGCCCAAGGTGGGTGGCCAGGCTGCTCCAGGCCCTGCTGGTGCTGCAGGTGATGCTAAGCTCCGCGGGTGGCCACGTGGGCGTGGATACACATTGGGGCGCGGGGGAAGGGGATTCAGCCCCCTGTCGTCACACCCCCGCGCCCTCACGCTCTACCAGTTCGGTCACGCCTTCTCGGTGGGCGACATCGAGTAAAGCGAGTTCGGCCATCGGCACGGCCTCTCCATGCAACGGTCGGCCTGGGCCTCTTCAAACTGGAGTGACGGAGCCGCGGACGCGCGGATGGCAGCCTCCTCCTCCAGGTGCCCCGCTGCCACGGCCCCCAGCGGGGGCGCGGTCGATGCCCGCGGCAGCGGGAGGAAGAGTTGCCCACTGCACCGTCCAGACGGGAGAGGCCCCGCCACATGAGCGACACAGAGGTACCTGGAGCTCGTGGAATGCGACGCCAGGATTCCTCTGCGACGACAGGCTTGTCGGGCACGCCGTCAGCGGAGACGACGAGGTCTGGGATTGGCATTGCTTCTCCCAGCAACGACTGGCCTGGCACGCTTCAAGTTGGACTGGGGGAGCCGCGGACGCGCGGATGGCAGCCCCCTCCTCCAGGTGCCCCACTGTCACGGCCCCCAACGGGGGGGGGGGGTCGTTTCCGGCGGCAGTGGGAGGAAGCGCGGCCCACGGCCCTGACCAGCAGGGAGAGGCCCAGCCACGTGAGCGACATGGAGGCACATGGAGTCCAAGGCAGGCGACTTCAGGACGGGCTTCCGCGACTACATCCATGATGGCGTCGTCGGGCTCGGCCACTGCGCCTACAAGCCTGGGAACCGCAGACCCCGCCTGCCATCCCGGCGCCCAAGGGCCTAATAGGAGGGAGCGTCTCGGGGCCCAGGCTGGAACACTGCAGCTGGATCGCCTGCTTCCCGACCAGGGTGCTCTGGCACCTGCGCCTGGGCAGCTGGAAGGTAAGCTCATTGTGTGCACCTACAACGGCAACACGTGGAACACTGCCTCCAGTGTCCACGAGTGGATGTGCAAGAAGGAGATGGCACCGCACGCGACGTCTGTCCAGGAGACGCGGTTCACATCCAACACGGCGGTCGAGCAGGCCCATGGTTGGGCCGGCCGAGGAGGCCACATTCTTGCAGCCTCAGGAATCCTTAGGACTGGAGATGCCGCCACGGCAGTTTCGTCGGGAGTGGCCATTGTATCCTCGACGCCGCTTGGCACCGCCAGATTCCCCCAACCTTGGGATGGAGCCCAGCATCGCTTCAGGCGAGGGCACTACGATTGCCATGATCTCAGTGTACCTCGAAGATTCGATAGGGCTCCAAGGGCCCAACAGGCAGCTACTGGAAGACGTTCACTCGCGGTGCGCGCATCTGGACGTGCTCTTCATCATTGGTGGTGACTGGAACATTGAGGCCAGCGAGCTGTCAACCCCAGGCTGGCCTGAGCTCATGGGAGGAGTTGGCATGGCCCCAGGGCTGGCCACATGCAATGATAATGACTACGACTACTTCGTGATCTCGCGCGCGCTGGAGGACCTTGTGGACTCCATCAAGTGCCACGTGGACACCCCCAGCGGCCCGCACCAGGCCGCGACGCTGGTGTTGCGTGGCTGCTGGAAGCGGCCCATGATCCAGACGCAGCGCGCGCCGAAGGGCTTTGCGCTGGAGTTTGAGGCCGACGAGGAGGCCAGGACCAGGCGCGACCTGCTGGTGGCCACCCTCCCATGGCCCCCGCCCTGCCCAGGCCCAGAAGGAATAGTCAAGGGCTGGTTCGATCAAGCTGAGGAGGCAATGCAGGCGCTGCATGGCATGCCCAGTAGTGAAGCCAAGTACTACAAGGGCAGGTCCAAGGGCCCCAGGACAGTCGCAGTTCCCTTGGAGGCCAGGGTCCAGGAGAACCGCTTCGAAAGAGCGTCAGAGGTCACCCAACTCTGGCTTTCGCTGCGCCACTTGTCCAAGAGAAGGTGGGACTTGGGCCCCATCGGGCCGAACGACCTGCCCAACGGCTACAGGGCCAGACGAGCGCAGCAGCTCCTCGAGTCAGCCAGCCGCCTGAAGGTCAAGTTCCAGGAGCAGTCCATCACGATGTTCGATGGCACGGTGTTCCTGAGTTTCTGAAACGAGATGGGCCTCCAGACGGAGTTGGGCTATAAAATCCTACTCGTGATGGAACAGGTTGTGGCCAAGCACACCAAGGAGGATGCAAAGGCCAGCAAACTCAAATGGGACGACTTCTCGGAGCAGGCTTTCGAACGCCAAGGTTCGTTGGCCCACAAGGTTATCAAGAAGACCCACGGAGAGCCCAGCCCCGTCCTTGAGGCAGGTTCGGTCGACCATGCACTGGTGGGCCAGCCTGCGCTTGAGCGGGTGCTAGCTGACTGGCCCCCCCTCTGGTCTTACCCCAGCCGGAGCGGCAAGGAACACCCAGGCCTGTGGGACGTCGGCGAGTGGGCTCTGCCGCCGATCACGGTGGACGACATCAAGTTCGCGGCGCGCAAGTTCTCCAGGCACACGGGCCTTGGCTGGGACAACTTCCACCCGCGGCTGCTGCTGGAGGTGGGAGAGGACATCCTTGCCAGGCTCGCCAGCTTGCTCAACGCTTGGGAGCGCGCCCCCTACTGCGGCGAGCTGTGGACCGTGATCATTGCATTCCTGCCGAAGCCCGATGGAGGGCAGCGGCCCATCGGGCCCATGCCGCTGATGGCCAGGATCTGGTCAAGGGTGCGCCAGGGCTACGCGGCCAAATGGGAGAGGTCGCTGGAGCAAACCCCTTTTCTGGGGTACCTCAGCTTCGCGAGGATGTGACAAAGCGGCGTGGCCCCACAATGTTTTCGCAGCCCACGCCAAGCACGCGCGAGCGGAGGCCGCGTCCATCTACATGGATTTGCAGAAGTACTACGAGCACATTGGCCACGCCGAGCTCAAGGTGGCGGCGCGGGCCTGGGGCTTCGACCTTGGGCTACTCAGAGCCCTCTGCGTCACCTACCTGGCGCCGCGGCGGGCGCGCATCAGCTCCTGCCTCAGCGAGGCGGTGGCGCCCAACGGCACGGTCGTGGCTGGCTGCTCCTGCGCCACGGCGCTGGCGAAGCTGCTTTTGCTCTCGGCCCTGCGGGCCGCGGCGGCGGCGGCACCCATGGCCAGGCTGCTCAACGTGGTGGGTGACGTCTCGGCCCACGTCACAGGGCCCCGCTCCATGGTGGCCCAGCAGCTGGGAGCCACCTACAGGGCCTTCTGCGAGAAGGTGCGCGAGGCCAACCTGCCACTGAGCAGGCACAAGACCAAGGGGCTGGCCACGAGCAAGGAGCTGCGCCAGGCGCTGATGCAGCAACCTGGCTGGGACCTCGGGCCAGACGACTTTGTGGACATGCACAGGGACCTTGGAGGGGACGCGGTCTCAGGGTCGCACCGCCGCGTCACGACGGCGGCCACACGAGAACTACAGGCGCGAGCTCAGGGCAGGAAGCTCACCAGCCTGTTCCGCCCTGGGCTGGACCGTGCGAGGGTCTACCGTGCTGGCCCCACGGCCAAGGCCACCTGGGGCTCGGCCATCATGGGCGCCCCGAATGGCAGGCTGCGCCAGCTGCGTGTCGGGGCGATCAAGGCGAGGGGACGCTTGCCCCGTGGAGCAGCCTTGGGGATTGCCAGCCTAGCCCAGGCCAGTGGCTGGAAGAGGGACCCGCTGACCATTGTCACCAGGACCGCGCTCATGGCCTACGTCGAGGTGATCTGGGCCTCGCTGCTGCCTGAGGCAGCAGCCCGCTCCTGCCTGGCCAGGGGCATGGAGCTCGCCCAGCAACGGCATCCTTGGCGGCAGGTCAAGGACCCCATCAGCGCCCTGGTCCTCACATTGGATCGCGTCGGCTGGGGCTTCTTGCAGGGCGACCCTTACCTGGTTCACGACAGCACAGGAGCAGCCTACGACGTCAGGGGGCACTCTCCCGCCTTCTTTGGCAGCCTGGTCGCGCAGCAGTGCCGTGTCGCAATTGGGCTGAAGGAGGTGGCCATGCAGGGTCCCAGCATGTGGGGCTGGAGCCTTCCGCCCTTCTGGCAACCGATCCTTGATCTGGCCAGTCATCGGTCGCAGGTCTGGGACCAGCACCACCAGCGGGTGCTGCGCAGCCTCATCCAGAACACCCACTGGTGCCAGGCTAGGGTGGCAGCGGCGGACAGCTCGCGGGCGGCGCCGTCCAATTGCCAGCTCTGCGGTTTCAAGGACGGCTCGCTTTTCCACAGGCGGTTTCGTTGCGAGGCGCACGAGTTTTGGAGGAGTGACTACTTGGAGGAGCCGCTGCGCGGAGCCGCTGATCGAGTGGAAGGCCTAGGCTTCCCGTTCACCGACCTGTTCGCCAGAGGCCTCTTCCTTGACATTTCGAAGTTGATGAATAGGCCTGTTCGGCCAGAGGCGGACTACTTCGAGAGTTCTACGAGCTGGTACACCTTGGGACCGCACCTCAATGGGCACCACGTCTTTGTGGATGGCTCGGGCCTCGACCAGGCCTACCCGCGCCTGCGCACCGCTGGTTGGTCCGTGGTTATCTACGACGAGACCTACAAGCTTGTGGCGGAGGCGTGGGGAGCGGTTCCGATTGCTGTGGCCCCCGAGCAGTTGGCCAGAGATGGCGAGGACTACGCGGTGAAGGTCCTCACGTCGCAGGTGGCAGGGGGCAGCTACAGGCTCTACATTGACTGCATGGCCACAGTGCGTTGCGCGGCCAACCCGTCGGCAGCGGCCGCAGCCAGCGCCCAGCGCGCGCACCTTTGGGCTGGCCAAGCAGAGCAGCTGCAGGACGTAACGGTCGTCAAGATCAAGGCCCACCAGGGCCCCAGGGCTGCCGCGGACGGCCTAGTCTCGCAGTTCGAGCTGGATGGCAACGCTCGGGCCGACAGGCGCGCCAAGCAGGGCGCGACGGCGGCCAGGGCGAACCTCGGCGACATCCTCGTGGTCGAGGGCTGCCTGTCGCTGGCCCGCCTGGCGGCGCGGCTCGCTGCCGCGCACGAGGTGCAGCTGTCGCGCACGAGCATGCTCGACTCCATGGGAGTGGTGGCGCTGGAGCTCATCGACCTCGGCGAGTGGCCGCAGTGGCCAGCGGAGTTCGAGGATGAGGGCGAGGACGTGGAAGGTGAGGCCGCGGCCAGCTCCCAGGCGCCAGGTGGCAGCGCCCCGTTGGAGCCTGACGCCGCGCCTGCTGGCCTGCAACCTTGGCGCGTCGCTGGGCACGCGCTGCTCGCCGCGCCCATTTTTGTGGATGAAAAGGCGCGTGAGGCCCAGCAGTCTTGCGGCACCCTCCTCTTTTGCAATACGTGCCGCGGGTACGTATCTGATAAGCGGGGTCGAGGCCTTCAGGATAAGTGTCCAGGAGGCCCGATCCCAAGTGCCAAGAACAACAATTCCGCTCTGAAGCACGTGAAGCACCCCAAAGGGAACAGGCTTCTGGGGAGCTTGCGGTCGCCTGAGGAGTCCGAGATCAATTTTTGGTCTGGGCATTTTCCCCCCGAGCCTCCTGTGGTTGCCCAAACGGGTACCCTGACGGCTGGCCCTAAGAGGCCCAGCGTCCAGGAGGTCTTGTCTTCGTTTGGGCTTCAGCTGGCAGAGGCCCAGCTGTTGGGGTCCAGAGCCCTGGAGACCAGGGCAGAGGCCCAAGCCCGCAGGGCCCGTGGTGTTTCGGGCCCCGAGGATCCCCTTGACCTCTCTAGCGTGGTCCCTGGCGCGGCAATGCCTGGCTGGGGCTGAGTCTTGAAGGCTTGCGGGGTCCCAGGGTCGAATTCGTGTGCAGGACCCTTTTTGGGTCGAGTCTAGCCTCCTCCTCCTCTTATTCCTGGTCTCTCCTGTCTCCTGCTCCTCCTCCTCCTCCGCCTCCTCGGCACTTTTGCTCCGTCGCCCCTCCCTCCGCTTTCAGCGGGCGCCGGAGCGCACAGCATGGGCCATGCCGCCATCGGTGGCGCTTCTTCCAGGGCGGCCAAGGTATGAACCTCCATGATGGCGCGCCGGGGCGTGCGTAAGTTTGCTGGGGCCTTGCCGAGCGGGGTCGAATGCACGCGTTGTGGCGTGCGCTCGTGTGGCGATTTTCATGCACATCCTGTTTCGAGGCTTTCCTTCACGTTACCGTTGAACTTTCTCGCACTATGGTGGCAGCCGCGTTGTGTGAAGTTCGTGTGGCCGCGCTCTTTTCCTCTTCCTTTCTTTTTGATTTTTTTAATTTTTTACCAAAAAAATTGCCGCCAGCCGCCCTGGAAGGAGCGTCCCCGACAGCGGGACGGTTTTTTTCTTCGGCCAGACGCAGAAGGGGAAGTCCACCTCCGCCTCCACCTCCGGACGGAGGGCCTCTGGTATCGACGGTAACGCCGTCGGTCCAGAAGTCCTTGGGCGCCTCTGGAGATTCCCGTCGCCACGGTTGGATGCGGCTGGCCAGATTGGCCCTGATGAGCATTGAGAGGGATTTGGGGGCAGGTTTTGAGCGGAGTCTTTGTTGGGGACGGCGGGGTCCTTGAGAAGGCGTTTTCTGCAGCGGTTCTTCGCTGTTTCTGGCCTCCCTCGGGTCTTCCCTTGGGTTTGCCCCAGGACTGTCAACAAGAACAGTTCAAGATGAGTTTCCCCCCATCCACCTCCGCCTCCTCTCCCCCCTCTGGACCTGCTCGGCGGGCAGTCGTTGTTTCCTTCTCGACGCCGCTTCGGGCGGGGCGCGTCACCTCCGTCTCCCACTGCTGCTGTGAGGCCGACGCTGCCGAGACGGCAGAACTCCACCTCTTGAGATTTGAGCCGGGCGAGACCGAGGCTCGACCTGAGCGGCGTTCGGGCGAGTTTTCCTGGACCGTTTTCGCTATCATTCCGCGTCGCAGCAGAGGAGGAGCGAAGGCAGACCGAGGGGGAGCACGGAAACAAAACGAGAACGACGACAAACGCCGTTTGGGTCGAGCCCTGGGCGAGACGACGGCGCGTGCGGGCACGAGCCTACATGGGCTTCGAGGGAGGAGCCCACGGCGCGCGCCAGCGTGCCTTGCGCGGGGCAGGCCGCGCGGGCGGGAGCAGGGCGAAGACTCGCGTGCGTGCCTGGGCGCGCGCGTCCCTCTTCGCGGCCCCTGGACAGGGCTCATGTCGGCTCCTCCGAGTCGATTCGATGCCGATGCCGACGGATTCTGATCCGGGCGAAGGCCTCACCAGCCCGCCGACGTTTTTTCCGATGCGGCTTCTCCCGACTCGGCCGCCGACTTCCGCCGTTCCGGTTCATTCCGATCGCCGACCCGAGTTAGTGATTCGGCTGTGGGTTTTTCTGATGAAGAGTTGCGTGTCGTCACATGTTCCCTCACCCAGGGCGGGAGGAAGCTTCCGCCTCATTACTTCCAGAGCGTAGTTTTCTTCTTCTTGTTCTTATTGTTAATATTATTGAGTTTCTTATTATCTGTAGAATTCTTCTTATGATTACGAGCCCACGAGCGAAACCGAGGACTCGACCACCAGCGGGATTCGCTTCGTCGGCGTAGAGACAATGCGGTTCGGGCCTCCTCTCGTCTGACACCCTTCTGCTCAGCTTTCGGCACGGCGAGGCGAGGGAGGCGGAGGAAGGACTGGTCGATGCTGAGGCTGACCGACATGACCATTAGAGATTCTCGAAGAAGAAGAAACCACATAAACACAAACTTTTGGCGCTCCGCGCGGAGCGCCAAAAGTTTATGTTGATGTGTTTGTTTCTCCTTCTAGATTCTCAAATCCGCTGGTCAGCGCCATATCGTCATGGGTTCGAGTTTGCACTGGATTGCCCGTCTAAGCAGGATTGCATGGAACGTATCCCCAGATTGCGTGCTGCTTGACTACGGTTTAGTCTTACCGCATGCGACCGCGAACACGTTGGACGCGAGCTTCAATCAAGCCATGTCCCCACAAGCAGCCCACGAGTGGTGAATGTGTATCGATTCGTATGCGGAAAGTTTGTTAAGTGGAGCCCAAGTCAAAATGCGTTCGGCTTCCCATGACCTCGGTGGAAACATCCTCGGGCGCCTCTTGAAGGATTGTGTGTAACAGACTGTTGCATGTTCGAGGCATCTTGAACAGCCGTTGGGGGGTCGCTTGGGTTTTGCACTCAAGGGCAACGTTAGGTGGGGACAGGCTCAGGGGGGATACATCGACCCCCAATCGCCCATTCATCGCCGATAGTCAGACGATCGCAAACATGGAGTAAGGGGGCGTGGATTAGTGACGGGTCCCGTTTCCATGGGAAATCGCGGATTTCCGCCGCCGAACGAGGCGGCACGGGCCGCATTTTGGGGAGGGCACCTCCCCCGATCCATGGATTTGGCGACCGCGCGCCAAATCCATAAATCCCGCTAATCCATGTTTGCGCGCCCCCAAAAGTAGGGTGAGATTGGGGTCGTGTGATCGGTCCTCGAGGCAATCTCTGAGGTTGCTTGGGCGGGTGTTGGCCCGTCTTGATAAGGGGGCGATATCTGATGCAACGCCGCTATTCAGGGTGGACGCGATGGCGGATTAACACCTCATCGGTCGTTGAAAGTATTTATTTCTGGATTCCCAGATTCCGATCTACTTTAGGCCCCTTCCTATTGTGAAGGCCTTACGGCTGGTGCCGCCGACCCTGTATAGGAAGACAGGGAGATGGAACACGTGGATGAGGAGGGGGGGGGCCTCCTGGGTATTCCGGAGCCTCTTGGAGGTCTTTTGGAAGCTTCTTGAGGGCCTTTTGGGTCTTCTTGGGGCCCCTTGGGGGCATCTGGGGGCCTCTTGGAGGGTCTTTTGGGGGTCTCTTGGGGTCTCCTGGGAGGCACTGGAGCCGAAAGTCCCCTGTCTGGACACGCTCTGGAAGCCGTCTTGGGGGCCTCTTAAGCCGTCTTGGAGGCCCCTTGGGCTGTCTGGGGGCCCTCTTGGGTCGTTTCGGGCCTCTTGAAGACTTCTTGGGCTATTTTGGGGCGATCTTGGAGGCCTCATGAGCAGTGTTGGGGCGTCGAGAAGCCGAGAAGGCGAGAACACCAAAATCTGTAACACCAAAATCTGTCAAAAACCTAAGGATGATCTCTGACTTTCACCTCCTGGGCCCTCTTCGGAGTGCCCTTGGAGGCCTCTTGGAGCGTCTTGGAGGTGTCTTGGACCGTCTGGAGGTCATCTCTGGCGTCTGGGACGCATAATTCGGCGATTCGGGGCCATCCTCGACCGTCTTGAAGGCTTCTAGGGGCACTCTTGGCCCGTCTTGGTGTTTTTGCTTGGCCGCAGGACCCCCTGGGGGGGAAGGCATTCTGACCCAGGAGCCCCCCTGGACCCCCCTCGACCACTCCCCCCCCACCTCCCGCGGCGATCAAAAGGAAGGGGCTTCCCTTCGAGTTAACTACGACGTTGCTCAATTTTGCTTTGGCTGGCACGTGTGAGAAGGAGGGCCCAGGGAAAGGGGCGCGAGCGTTGAATCGTCGGTGCCGACGACTTGTGCTCGGATGGTACGGATACCGAGTCTTGCCCAAGGTCCCACTTATCAGGCATGCCTGCCCCTGCCCCCGGGGAAGTCTCTGGGCCCTTGGTGCTCCCGCCGCCTTCTTTCATCTCTCGATTTAAGTCTCCTGGCTACAAAAAGAGCAGCAAACCGATCCCAGCTTCTCGCGCTGAGTTGGCTTGCGGCGCAGCTACATCGAAGCATTCGATGGGCTTCTCGGTGAGAGGAAGCACCGCCTCGACCGAGGACGCCGAGAAGGCGGGCGCTCTTTCTTCTCTTTGGCATGTCAATGCGCCGCCAGTCCGCATGGCGTCGCGTCTCGTGAGATCCGCCAATGCATTCGTTCAGCAGTTCACCGAAGGACGCTCAAGAGAACCTCGAGAGGGAGGCGAGGACCCAAGAAAGGTCGACGGCGTTCTCAGCACGGAGACCTGAGACGGCCAGAGCTGTTGGTTCGGACATGTGTGATTCTGCCCAGTTGAGGGTACCAGTCGTGGTGCCGAATTGAGGAACACGTGTGGTGCAGATTGAGCCCGACATCCCGTGGATGTTTCAATCGTTTGTCTTAAGTGCCACAGCAGGGAAGGTCGACCCATCTTGGGGCAAGATGGGACTTCGTTGGCATGGCTCCTGGCTACACACGGGCAGGCCCCCAGAGATATAGTCCAGGCTGGCCTAGATGGGCCCCTGGGGTACTCAAGCCTCCCAGGTGTCTGCCCGGCTGCCACCCTGAGGCCGCCCTCTCATCATCCTCCCTTTTCCGCACTTCCTTGGCCCCATTTGTCTACCTCGGTTGCGGGCATTGCGCCGATGCTACAGTCAACGCGCATAGTAAGGACGCGCGCCTTACCTAGGGTACCATCGTGTCCTTGCCTCTTCGGCCCGTCCTTTGCCGTCTCCACCGGCCAGATCGCCCGCCGCCCAAAAAGTCCCAACTTCGGCCCCCAGGGGTCTCGCATCCATACCACCGGTCCTGATTACTCCAGATCTCAAAATGGCGGGGGGCGGGTCCAAAAAGTGTTTGACAGCGCGTCTGGGACCCCCCCCCAAAAAAAGCGGTGCAACAGCGGGTCCAGCATCGAGACCCCCAGGCAATCTTCTTCGACGAGGCCCGTTTTACCCCCCACGAAGTAGATATCCCCCCGGCCTCATAAGATCCAGAGTGCACGCTTTCACTGCACTTGTTCAGCATTGGCGTCCAGGAGTCGTCGCATCCTCGCCCCGCATCCTCGTTGCGCGTGCTCGCTGCAGGGCAGCCGGGGCGCGGCGGGGCGGAGGCGTCTGTGGGAGGCGCCAGGCAGAGGGACGGAGGGGGGAGGGAGCAAAAAAGCAAAACAGGGAGAGGATCGCCCAGATCTCCACACACACACACACATACTTTCTCCTCCTCCTCCTCCTCCTCCTCCTCCTCCTCCTCCTCCTCCTCCTCCTCCTCCTCGTCATCCCCCTCCTGCTCCTCCTCATCCCCCTCCTGCTCCTCCTCCCCCTCCTCCTGATCCTCCTCCCCCTCTGTTTCCTCCTTTTTTCCGGTAGCCCAACTCGAGGATGTAGTCTGTAGCGTGCTTGAGCGACTGTGAAGGATGAAAAAAGACGACTCAGGGCACAGGTACCAGGCGGGCGCCGCAGAAACGGTTGTAAAGAGAGAAAGGCGGCAAAGCGTAGAACAGTTAGTAGGCGCACGCCAGGTAGAGGAAGCATAATGTGTTTTAGCAGGTCACAGGCAAACCTAACATAGAAACGACCCATCAACAATAATAATCGGTACCAACTGCCTCCGAATAAAAGGATCAGGTACATGGGAACTGCTGATGCTAAGAGCATACTGTAGGCTGGCCAGAGGTGTTGGCTGGCCTGTTGAAATGGCAGGAAGGGAATGCTGTGTCTACTTATGTCACTCGTTATTTTCCTCTGGGTCAGAAGCACAGTGACTGGACAGGAGCACATGTAAGCTGGCCATGCGTGTTTGCTGGCCGTGGTGCCAAAAAAGTGCGCCCACAAGTTAGCAATTGAACAGGTGCCTGCCTATTATGTGCAATTCTTGAGCTGCTACCCTTAATAATGTGCTGCCTGTGCTGGAGCAGTCAATGATAGAGGGCGACCGAGGCTAGTCGGTAAAACCTCCTCCTCCTCCTCCTTCTCTTCCTCCTCCTCTTTCAATCGCCCCCACCACAGTACTACCCCCACGCTAGAGTCAGGCGCCCAAAAGTTAGCAAGGGAACAGGTGCCTGCCTAGTATGCACGCAATTCTTGGGCTGCTACCCTGGAAAGTCCAAAAATGTGCTGGAAGGTGCCGAAGCTGGTCGGTGCTGCAGCGCCTGATGAATCATGAGTCCCAGCCCCAGTACCACCTCCACGTTAGATTCAAGCGTACAATGTTAAGCAAGTGAGCAGGTGCTCGCTTAGTATGTATGCAATTATTGGGCTGCTATTTCAAGGGCAAACAATGTGTTGCTTGTGCTGGAGCAGACAAAGAAGGAAGGTGATCGACGCTGGTCGGTGCTGCATCGCTTGGTGAATCATGGTCTCCTCCACCTCCCCTGCAACTCAAACACCTCCCAGCCCCTCCCTGGTGTATAGTACGGCTGGCAGCAGACAAGATATAATGGTGCCGTCACGCTACGTATAGCAGGTCTAGGGGTGTTCCCAGGGTTTTGTTGTGTACCTCCTCCTCCTTCTTCTCCTTCTCCCCCTCCCCCTCCCGCTCCTCCCCTCGCTCTCCTCCTCCAAATCTTCCTCCTCCTCCTCCTCCTCCTCCTCCTCCTCCTCCTCCTCCTCCCTCCTCCCTCCTCCCTCCCCTCCTCTCCTCTCCCTCCTCCCTCCTCCCTCCTCCCTCCTCCTCCTCCCTCCTCCCCTCCCCTCCTCCCTCCTCCCCCTCCCTCCCTCCCGCCCTCCCCCATCCCTCCCTCCCTCCCTCCCTCCCTCCCTCCTCCCTCCCTCCTCCTCCTCCCTCCTCCCTCCTCCCTCCTCCCTCCATCCTCCTTCGCCCTCCACACACACACACACACACACACACACTTGTTTCTCCAACAGCGAGGTGACTACACCGTCGCGATGCTCCAGGATGGGTGGGCTGGATAGGGACTGTCGCTCGCAAAACCTCCCATGCACACAGGGAGAAGCGCCTAGACGGTGTATCGACAAACCACATGTGAGCATGAAGCGAAGGCCATCAACAAGCACGTTGGCGATTGCAAGCGCGCTGGTGCACGGAAACTGGACGTAGACCAGGGCTCCACCGGATGCATACAAACAAGAATTTGTCATCGTTCGGATCTGTGCGTTTTGTTCTCGGCGAGGACCATCGAGGATCACCCTGGACCATCGAGCAAAAAAAACACGCACGATACCGCAAAAAAAAACAGGAAATGGACGTCCGAGCGACGGCAGGAGACAGACCAGGCCAACGGATCGAACAAACATCGAGAACAAATAATAATAAAAAAGAGGGTCTTCCGCAGTGTCTTGCGGCTTTCGAGGGGGGGCCTCGCAGGGGGCCCAGGGGACGTCGGAGATAGCGACTCGGGACGAGAAGCGCCAGCCATGGGGAGAGGGGTCCGGACGTCTAGTGGGTGCCCCGTACAGTCGGGCCGAAGTAAAAGATCGAAGTCGGTTCGGGGAGGGGACCCTGATGTTCTTCGTGTTTGTTGGATGTTCTCGTGCATCTTGGGGGAGGGCGCCCTCGAATGTTCTTCAGTTTGGGCCAGCGGAGGGTCTCATGCCCGGAGGGTCCTGACTTCTGTGGGTGTCCCACATGGAAAAGTCGGAGGACGCGCAATGGGGGACGATACATGAGGTGGGACAGCGAGGGTTGCAGAAAAAGGTGTTCTTCAGGGCCCCATCAAGTGGCCCGTTGGGGCCCCAAAGGGGGCCTTGAGGGCCCGAAAACGGTACCTTTCTTCCCCCCTCCCCATTTGTCGCCCCCCAACAGTTCGCGCCCAGAAAAGACCAAGGCGTCGGATCCCTCCTGGGGCGAGCAGGGGATCGTGGCAGTCGGCGGCCACATGCGAACCCGAGCCCCCCACCCCCCCACACGATTTTCTAAGAGGGAGAGAGGGTGGGGTTCACTTCGCTCGGGGGCTCCCGAGCGAAGTGAACCCCACCTCCCCCCTTGGAATCCGGGGGGGGGGGTAGGGTTAAGTCGGGCCTGTCCCTCTCTCGACAGAAGGAATATTCAAAAATAGTCCCCCCCCTCAAAGAAAAGTATGGGGGCGATGTTTTCCTAGTTCTGAGCATGTCGCAGTGTTTCGGGACCCTTTTTTTATTTCTCGCCCAAGATCCGCCGGCAGGGGGACGTGCCCGACCTGAGGGCAGGGTTCGCCCGTGGCCGCCCGGGCAGGGATCAGCGAGCGAAGAACGGTGTAAAATAGACTTTTTCGCCGTCGGGGACACCTGCCCCTGGGCGGCTGGAAAGTTTATATCCCCTACGGTGCCACCGTAAGGGTATAAAAATTTTCCAGCCGCCCAGGGGCAGGCGCCCCCGACGGCGGAAACGTTTATTTTACACCGTTCCTCGCCCGTTAAAGGGGGCAGGGCGGGAGTGGGGCGAGGGGCCGCGGCGGCGTGGGGGGCGAGGACCGGCGCCGGCCGAGGGCCGGCCCCTCGCGCCACGGCCCGGGCACGGCCCCGGAGGGGCACCTCTCCAGGCCTCGCGACGGGGCTCCAGAGGCGGGGCTCCCTCCTCCTCCTCCTCCTCCTCCTCCTCCTCCTCCTCCTCCTCCTCCTCCTCCTCCTCCTCCTCCTCCTCCTCCCCTGCTCCTCCTCCCCCTCCTCCTCCTCTCCTCCTCCTCCTCCTCCTCCTCCTCCTCCTCCTCCTCCTCCCCCTCCTCCTCCTCCTCCTCCTCCTCCTCCTCCTCCTCCTCCTCCTCCTCCTCCTCCTCCTCCGCCGCCGCCTCGTGGTTCAAGACACAGGGGTCAATGCAAGCGGGGGCCCGCCAGAGCGCCGGGTCTTGCAGGACTCTGCGGGGCCAGGGGTGGCACTGACCCGACGCCTGGGCGCAGGGCCCTGCAGGATCTTGCAGGATTCTTCGCATCGACCCTGGGCTTGGGTGCAGGGTCTTGCAGGATTCTGCAAGGCCCGACGGGCCTGGGTCTGGATTGACCCGGGTCAGGTGATGCCCGATCCCAGATGGGGTCCGAGCAGATGTCACCGAGCGCGCTCCACTCTACGTAAGTCGGGCCTGTCCCTCTACAGGAGGAATTGTTCAAAAATACTATAAAAAAATAGTTTGGGGACGATTTGTTGACCGTTTTGGTGTATGTTTTGAGTATTTTTGATTTTTCCTCCCAAATCCGCCTGTAGGGGGACATGCCCGACCTAACACTACTCGCAAAGTGCCTACTGACAAACGTCAGAAAAAACGTGTCTTACTCGATGTAATGGATCGTGGAACCCCCGCGGTGGGTGTTTGCCATTTGCGAGCAGCTACTCTGCGAGTAGTGGGACGCGCTTGTCGAAGATGGGGTCGGAGGATCGCGCCGCATCGCCGATGCATCGCCGGTGCATCGGCGACGCATCGGCGATGCGGCTCCATGTGGAGGCCAATATTCTCCATGCCGACGTCGCCGATGCATCGCCGACGACGCCCGTGCTTTGCCGATGCATCGGCGATGCATCGTCGATGTATCGGCAATGCGGCGAGATCCTCCGACCCCATCTAGGAGGCCTCTAACAGTGCAGGCGCGCATCAAGACACCATTTGCGTTCCGCCAGCGTACAGGCCTCGGAAAAAATAGCGAGCACGCATGCCACACTCATCGGTCAACGATTCCCCCCCCCCGAAATGTTCGCGAAGTTGGCGGTGGGTCTGATGGGTTGTACTTCGACCGCAGTCTCCCCCGCGCGTGCCAACTTTTTGAGTTTGTGGGAGCGGGGGAGTGTCCACTAATTGTTTCCCCCTACCGTATCCTGGGTTTCTTCGCTCCGCGCTGCGCGGTGACTTCCCGCAGCCATCGAAGAAATTGCTGCATTAAGGGTGCTCTACGGGTTTCCCTTCAGGTGCACCTCGCGCGCGGTTGTTCAGGGTCGGGTTTCTTGCGAGGGTTTCTTGCGGCCGCGCCCGCACTGTACGGGAATCGTGGCCAAGACTGGCAGATGTTTTTGCTCAGTTCGAACCGGACTCGCTGTCGGTATCGCCACGGACGGTGTCCGCTCGAGACGGAGAAAGGTCGTTCGCACAAGCGATCTTTGTCGGTGTTGTCAGATTTGTTGTTGGGCATCGCACACATGTCTTCCGTACCCATGTCGGGCATGCCAAATGGCGCCCATGGGCGTTTGCCAGCACCCCTTTCAAAATATGCATTGAAAACATTGTCGTGTTGTGAAGAACCCAACGGTACAGCGTCGGTCAAGGTCTGTCAAGCTCCTCCGCTGCGACCACTTGAGAGCCCTAACCCCTACTGGTCCAATCGACGCTCGGTCATGTGGCACCCCCGATGGGATTCACTTCAATGCAGGTACCTGCATGGGATTCAGAAATCTGACCTGCAGGGGTAGGAGTCCACGTGTGGTTGCCCATCTCTTCCACGGCGCCGTCACGGTTTTTGGTCTTCGGTATCTCCCAATTCCATCGCCCGCAGGCGTCATTCCAGCAGTGCGCCGTGACGAACTGCGCGAAACTCGCGGAGAAGTACGTGGGCCTCAGGTTTGACCCTTAGCCCCGTGGGAGTTGAGAGGTCTGGGGGGCCAGGAGGAGGGAGAAGGGCATACCTGAAACACAAAGCAAGAATAGATGTGTATATATATATATATATGGTATGAGCGCTGCGAGGGGTCCGCGACATCAACTCGGTGTCCGTCCCACAGCCGACGTCTCTGCGAGGCCCCACGAGGGCTGGCCCGGCGGCAGGGGGAGGGAAGTATAGGGGTCCCGGCCCGAGACCTCTCGGAGCCGATCCCCGGACCCCCTCCCCCGGGCCCCACCCCGTTTCCGAAGGGGGGGCCGAGGCCTCCGACGACGCGGTCCTGCTCGAGCCTCGGGGCCCTGGACCTCTCGGTCCGCTCCCCCCCTCCACTTATAATAATGATAACTTGTTTCGCTGTCGGGGGGCGCCTACCCCTGGGCGGCTGGAAAGTTTAATACCCCTACGGTGGCACCGTAGGGGCATAAACTTTCCAGCCGCCCAGGGGCAGGCGCCCCCGACGGCGGAAAGTTTATTTTCCACCGCTCTTCGCTCGCTGCTCCACGGGGGGAAGCCCCATGGGGCTCGCCGCCGACCAGGGGGCCCTCCGAGCTCGTCCTGGAGGGCAGCTCGGCGGGGAGGGCCTGCGCGAGCGGTCCTGGCCAGCTTCCCCGCGCCGGGCCTCCGCTGCCCCACAGTCGGCTCGTCGGCTGTCCCCGGGGGGTGGACATTGGGCCCCGGAGGCCGCAGATGCAGAAGAGCCTCGGGCTCCATACTAGGGAGCGGAAAAGAGGGGGGTGATGACTAGGGGGGGGTGGATATCATGGCGGGGGCCATGATATTTCCCCAGGTTTCATGGCGCCTCTTCTTATTTCATTACGTCCCTGGCCCCCCCGCTGGGCCGCGCACATGCCGCCGGTCATGATTTGCACCCCCCCCTCTTGGACACCCCCCTTTTTGCCGCTCCCGACATACAGTCGGGGCCCTGAAGAAGGAACCCTTTTCGTCGGGGAGGGGCTGGGTGTTCATTGAGTGTTTCACAGCCTGCCCAAGGTTTTCCTTCGGCTCTCGGTCGGAAGTCGGAGTTTCACTTATGGAAAAGAAGGGGCCTCGTTCCTCATTTGGGGTTCCTTAGGTCACCGCCCTGACTGTAGTTACCCAGATCTCCGACGATGTGACCTCTTCAGTGCGGGCGTGTTTTTCCCGGACTTCGGCCTCCAGGGCCCGTGTTCGGGCCTTGGGGCCAGCAGGAACGGATCCGGGACGCAGAACCCCAACCACCCCCAGGGGAGGGCCGCGGGTTGAGAGAGCCACGCCGCATGTCGACAAAATGTTGCACCAGCTTTGCTGCGCAGCGGCACCTATGCTGCATTGCTCTTCCCCCCCTTCCCCCCGATCTTGATATTGGGCGCATGGCGAAGAGCCCTTGGGCCGCCCAGGGGCTCCTGACAATGTTGCACCACCGAGCTGTTTAGACCAGCCCAGACTGAACCCAATGTTAAGATTCGGGGGGGACAGGGGGGGAAACAAACGCTTATAGAACAGCGGTACGGTCGACGCACATCAACGGCGAACGACATTCCAAGGTTGCCCTTGCATTGCATCATTCCCCTTCGGCCCATCCTTGGCCTCGGCCACGTCCGTTGGCCGCGCCCCGCTCGAGTGGGGTCGGCATGGCCTTCCGAGAGGCCCTTGCATCCTCACCCCTTCTGGCGGTCATTCCTCTAACTGTGCGTTGTGCATCCCTGCATTCTTATCCTCACCCCTCTGCGCAGTCATCCTCACCCATTTGGCCCTTGCATCCTCATCGTTCGGATGCGATTTGACAGGATGAGGAGGAAGAGGAGGAGGAAGAGGAGGAGGAGGAGCAGGAGCAGGAGCAGGAGCAGGAGCAGGAGCAGGAGCAGGAGCAGGAGCAGGAGCAGGAGCAGGAGCAGCAGGAGGAGGAGGAGGAGGAGGAGGAGGAGGAGGAGGAGGAGGAGGAGGAGGAGGAGGGAGGAGGAGAGGAGGAGGAGGAGGGAGGAGAGGAGGCAGGAGCAGGAGGGAGCAGGAGCAGGAGCAGGAGCAGGAGCAGGAGGAGGAGGAAGAGGGGAGGGAGGAGGAGGAAGAGGAGGAGGAGGAGGGGAGGAGGAGGAGGAGGAGGAGGAGGAGGAGGAGAAGGAGGAGGGAGGAGGAGGAGGAGGAGGAGGGAGGAGGAGGAGGAGGAGGAGGAGGAGAAAGGGAGGAGGAGGAGGAGGAGGAGGAGCGGCGGTCCTCTCTCTTACCCCTTCTAGCCTTCTTGTGCGTTCTGCCTGTGGCGGTCCTTCGTCTTGCCCCCCTGGCCTTCGGCGGCCCTCTGGAGGCCTCCGGTTGCTTCTTCTGGAGGGCTCCACAGGAGGCCACCACCCACCAAACCACCCCAACCCAACCCGAAGGCCCCAATGTGCCCTCCGTTCCCAGTGAGAGGGGGTGCCCGGGAGCATTGGAGAAGCACATGGGGACCCGCCCTCCCCCCAGCCCGAAATTTAGGTCTTCGGGTCAGGTTGGGGCTGCCCTGTAGGGGGTCGGGAGGGCCTCCGCGGGAGGGCCTCCGCGGGAGCCTCGGGCACACGAGGGGTCCCTGCGAGCCTCCAGGGGGGCCTCCACACGAGGGCCTCCGCGGGGGCCATCGGGGGTACCTCGGGCTCGCGAGGGGCCCCTGCGAGCCTCCAGGGGTGACTCCACACGAGGGGCCGCCGCGGGGACCGTCGGTGGCACCTCGGGCACACAGTGGGGCCCCTGCGAGCCTCTGGGAGGGGCTCCCGCCGAGGGCGGGCATGTCCCCCTACAGGCGGATTATGGACGAAAATTGAAAAACACTAGAAAAGTATTTGAAAATGCTTTAAACAAAAAAACAAAACAAACAAAAAAACTTGTTTCAAAAACTATGTTTGAACATGCCTCCTGTAGAGGGACACGCCCGACTTAAGGCTAGGGTTCGGATGTCGCCACCCAGTTGTGCCAGGTCCCCGTCAAGGACGGCAGCGCAGGCCAGTGGGCACCGGAAGAGAGAGAGAGAGAGAGAGCGGAGCGGAGCGGAGCGGAGCGGAGCGGCGGGCGCGGCAGGCAGGACAGGAGACGGGCACGCAGGGAACGGCGCCAGAAGGCGAGGAGGTCCAAGGAAGGCGTGGCAGCCACAGCAGGTGACGAGGCAGCCCCAGGCGAGGGAGGTCGTCGCAGTCGGCAGCTCCGCGAGGGCGCGAGGGCCAGCGCAGGACAGGTGCAGGCCAGCGAGGTTCCACTGGGAGGCCGTCGCAGTCGGCAACTCCACGAGGGCACGGCAAAGCAGGCGAGAGGACCAGATTTGACGAACGAGACGCCGAGATGATCCTGGCACTCCCACCAGCGGCACAAGGCTGGGCAAGGCGCGCGCCGCACCGTGGCGGGGGCGTCCTGGCGGCCCAAAGGGAAGGGGGCAGGTTGGGGGGCGGCCCTCAAGATGCAGGGCCACCCAGGACCGGGCCAGGCGTTCGAACGCCGCCGGCAGAAAGACGCCAGGACCAGCCGGCGCGCCACGAGCAGAGGAGAACGAGCTTTGGGCGCGGACCAGCGCCGGCCCTGGCGCCGCCGACGCGCGGACGGGGCGGAGGCGCGTGCCGCACCCAGCACTTTACAGCGCGCGACATATCGCACGCTGCGCTTTCGACGATGCTCGATCGCAATTAGCATTTCCGTCTGCTGCCCGCGCTTGAGGACCCTCTGCGCCGCCGACTTAAAAGTGCCGCACCCAGAGGTGGGGCCCTGGCCCCCCTGAGGTGCGGCTGGGCGCCCGAGCCCTTCGAATGAGCAAGGGCAGCCAGCCCCCAAGCCGGGACAGGCGTTCGAGCGCCACGGGGACGAGCGAGCCGCGCCACGAACGACGCGCGCGAGAGAGAGAGAGAGAGCAGCGACAGCGAGGAGCCAGTTGCGGGGACAGGGCGCAACGAGGGTTGTGCCCTCTGGCGGCTGGCCACTGCCCCAGCGGCCGCCCAACGCGCCAGAGCGTGAGAGCGCAGAGCAGCCACGCGTGCGGCCGAGGCCGCGGCCGCATTGGGTGCGCTCGGCGCCCGCCAGAGCGGGCGCGGCGGTGGCACGCGGGGCAGCGCGGGCGGGCGGGCAGCCCCCCATGGACAGAGCAGCCCACGCAGGAGGGGCGAATTGACGAAGCTGGAACTTAGCAACAGGTACGGGGCTTGCGGCCTGGACACACACACACACAAAAACACACGCACACACACACACACACACACACACACACACACACACACACACACAAACACACGCACACACACACACACACACACACTACCGATGGGGAAGGCATACAAAGAAGAGGCTTCGAGTTGTCCGAGATGAGCTGACGGTGTGCGGAAGTGGCCAGAACATTTCTAGGGTTTCGCTCGACAAGCCCCGTCTGGTCTATCACGCACGCCGACACGGGCAGCGAAGTCCGGTTCTGTCGGGCCCTACTGAGGTTGCCTGGTCGCCTTCTTGGGCAGTCTTGGGGACCTCTTTGGCCGCATTGAGGATAGATTGGGCCGTCTTGGGGCCACGTTGTACCGTCTTGGAGGGACTTGGCAGCTGTGGTGGCCTGCTTCAGCTCGGGAGATCGTGGCCTCGGGAGCGCGGGCCCATATTCATCGTACGGGGGGGGATCGTGGTTGCGGGAACGGGGACCCAGTGTTCAGGAGGAGGAAAAACACACAGACACAATGAATCGTCGACCCCCAGTAAAATATAGGAAAATATAAAAATTGGGGGGGAAGACGAAAACCCAGAAAATGTTGGAAACATATGGGGAATCCTGTTACGTGTGTCTATTTATTTGTACGTCCCAGGGCCCCTTCAAGGGTTTTTGAGGGAGCGTGACTTCGGAAGCGCGGACCCATAGTTTTCCCCCGAGGAACAGGGGGGTGCACGCAGCCATACGTGGCGGGGGTGGGCCCTAAGAAGGTGCTAGAACCCAACCGGACAGCCCGTGGCGTTCAGAGCTTGTCAGGCACGGCGGCGGCCACGCCACCGCCGTGCCTCGCCTCGGTCATCGCGAGCCCCAGGAGCGCGGATGGACGTCCTGGCTTCGGCCATGTGAAGATGTGCGTACTCTGGGTTGCTTAATACAGTGTCGTTTTTCTATACATGCTCCGCGTGCGGAGCATGTATTAAAAATGCAGGGATTTAGTAGTAAAAACAACGATGAGTTGATGCATAAATTTATTCATAAATTGATCATGGATTAAAAATCCGACATTTTAAAACATCCTATGTATTAAAAACTGCCCTGTAAGCGGGGGGGTACCCCCCGACGGGGGAATCAGCCTCGCCGCGTCGTCGCGCCGCGACGGGGGTCGGAGCGCCTTCGGCGCGCGGTGGCTGCCCGCGACGGGGGTCGATGTGGGGTTGTCGGCGGGGGTGGCGCCCCCCCCGACGCTTATTAAGAAACTCGGAGTGTGCGGTTTGCACACGACGAGGGCCATACCACCACGCACGTAAGGATTCAAGTCGGGAATCGACCACCGAAGTGACTTGCCACGGAATGAAGTGTTCGTCGAATCCACGAAAAGCACGTGGCAATTTCGGGAGTTCGACAACCAGTCTACGCATTTTTCTCAGATTCGGCAAAAAAACATTTGGGGTACATCAATGTTGCAGTCGATCCCCAACTCGAAGGAGAAGTGGCTGGACGGCCGCGGGCGGCTTCTCCGCCTGGTAAGAATCCGGACTGCTTCAGAACCTCGGTTGAGACCTGAGTTTTGGACACGTCGCGTACAGTCGGGGCCCTGAAGAAGGAACCCTTTTCGTGGGGGAGGGGCTCCGCGTTCCTAAGTGTTTCACAGCTTGCCTCAGGTTTCCCTTATGTTTTCGATCGGAAATCGAAGTTTAACTTATGGAAAACAGGGAACTCGTTCCTTATTTAGGGTTCCTTAGGTCAACGCCCCGACTGTAGCCCAACAAGGCCCATCCAGGAGCGATGCCCAGGCGAGTTGCCCTGATCGGGTGTGTGGAGTAGGAGCACGCGCTGGAACACAGGGATGGGGAAGCTGTCGTACCCCAAAAGGAGGGGGGTCGGGGGTGGACAGACCTCCTACCCTGACACGTCGATTAGTGAATTGTCCGTTTTCGGTTCTCGAGAGGGCGCCGCGGCCGTCATTTTCCAGGCTTGCGCCCGCCAGGTTTGGGCCCGAGGCTGTTTTCACTAAACCACGTCTTACTAAAGGGAGGTCTGTCCATCCCCGAGGGGGGGATGGAAGAGGAATCGGAGGATGAGGCAAGGTCGGCGGAGATGATCGCGCGTCGCGCTCGCGCGCGGTGGCTCGCGCGCAGTGTTGGGGCCCGCGCTCGGAGATTTGGGTGCGACTGGGGATCGGAGACGTTCTAAGGTCGTGGACGTTTGGGGGAGTTTTTTCCGCCCTGGGGTGCCGAGACGCGTCCGGGATTGCCCGTACCTGATCGTCCCGAACGGCCGCGCGAAGCCCGAGGTCAGGGCCGAAGTCGGCCAGGAGGGGAAAAACACGCACGGACACAATTAATCGTCGATTCCCTCGAAAATATGGGAAAATATGGGAAGTGGGGGGGAAGACAAAAACCCAGAAAATATGGGAAAATATAGGGAATTCTTTTATTTGTGTGTATTTATTTGTGTGTCCTGGTGCCCCTTCAGTCGGCCCGGGGTCGGCGCGCGCACCCAGAGCAGCCGTCGGCAAGATCGAAAGGGGGACGGCAAGCATGGGCGCGAATCGGCCGCGAGCGGGGGGGGGAAGCGAGAAGGAGGAGGCCATCTCAGAAGGCGGCGGGACTGCTCTGAAGCCCTCGCGGGGAAGGCTCGGGAAGCTTCTCGGGAAGGCCGGAGGGGGCTTCCGAGCGTTCTGAGGAGGTCCGCCCCTTCGCGCTTCCCCCCCGGGCTCGCGGCCGAACGAAAGCCTCGGGAGCCTGGAAACGGGGGCCAGTGCAAACGGGGGTCAGTCAGAGCGCCGGATCTCGCAGGATCCTGCAGAGCGAGGGGCGCACCGACCCGGGCTTGGGTGCAGGATCCTGCAGGTCTTGCAGGATTCTGCAAAGCCTGATTGACCCGGGTCTGGATTGACCAGGGTCAGTATGTCTTTGAAGGCCAGCAGCAGGCCTTGCCCACTGGGCAGGCTTCGCCGTCGGCGTCGCCGCAGGACGTCCATATTCTTTGGGACGGCCGCCGCCTGCCCAGCCGCGCGGCCGCTGCCGGTTCTGGGCAGCGCTTGTTGTCGGGCATCGTCCCCACTGTCGCCGCCCTCGCTTCTCTAGCTTGGCATCGCTCGGACATGCGCATCTTTTCTCGTCGAGGACCACCGAGGAGCATGTTGGTTAAATCTTACGAAAAAATGAGCGCACGAAGCCGAAGAATGCACGGGGAATGGACGTCCGAGCGATGGCAAGCTAGATAGGGTCGAGTAGACGAGGTCGGAGGATCGCGCCGCATCGCCGATACGGCTCGACGTGCAGCTCAAGTTGCTGCACGTCGACGTCGCCGATGCATCGCGACGTCGACCATGTATCGCCGGTGCATCGCCGATGTATCGGCGATGCGGCGCGATACTCCGACCCCATCTAACTACTCCGACCCCATCTAGAAGGTCTCCTAGTTCTGGGTGCTCCACGATGCGTGGTGGCGCAAATCCACGAATTCTGGGAGCAGCCGTTTCCGAAGGGCAGAACAAGCGCATCGGCACAGACTTTCGGAGGCCCACGCGGGGTTTCCGTTCCAGCGCTGGACCCCACCTGTCGGCCCTTGGCCCGCAAAGCGCGCCAAGCGGTGGTTGTCCAGCGCCGACCCAAGAAGTCCGGGCGGGCCTCCGAAAGCTGATGTGTTCTGTTGTATTTTGTTCACCCGTGTAGCGGTTCGCCGAAACGTGCACAGGGCAAAGCGCAGTGTTGTTTTGCACATGCGAGCATGCAAAAGTCAGGTTATGCATGATTGTGGTGCTCGTTTGGGGCAGGCCTCGTGATCGCCATGATGCTGCGTTTGTCGACGTCATTGCTTCGTCTTCATGCTGCCCGCTCTGACGGCATACAATGTGCGTGCTGACTGCCCGCTGGTATGAATTGCGTGCTTAGGGGGTCTTGAACAGGGGGCGCGTGTGTCGTGTTGTCACGGTGCCAGCGTCACGGTGTAGCGAGGTTCGAATGCACGTTGGTTCGACGTTTGTACGATCATTTACCACCCTACATCACACAGTTTGATGTGCCGTTCGGATACGTCAGATTGCGGTCATGCTCTCGTGAAGGTGGTGACCTTACGCTTGGATTGGGGTGTGGCCCGTGCGCGCAAAGACAAGGTCAATGTTTGACGCATCTTTCTAGGGCGAGGACACCGTAGTCGATATCGAATTCTTTGTTCCGTTGCTTGGTATCGAACCGCGCGGAACACGAGCGCACACCTGCTTGGCAGTGTTTCCAAATTCGGAGCAGCTAATGAGGAAAGTGAAATCATGCTAAGGTCAGCGACTGATGTTGCCGCCAAGTTCGGCCAAGTTGTCGGACAGAGGCCGAACGACTCCGTAAGGTATGGGGCAATGACGTCAGGCCACGCTCCATGACGCCCTCTTCTGTGAGCTTCGTCCTACTGATCGGCACCCTCTCGTGTATACATTGTACAATGCATTGGGTTATGCTACTTCTTATGTTCGTGCTCCTCCCATCATGCCCCCCCTCCCACCGTATTATCTGCCGTCGCTTTCATCCGTCGAACCTCCCGTGGCCCCATGGAAGTCGGCTGTGCTCACGCACACATTGGAGATCGTCGACGTGCGATGCCAACTGCTACCGCCTTGCAGAAGCGGTCGGACTGTCTCCCATCGCCCCTGACCATCACCACTTTGCCACGCTCCTGGACCGGAGGCTAACAGTGCCGTCGCATTCCTCACAGCGTTGGGTCCATACAGTGGAGACTCATACCAAGAAACAGACTCATACCAAGAAACACCCTGCTTGCCTCCAGGGTGCCCTGGGTTTCTTGGGTTTCGATTGTCTTGCTATGGGGAGCGTGACGTTCCCACTCCAAAAGTCAATGGACGCCCTGGGGTCTGAGGGTTGGGTTTCTTGTGGAAGGTTTCTAGTGGACTGGCCTCTACTGTAACGCTTCTCATGCGGGCGGACGGGCTCGTGGTTTGGCCACGTGCCAGCAGAGGCGCTTCTGGAACCGTCGGGGATTTTCTGACCCGGGTCAGTACAGACCCGGGTCAGTCAGGCCTTGCAGAATCCTGCAAGATCCTGCACCCAAACCCGGGTCAATGCGAAGGATCTTGCAGGATCTTGCACCTAAACCCGAGTCAATGCGACCCTAGCCCTGCAGGATCTTGCAAGATCGGGCGATCTGGCTGACCTCCGTTTGCGTTGACCCCCGTCTCGTGAGCCCCAGTCCTCATCACGCTGGGATCATTACGCTTCTCATGCGTGTGTGTGTGTGTTGTGTGGTGTGTGTGTGTGTATGTGTGCGTGTGTGTGTGTGTGCGTTTGTGCGTGTGAGCGTGCGTGTGTGTGCGTGTGTGCGTGCGTGCGTGCGTGCGTGCGTGCGTGCGTGCGTGTGTGCGTGTGTGTGTGTGTGTGTGTGCGTGTGTGCGGGTGTGCGTGTGTGTGTGTGCGTGTGTGTGTGTGTGCCTGTGCGTGTGTGCGTGTGTGCAGGTATGCGTGTGTGTGTGTGTGTGCGTGCGTCTGTTCGTGTGTGCAGGTGTGCAGGTGTGCAGGTGTGCAGGTGTGCAGGTGTGCAGGTGTGCAGGTGTGCGTGCGTGCGTGCGTGTATGCGTGTGTGCGTGTGTGCGTGTGTGCGTGTGTGCGTGTGTGTGCGTGTGTGCGTGTGTGCGTGTGTGCGTGTGTGCGGGTGTGCGGGTGTGCGGGTGTGCGGGTGTGCGGGTGTGCGGGTGTGCGGGTGTGCGTTTGTGCGGGTGTGCGGTTGTGCGGGTGTGCGGGTGTGCGGGTGTGCGGGTGTGCGGGTGTGCGGGTGTGCGGGTGTGCGGGTGTGCGGGTGTGCGGGTGTGCGGGTGTGCGGGTGTGCGGGTGTGCGGGTGTGCGGGTGTGCGGGTGTGCGGGTGTGCGGGTGTGCGGGTGTGCGGGTGTGCGGGTGTGCGGGTGTGCGGGTGTGCGGGTGTGCGGGTGTGCGGGTGTGCGGGTGTGCGGGTGTGTGGTGTGGGTGTGTGGTGTGGGTGTGTGGTGTGGGTGTGTGGTGTGGGTGTGTGGTGAGGGTGTGAAGGTGTGTGTTTGTGTGCATTTGTGTCTGTGCGTGTGTGTGTGTGTGTGTTCGTTTGTGTGTGTTTGTGTGTGTTAGTGTGTGTGTGTGTGTTTGTGTGTGTTTGTGTGTGTGTGTTTGTGTGTGTTATTGTGTTTGTGTGTGTTTGTGTGTGGCTGTGTGTGTTTGTGTGTGCGCTTGTGTGTGTTTGTGTGTGTTCTTGTGTTTGTGTGTGTTTGTGTGTGGCTGTGTGTGTTTGTGTGTGTGTTTGTGTGTGTTTGTGTGTGTGTATGTGTGTGTGTTTGTGTGTGTGTTTGTGTGTGTGTTTGTGCGGGTGTGCGGGTGTGCGTGTGTTTGCGTGCGTTTGCGTGTGTTGGTTGTGTGCGTTGTGTTTTGGTTGTTGTGTTGTTTGTGTGTGGGTGTGTTTGTGTGGTTGTGTGTATGTGTGTGTGTTCGTGTGTGGTTGTGTGTGTGTTTGTGTGTATATGTGTCTGTGTTTGTCTGTGTTTGTGTGTGTTCGTGGGTTTGTGTGTTTTTGTGTTTGTGTGTTTGTGTGTGTGCGTGTGTGTGTGCGTGTGTGTGCGTGTGTGTGCGTGTGTTCATGTGCTTGTGTGTTTGCGTGTTTGTGTGCTTGTGTGTTTTGTGTGTGTGCGTGTGTGCGTGCGTGCGTCTGTGAGTGCGTGCGTGCGTGCGTGCGCGTGCGAGTGCGCGTGCGCGTGTGCGTGCGTGTGTGCGTGCGTCGCGTCGTGCGCCGGGTCGTGCGCGTGCGCGTGCGCGTGTTCTTGTGTGCTTGTGTGCTTTTGCGCTTGTGTGCGCGCGTGCTTGTGTGCTTGTGTGCTTGTATGTTTGTGTGCTTGTGTGCTTGTGTGCTTGTGTGCTTGTGTACTTGTGTGCTTGTCTGTTCGTGTGTTTGTGTGTTTGTGTGTTTGTGCGTTTGTGTGTTTGTTCATTTGTGTGGTCGTGCGCGTGCGCGTGTGCTTGTGTGCTTGTGTGCTTTTGCGCTTGTGTGCTTGTGTGCTTGTGTGCGTGTGCGCTTGTGTGTTTGTGTGTTTGTGTGTGTTGTGTGTCTGTGCGTTTGTGCGTTTGTGTGTTTGTTCATTTGTGTGGGCGTGCGTGTGCGTACGTGCGTGCGTGCGTGCGTGCGTGGGTGGGTGGGTGTGTGCGCGCATGCTTGCGTGCGTGCGTGCGTGCGTGTGTGTGTGTGTGTTTGTGTGTGTTGGTTGTGTGTGTTGTTTTTGTGAGTGTTGTGTTGATTGTGTGTGTGTGTTTGTGTGTGTTCGTGTGTATGTGTGTTAGTGTGTTTTCGTGTTTGTTTGTGTGTTTGTGTGCTTGTGTGCTTGTGTGCTTGTGTGCTTGGTTTGTTGTGTGTTTGTCTGTGTTTGTTTGTGTGTTTGTGTGTGTGTTTGTGCGTGTGCGTGTGTGCGTGTGTGCGTGTGTCCGTGTGTGCGTGTGTGCGTGTGTTTGTGTGCGTGTGTGTGCGTGCGTGTGTGCGTGTGTGTGTGTGTGTGTGTGTGTGCGTATGTGCGTGTGTGTAAGTGTGTGTAAGTGTGTGTAAGTGTGTGTAAATGTATGTAAGTGTGTGTGCGTAAGTGCGTGCGCCTGCGCCTGCGCCTGCGCCTGCGCCTGCGCCTGCGCCTGCGTGTGTGCGTGCGCGTGCGCGTGCGCGTGCGCGTGCGCGTGCGCGTGCGCGTCGTGCGTCGCGTCGTGCGCCGCGTCGTGCACGTGCGCGTGCACGCGCGCGTGCTTGTGCGCGTGTGTTTGTGTGCGTGCGTGCGTGTGTGCTTATGCGCGTGTGTGTTTGTGTGCTTGTGTGCGTGTGTGCTTGTCTGCTTGTGTGCTTGTGTGCTTGTGTGCGTGTGTGCTTGTGTGCTTGTGTGTTTGTGTGTTTGTGTGTGTGGTTGTGTGGTTGTGTGGTTGTTTGTGTGTGCGTGTGTCTGTGTGCGTGCATGCGTGCGTGCGTGCGTGCGCGTGCGTGCGTGCGTGCGTGCGTGGGTGGGTGGGTGTGTGTGTGCATGCGTGCGTGCGTGCGTGTGTGGTTGTGTGTTTGTGTGTATGTGTTGTTGCGTGTGTGTGTGTGTGTCGTGTTGTTTGTGTGTGAATGCTTGTGTGTGCTGGTGTGTGTTTGTGCGTTTGTGTTGAGGTGTTTGTGTGTATGTGCGCGTTTGTGTGTGGTTGTGTGGTTGTGTGGTTGGGTGTGTTTGTCTGTGTTTGTGCGTGTGCTTGTGTGTGTTTGTGTGTGGTTGTGTGTTTGTGTTGGTCTGTTTGTGTTTGTGTGTGGTTGTGTAGTTGTGTCTTTGTGTGTTTGTGTGTGTGGTTGTGCGTGTGTGTGTGTGGTTGTGTGTTTGTGTGCTAGTGTGCTAGTGTGTTAGTGTGCGTGCGTGCGTGTGCGTGCGTGCGTGCGCGGGTGGGTGGATGATCGTGTGTGTTTGTGTTTGTGTGTGTGCGTGCGTGGGTGCGTGCGTGTGTGCGTGCGTGCGTGCGTGTGTGTGTGTGGTTGTGTGTGTTGTCTGTGTGGGTTATGTGTGCGTGTTGTGTTGGTTGCGTGTGTGTGTGTTTGTGTGTGTGTGTTGGTGTGTGGTTGTGTGGTTGTGTGTTTGTGTGTGTTTGTGTGTTTGTGTGTTTGTGTGTGGTGTGTATGTGTGTGGTTGTGTGTTTGTGTGTATGCGTGGTTATGTGGCTGTGTGGTTGTGTGGCTGTGTGGCTGTGTGTTTACGTGTTTGAGTGGTTGTGTAGTTGTGTGGTTGTGTGTTTGTGTGTTTGTGTGTTTGTGTGCGTGTGTGCTTGTGTGCTTGTGTGTTTGTGTGGTGCGTGTGTGCTTCTGTGCGTGTGTGGTTGTGTGTTTGTGTGGTTGTGTGTTTGTGTGGTTGTGTATGTGTGTGTTTCTGTGTGTTTGTGTATGTTAATGTGTGCGCGCGTGCGTGCGTGCGTGCGCGTGTGTGCGTGCGTGCGTGGGTGGGTTGGTGGGTGTGCGTGCGTGCGTGCGTGCGTGCGTGTGTGCATGCGCGCGCGTGTGTGTGTATTGTTTGTGTGTGTTGGTTGTGTGTGTTGTGTTGTTTGTGTGTTTGTGTGTGCGCTTGTGTGTCTGTGTGTTTGTGTGGTTGTCTGGTTGCGCGTTTGTGTGTGTGTTGTGTTGTTTGTGTGGTTGTGTGTTTGTGTGTGTTTGTGTGTGGTTGTGCTTTTGTGTGTGTGTGTTTGTGTGTTTGTGTGTGGTTGCGTTTGTGTTTAGGTGGTTGTGTAGTTGTGTGTTTGAGTTTGTGTGTGTGGTTGTGTGATTATGTGGTTGTGTGTTTGTGTGTGCTTGTGTGTGCTTGTGTGTGTTTGTGTCTGTTTGTGTGGTTGTGTGGTTGTGTGGTTGTGTGGCGGTGTGTTTGTGTTTGTGCGTGCGTGCGCGCGTGCGCGTGCGTGCTTGCGTGCGTGGGTGGGTGGGTGAGTGTGTGGGTGCGTGTTTGTGCGTACGTGCGTGCGTGCGTGCGTGCGTGTGTGTTTGTGTGTTTGTGTGTGTTGTTTGCGTGGGTGTTGTTTGTGTGTGTTGTGTTGTTTGCGTGTGCTTGTGTGTGCTCGTGTGTTCGTGTGTTTGTGTGGTTGTGTGTTTGCATGTTTGTATGGGTGTGTGGTTGTGTGTTTGTGTGTTTGTGTGTTTGTGTGTTTGTGTGCTGGTGTGCTGGTGTGTTGGTGTGTTTGTGTGGTTGTGCGGTTGTGTGGTTGTGTGGTTGTGTGTTTGTGTGTTTGAGTGTTTGTGTAGTTGTGTAAGTGTGTAGGTGTGTGGGTTTGTGTGTTTGTGTGCGTATGTGTGCGTGTGAGTGCTTATGTGTGCGTGCGTGCGCGTACGCGTCGTGCGTCGCGCCGTGCGCCGCGTCGTGCGCGTGCGCGTGCTTGTGTGCTTATGTGCGCTTGTGTGGGCTTGCGTGCTTGTGTGCTTGTGTGCTTGTGTGCGTGTGTGCTTATGTGTTTGTGTGCTTGTGTGTTTGTGTGTGTCCCTGGGCCCCTATAGATGCACAACGCGAGGAGGCGTCCCGGGCGGGAGGACAGGAAGCGAGTGCTATGACCACGACTGAACGCGGAAACGTCGGCGTGGAATGCGTTCATCGAACATTTTGGTCATCGTCAATTCGTGGGTCATCCTCGCGAGTCGGCGACGGCCAGCATGGACCATGACCACGATCGGCGTCGACGAGATCCCACGACATGTTTGGTCATTCACCGAGCGCGTTCCACCACTCGCAAAGTACCCACTCGCAAGCGTCCGAGAAAAGAGTGTGCCTCGACGTAGTGGATCGTGAATCCCCCTCGGCGAATCCAGGCCATTTGCGAACAGTTGCTTGTGCGAGCAGTGGAACGCGCTTGTCTGGTCATGGTCATCGTGTTTCTTCTACTGGCTCCCGTCTCTGCGCCCCGCCTGCTGCCCCCCGCCCCGAGGCGACAAGGTCGGCCTCGAGAAGGACAGCGCCGCCAGCGAGCTGCTGGAGTGCGAGAAGCGTTGCGCCCGAAGGCACGTCGTTGTACGTCCGTGGAGGAGGAGGAGGAGCAGCAGCAGCAGGAGCAGCAGGAGCAGCATGAGCAGCAGGAGCAGGAGCAGGAGCAGGAGCAGTTGAGGCAACGGTGCTTAGTTGCTCTTCGGGCGGCCACTTCGTCGCCACAGTTGGACGCAGCTCGGAAAATTGGTGCGTTTGGACCCCAGGAGGTGTCTGGGGGCAGATTTTGAGTTGCCGTTGTCTCAGTTCGCGATGCTCCCAGAGGAGGAGGAGGAGGAGGAGGAGGACGGCGATGATGATGAGGAGGATAACATGCAGGGCAAGGATGCTCGTACCCTTCCCCTTCTCCTTCCCATCCCCCCTTCTCCTTCACCTCGATCTCCTCCTCCTCCTCCTTCTCCTTCCCCTTCCCCTTCTCCTCATCAGCAGCAGCAGCATCATCATCATCATCAGCAGCAGCAGCAGCATCATCCCTCCCCCGCCCGCCTCCCGCCCTCTCCTTCCCTGTATCCTCGTCCTCCTCCTCCCCCTCCTGCCCCGCTTCCTCCCCCCCCTGCCCCTCTCGTTTCTCCTCGTCCCCCGCATCCCCTTCCCACTCCTCTTTGGCCTCCTCCTCTCCATCTCCCCCCCTCTTCCCCCCCTCCCCCCCCTCTTCCTCTAATGATATCCACGGAGGCGTTGTGCCGCGTTTGGAGTCGGCATCGCGCCGTGCGAGGGCTCCTGGGCGAGGGGACCTGCACGCGAGCGCACAGATGCGCGCGCTCGCACAGGATAGCGCAAGCCCTCCCCGCTCTCTGAACCGCTGCTGCGGGGCCCGATGCCGTGGCGGAGGGACCCGGAGCTCCCAGGCCTCACTGAGGAGGAGCAGCAGCGGGTTGCCCAGAGTGGTTCCCGGCGGGCGGGTGAGGCTGTCTCTCTCAGGCACGGGCGCCGCGAAGGAGTGACGACGGGCGGTCTCGCCGGGCTCCGCCTTCTTCTTGGCCCCAGGGCCCTCGAGGATCGATCCGGCACGAGGTGTGGTGCAGGCAGACGACAGGCGGGCTCGACAGCTCCAGCTCCAGTTGTGCCTCGGCGTCTGCGCTTGTGTTGCTGCTCCGACGTCGGATCTTGCGGGTGCGCCGCCCCGGGGCAGACGCTCCAGCGCCCTGCGGAGGCTGCGCCGCTCCAGAGCAAGGCGGCCCCCCGCGGGCCCTCCAGTTCCCACGGCGGGGGGGGGGGGCCTCACGGGGTCGGCACAGCCAAGAGAGGCAAAAAGGGCTGGTTTGGAGAAGAGGCGCAACGCGACCCACTGGGAAGCAGACGATTCCAGAGATGTTCCTGGTTCGACGTCGCCGTCGCCGTCGCCGTCGAGGCCGCCAAGCCGCACCCAGCGACACAGACGCGCGTAGATATGTGCTCGGTCGTGGCTGCACGACCTGTGTTTGATCGTTTGGCCGCGCTGCGCCTGGGTGCGCGTCGTCCGCACGTCCATCGCAAGAAGAGAGAAACGTGGCCCTTCGTCTCCTTCCAGCGCTCGGCCCTCAAAGTTGTCCGCGCGCGAATCCAGCCGCGCGCGGCCTCGCTTTCTGGCACGTCAGGGCGGGCGGGGGCATCTAGTGAGACAAAATGTATGAAGAAATAGGTACATACACAAATGCATGCATACATCTACAAATATTGAATACACGCACACACACACACACATACACACACCTTGCCAGGCCAACTCTGAGCTCAGGATCGTTCAAGCCAGGGAGGCATCTAACCTCGATATTGGGCCCATAATGAGCCTGGCCAGGGGGGCGTTTACGCGTATAGATATCACATCGACCTCGTCGCCCCATCATTCAAACACACACACACACATACACACACACACACATACATACACGCATTCGATGCTCCCTCTCCTATATGCGCCCCTCCTCATCTGGATTCGGCTGCCAGGCACTGGCCATCTGCTGAGACGAAGCCCTGGATAGGAGAGGTTGTGCTGCAGATAGTTAACACCGCGCCCGACATGCACAAGGAGCCGAGTTTCGGTGTCGGGGATGTGAGGAGGAAGAGGAGGAGGAGAAGGAGGAGGAGGAGGAGGAGCAGGGACAGACATTGACGTTGTTCGTCCATACAAGCGTCCGAGAGCGTCCAGAAGTGTGGGCTGTGGGCCCTTAAAGAACGCTTACATAGTTCTACACAAAGAACTCGAAGGGACCAGAGGACACTCCAACTCGTGCCTCAGGGCACGGGGACGGGTTTAGCGTTAGAGGTGCATTCGAGACGGTGAAGTACGGAACTGCTAGGATTCGGAAGGGGCTTGTTGTTCCATGGTTGTTATTGTATCATTCCTCGTGCAACCTGCCGGTTTTGAAGCCAAAACGGGGGATCGCTCCTCATTTAGCGTTCCTTGTGGTAGCAGCTTGGCTGCAGAGCAGGGGGAGGAGAGGGAGGAGGAGGAGGAGGAGGAGGAGGAGGAAGAGGAGGAGGAGAAGGAGGAAGAGGAGGAGGAGGAGGAAGGACAGGGGGGGGGGGCGTAGCAGCTGTGTTGCCCGGTGCCAGCGCTGCCGGTTTGTGTTCGCGATCGCTTGTTTTTGTCGCATTTCTGTTTAGCATGTTTTTCGCGTCGCCCCTCCGCAATTCGGGGGGGGGCTGGGCTCCAGGTGGCTCACGGCCGCGTCGCCGCTCGGAGGGGGAGGGGTGGGAAGGAGAGAGGAGCCAGAGGTCAGAGGCGATCATTCGCCTCCCGATCCATCCCCGACTCACCCCCGAAACAGCAGGCCGGTCATTGCAAGGACGGGAGTTCGGAGATACATGTTGGAGGTGCCACTCGGGCGCACCCCTTATCGAGGATGGAGCCCCCCCCCCCATTCGTGTACATCTCAGGAGAAGAAAAAACACACAGACACAATTCATCGTCGGGTCCCAGGAAAATATGGGAAGACATGGGAAGTGTGTGGGGGGGGGGGGGAAGACGAACACCGAGAAAATATGCGAAAATATGGGAAATCCTTTTATGTGTGTGTAATTTTTGTGGGTCCTGGGGCCCCTTCAAGATCCACGAGCCTCGCTTTTTTGGGTGGCTCCAGTCGCAAAAAACCCATAGCCTGGGGGGGGGGCTGGGGTCGCCATACCCCCCGCGCGGAGAGGCAGGCCAGGGAGGAGAGGAGGAGGAGGAGGAGGAGGAGGAGGAGGAGGAGGAGGAGGAGGAGAGGAAAGCAGGAGAGGAGGAGGAGGAGGAGAGGAGGAGGAGGAGGAGGAGAGAGGAGAGGAGAGGAGGAAGAGGAGGAGAGGAGGAGGAGGAGGGAGGAGGAGGAGGGGAGGAGGAGGAGAGGAGGAGGAGGGGGAGGAGTAGGAGGAGGGGAGGAGGAGGAGGAGGAGGAGGAGGGGAGGAGGAAAAGGAGGGAGGAGGAGGAGAGAGGAGGAGGAGGAGGGAAGTAGGAGGAGGAGGAGGAGGCGGAAGGAGGAGGAGGAGGAGGAGGGGGAGAAAGGGCAAGGCGGAGGAGGAGGAGGAGGAGGAGGAGGAGGAGGAGGAGGAGGAGGAGGAGGAGGAAGGGGAGATGAGGGAGGAGGAGGAGGAGGAGAGGAGGGAAGAGGAGGGAGGAGGGGAGGAAGGGGCAAGGCGGAGAGGGAAGGGGCGGGTTGGAGGTGGTGGGGAGGAGGAGAGGAGGAGGAGGAGGAGGAGGAAGCAGATGGCGGCGCGCACACATGGGTGATCTCAGAAGGAAGGGGGCCCTCTTGGAGGGAAGGGGGCCTTCTCCGAAGGGCTCGAAGCTTTCCAAGGAGGCTTCTCGGAGAAGGCATCCCCCTCGCGCCACCCCCGTGCTGCGCGCGCCGCCAAGCCTGCACGTGCATCGTGGTGGTCGCAGTGTCGAGAAGCTTCACAGTGAGGAGGAGGAGGAGGAGGAGGAGGAGGAGGAGGAGGAGGAGGAGGAGGTTCTGCACCGCTCAAACACGAATCTCAGGAGCAGGGCAAGCTGGGCCGCTTTTTCTGACGTGGTGCCGATCGCCTGCTGGGTGCCAGCGAGATTGCAACAGCCGCTCCGCGGAGTCCGTGGGCTTTGTTGGGGGAGCTGGAGTTGGTGGAGGACCTGAGCGGGTCCCCGGTGCAGGTGGATCTGGAGCTGTTTGTGAGCGTTCTTGTTGTTCATCCCCAGGGTATCGCTCCTCACCCAGGCCACCACCACCACCCTCATCCCTCCCACCCACCCCTTCCTATTGCACTGATCCTTTCTCCATCCGCGAGCGCGTGTCACAGCGGACCTGGAACCCACAAGAAGACCCCGTCGTGCCACGCGCAATCGGAATAGGGGCCCCGCCGCTGATCCTACCCTCCCCGAGGCTTACAGCGCAAGGAAGGGAAGGTGGCATCCCTCCTTCCCCCGCCCTCCCTTTCGGTCCCCCAGAGGCGTCTGGAGGGGACCCCGCGCACGCGCCGGACGGGCGGCCGTCCCCGGCGGGCGCGCGGGCGCGGACTGGGAACCGCAGGAGCGGCTGCGAGAGAGATGAGGAGGAGGAGGAGGAGGAGGAGGAGGTGCGCTCTCTCTCTCTCTCTCTGCCAGCACCTTGCGGCCTCGTCGCACGCGGCGCGCAGGTGGGCGATAGCCCGCCAACACCCAGGCCACGAGCTCTGTCTCCGCGGCTTGCCTAAGAGGAGGTGTTGGACGAGCAGGAGGAGTAGAAGGAGGAGGGGGAGGAGGAGGAGGAGGAGGAGGAGGAAGCACGAGCCAAAATACGGAGGAGGGCCTCCTCCATGCAGGCCCCCTCTCCGCGGAGGAGGAGGCAATCGCAGCCACACCGCCATGCCCTCGGGAGAGGGCCGGCGGAGCCGCACGCTGCCAGCCAAAAAACAGCGGGCCGCACCCTCGCGCAAGAGCCTCGACGGCGGCAGCCGCCACGCCGCCGTCAGCGTCGTCGACGTCGCCGCCGTCGTCGTCGCCACTCGCCGTCTTCCTCTGAGATCTGGGCGCTTGTCGCCGTCGTCGTCGTCGTCGCCGCCGTCGTCGCCGCCGTCGTCGTCGTGGTCGTCGTCGTCCGCCGTCGTCGTCGTCGTCGTCGTCATCGTCGTCGTCGTCGGTCGTCGTCGTCGTCGTCGTCGCCCTTTCGCGACTTGCCTCGCGGCGCGAGGGGCTCTCCGCGGGCGGGGGCGGCCCGCCCCGGCGGCGAGGTGCAGCCGCGCCCTGCCTCGCGCGGTCGAGGTCCGCCGGGCGGAAGCCGGGCAGTCGCTCAACACCAGGCCTCCTCCTCCTCCTCCTCCTCCTCATTTCCCTCCTCTTCCTCCGCCTCCTCCTCACTTTCCTCCTCCTCCTCCTCCTCCTCCTCCTCCTCCTCCTCCTCCTCCTCCTCGTCCTCACTTTCCTCCTCCTCCTCAATTCCCTCCTCCGCCCTCCTACCTCCTCCTCACTTTCCTCCTCGTCCTCCTCCCTCTCCTCCTCCCCTCCTCATCCTCCTTTTCTTCTCCTCCTCCCCCCCTCCTCCTTCCTCCTCCTTTTCCTCCACCTCAATTTTCCTCCTCCTCCTCCTCCACCTTTTCCTCCTCCTCCTCCTCCTCACTTTCCTCCTCATCCTGCTCCTCCTCACCGCTATTCCTTGCATAGCAGCTTCGGCTCAAGCTAGTCTCCAGCCCCCTGGTCGCCATTTGCCACCGCTCATGGCCGGTCCGGGTGCTGCTGCTTGAAAAACAACGGAGCGGGAGGACGGGGGCGTTGCCCGTCCGAGGCGCTCGCCAAGAGAGCGCAAGGCTGCCCGCGATTGGGCCCGTCGCTCCGCCGACAGGGCCGTGGTCAGGCTGTAGAGCTCGCCCGTGCCAAGTGAGAGCTGGACGACGTCGTGGAGGCACTGGACGGGATTCTGGGCGGCGCGGAGGTGGCGGGGCGCATGCGCGCCATCCTCCCAGCGCTGATGGCATTGCTCGAGGGGCGCTTTCCTGAGTGGCTGGCGAGGCTGCGCAGGAACGTGGCGTTTCATTCTGCTGCGCCAGGCGTCGCCATCGACACGGCGGACGCGTCTGCTTTCAGGAAGGCTTTGCACGGGCTCCGTCTCGAGTCGAGATTCGGCGTCCTCTCGAAGCATGCCGCGCCCTTCGTGCCCGGCGGCGGGTACTGGTGCGGGCTGGCCGACGTGGGCCCGTCGATTCATCATTTGGCGGAGGCGCCCAACGTTGTCGCGGAGCGGTTTCAGGAGCAGGAGTTCGTCCTTCACTTCATCGACGCAGCGGTGGACGACTCCCGCTGGCCTGCAGGCTTGGTTCCGTCGACCCATTGGCAAGGCTTTTGGGGGCCACTCTACGATTCCTACGTTCCTGGCCTTTCCCATCTCACGGTCGAGGAGCAGGAGGCAGACAGCCTGTCTACGGAAGTCGCGCTCCCGCCGCGTCGCGGGGCGACTGCGTGTTCCGACGGGCCCTGTTTGGGGGGGCGTTGCCATGGAGCCACATGTAGGGTTATTTGTGCGCGCCGACGTGGACGCCTTTACGTCCAGCTGTGGTGGCACCGTCGTGGACGCTGATGGCGAGATTGCCTCCCATGGTGGCGAGGGATTGAACAACAACGTGTTCTTCACGGTGGTGGCGTCCAGCTTCCATGCTGCGAGGGGGAGCCGTCTGGAGACGCGCGCCGCCGTCCACGTGTTCCAGTACATCGACGCCTTCCTCATCCCGTCCTTCGCGGAGCGCACGTGTGACTGTTGCTTTGTCGCCATCGCTGAGGCCGACGGGTTGGACTCCGAAGCGCTCTGGTGCAAGGATTACGACGTGCCTCTCTGCCCTTGGCG
>CAUYUJ010000700.1:70561-110402 GCA_963575745.1 Prorocentrum cordatum
GGACACGGCGAAGGATGTATACACCAGGATCCCGTATGCACCAGGACCCGCTCTCCTGTGCAAGTCTCAGTGCAGGGCCAGAAAAAGCGTCGGTGTGAATAGAGCTCGTTCTCATACCCAGGTCTCCGCAGGCAAGAAAACCAAGCGCCAGCCTACAGCGCGTCGCCTCGGCAACGATCGCACGGATCCCCTATCATAGGGGTCGGCGGCGCATCTGGTTGGGTTGTCAAGGGAGGCGGGGGGGGAGGGAGGAGGGAGGAGGAGGAGGCGCCACCCAGAGGAGGCGGAGGAGGGGAGGAGGGGGGAGAGGAGGGGGGAGGAGGAGGAGGAGGAGGAGGAGGAGAGAGGAGGAGGAGGAGGAGGAGGAGACGGAGGAGGAGGAGGAGGAGGAGGAGGAGGAAGGAGGAGGAAGGAGGAGAGGGGGAGGAGGAGAGGAGGAGGCGGAGGAGGAGTAGGAGGAGAGAAAGGGGATCTGTCGAGAGGCGGAGGGGGGAGGAGGAGGAGGAGGAGGAGGGAGGAGGAGGAGGAGGAGGAGAGGAGGAGGAGGAGAGGAAGACATCACGAGCCTCTGTTCTCGTGCACGCGTCCCCGACGAGCTGTTGTTTTTCCGAGCCGAGCGGTCTCTTCCTCGAGCTCAGCCTGCGGGGCTTGCGAGCAGGGCCCCGGGGACCATCAGGAGTGGATCTCGGGGACGAGAAGCGTCTAGGCCTCCCAGATGGGGTCCGAGTAGAGATGGGGTCGGAGGATCGCGCAGCATCGCCGATGCATCGGCGATGCGGCTCGATGTGGGGCCCGATTTGCTTTAACGTCGACGTCGCCGATGCATCGCCCCCGTCGACGATGCATCGCTGGTGCATCGCCGATGCATCGCCGATGCATCGCTGACGCATCGCCGATGCATCGGCGATGCGGCGCGATCCTCCAACCCCATCTACAGTCAAAAACCCTAAGAAGGACGCGCGACTTTGCTCAGGGTACCCTTGCGTCCTTGCTCTTCCTTGCTCTTGCGGCTCGTCCTTGGCCTCTTTCGCTTGCCCGCTTGTCAGGGTACCCTTGGGGTTTTCGTCGTCCGCCGCCCCAAAAATCCGAACTTCGGCTTCCAAGAGTCTTGCTTCCTTACCGCGTGTCCTTATTAGGGTTTTTGACTTTACTCCGACCCCATCTAGGAGGTCTCTAGAGAAGTCATCCCGAGGGAACTGGTCGGGACTTCTGGGGCCGCGCACGGACAGGATCACAGATCGTTCAGTCGGGCATGTCCCTCTACGGAAGGAAGAGTCCAACATAGGCTAAAAATAGTCTCGGGGGGATTTCTTGACCATGTTTGGTTGCTGTTGGTTCGTTTTGGATCATGCTTCATTTTTCTTCCAAGGAGGACATGCCCGACCTAAATATATCGTCGGATGTCTGGGCCTGGCGTTTCTCGTCCGCCTTGTGCCTCCCGAAGACGGCTGGACCCGCCTCGAGACGGGGTCGGAGCAGAGCTCCCCGGGAGAGGGGTTCTTGGGACCCGTCTGGAGCGGCGTGGGGGGTGGCGAGGCCCGCCGTTGCCTCTCGGCGGGCCCTCCTCCGAGAAGCCGCACCTGGGAAACTCCCGGCGGATGGCCGTGCACCTGGGCCTGGTGATACCAGCCGGCGGCCTGAAGAGCGCACGGGCGCGTGTGCTCCAGACGCCCGCGGGGTGGCTTCTTCTCCGCCCGCCGCCGCCACGCCCCTGGCATCGCTCGGACGTGTGAATTTGTTTCTCGGCGAGGACCATCGAGGAGCATCCTTGATCATTTGCCGAAGAAACCACGCACGAAACCGAAAAAAACACAGGGAATGGACGTCCGAGCGATGGCCAGCGCCTCCTCCACGGCCCTCGTGGGAGGGGCTCGAGGTGTTCACGTCGTTCCGTCTGCCAGGGACACGGAGCCTCGGAGTCGCAGCTTGGGAAGCGGAGGCGTCTGTACACCGAGCGCATTGGCGGCCGGACAATGCGGGCCTTTCCCACAGGGGTCCCGGCCTCCCCCAAGTCAAGTGGGGTCCGAGTAGATGAGGTCGGAGGATTGTGCCGCATCGCTGATGCCTCGGCGATGCGGCTCGATGTGAGGCCCGAATTTCTCCACGCCGAGGGCGTCGCTGCATCGCCGAAGTTGCCGATGCATCGGCGCTGCGGCGCGGTCCTCCAGCCCCATCTACTCGGACCCCATTTGGGATGCCTCCATTGGCGCTGCATTCGGCGCCGCCCCGGGTAGCGCGTTTCGCGCGCCGGGGAGGTATGTCGGAATGCAGTCCGGCGCGCGGTCGGAGAAATTGGCAGCGGGCGTCCGAAGTCCTTGCGGACGCGCTTCTCTGGCAGCCTCGCCAGAGGGTTCCATCGAGCTGAACGTGGGGCCTGCCCGGAAGCTTCACTGGGAGGAGGGCAAAGCCATTGTTTGGGACGACACCCACGTTCACGATGCGCGGCATCACGGGGCACACGGGACGCGCTACATATTGCAGGTATTCTTCTGCCACCCGTGCGAGCAGCAGGACTCGGGCGACGAGAACTGTGCACGTGCACAGATCTTGGTCAGGCTCACATTTGGCCTGGGATCGATGCATATGCCTTCCTGGCCTGGCCAGGAGTGCGTGTGCACCGATTCTGGGCTCAGGACGGGCCTGGCCAGGATTGCTGCACGTGCACTGCTCCCCAGATGTGCGATGTCCTGACTTGTTCAATACGTGGACCCTCGCCCTGGCATCGCTCGGACTTGTGCATTTTTTCCTCGGCGAGGACCATCCAGGACAATCCTGGACCATCGAGCAAAAGAAACACGCACGAAACCGAAAAATGCACGGGAAATGGACGTCCGAGCGATGGCGAGTCGCATGTCTCCGCCCATCCCTTGGGGCCCGCTTTGCATCCTGAGCTGTTTTCGGATTACCCCCGGCGCCTGGCGAGGGCTCCCAGAGGCCGACAACGGCGAAACCCGTTCTGTTGAAGGGGGCCCTGGGACACACAAATCATACACACACACAAAAAAACAGGATTCCCCTTTTTTTCTCAGATCTTCCGGGTTTTTGTCTTCCCCCCCACTTCCCATATTTTCCTATATTTTCTGGGGAATCGACGATGAATTGTCTTGGCATCGCTCGGACGTGTGCATTTTTCCTTCGGCGACGACCATCGAGGAGCATCCTGGATCACTTGGCGAAAAAAACACGCACGAAACCGAAAAAACACAGGGAATGGACGTCCGAGCGATGGCCAGTTGTGTCTGTGTGCTTTTTTCCTCCTGATCTGTCGCGGTTTTTGCTCGAGACGCGAGCGTGCTTGGGCTCTGCCCCTTCCCGGAGGACTACTACGCGAACCTCTCCGAGCCGGCCGCCCGAGCGCTGGCGTCGGCGGAGGCCTGCGAGCACGCCAGCCCCGTCCGGGCCGAGGTGTCCGCGGCCCTGCGCGCGGAGATGGACGAGGGCGAGCGTTTCAAGCCGGGCCGGTCCCCCTACAGGGGGGATGTTCGACGAAACATTAAAAAAAAGGTACCCCCAAAATGCCCCGAAAAGGTCAAAAGATAGTCCAAAAGTAGTCCCCAGACTATTTTTTATTAAATTTTGTTTTGGGGGGGTATCTTTCTATATTTTTCGTCGAAGATCCCCCTGTAGGGGGACAGGCCCGACGTAAGGCGAGCGGCGGGCGAGGGCCGCCCCGAAGATGCAGATGCCCTTCCGGCGGGGCCCAAAGGTAGGCACCACCGCCAGCTCCCTCCGCGCCCTCCGCTCCCAGGGAGCGAGGAAAAGAGGCCGAGGAGGGTGGAGAGAGGAGGGAGGAGGAGTCGACGTGGTGGTGGTGTATGTTCTTGGGGCCCGCACCCTCGGCGGGGCCCAAAGGTACACACCAGCACCAGCTCCCTCAGCGCCCTCCGCTCCCAGGGAGCGAGGAAAAAAGGCCGAGGAGGGTGGAGTAAAACAGGGCTAGGATCGGGATAAATCGCTCCAGAGCGTTCCGGAGCGCTCTCAGAGCGTTCCGGAACGCTCTGGAGCGGCCGCGGCGCCCAATACATCCTCCAAACCCGCCGATTCTCAGAGATTTCGAGTTATCCCGATCCGATTTTGTCCCGATCTTCGCGTCGTTTTATGGAGAGAGGAGGGAGGAGGAGTCGGCGTGGCGGTGGGGTGATGTTCTTGGGGCCCGCACCCTCGGCGGCCCGGTCGGAGTCTGACGGCGGGGCGGCTCGGCGTGCCCCGCGCGCCAGGGAGGACGGGGGCGGCACAGAGGGGGGGGGTGAGGAGGGGGGGGGTGGGTATGCTGGCGGGGGCGACGATATCGCCCCGGGTTTGATGCGGGTACAGCCAGGACCCCAGGCAAGGGGACCGGGTTAGTGGTAGGGCCCTGGAGCCTTTAGATTGGCCAGGGTCATTGAACCAGGTCTGCCGTAGCTGATGTTTTTCTGGTGACGGCAGTTCTGGTCAGTGGAACGGGGCGGGGGGGGCGTCCCCCAGCACACATCACTAAACCAGGTCCCACGAAGCCGAGTTCTGCCAATGCCCGAGTGATGGCGCCTCTTCTGATTTCAGTGCGAACCCCAGCCCCCCCCTCTTGGCTGCCCCCGGAAGGAAGAAGAGGGGCCCTGAGGGGAACGGGTCCTGAGGCTCCTTGGCCGGCCTCGGGCTCGGAGGGGGCGCCCACGAGGAAGAGCTCGTCCCTGGGGCAGGCCCAGGGCCCGGGACCCCCTTCCCTCGGGGCCCGTCGGCTCCACGCCGAGCCGTGCGCCCTCCTCGCGTGCGCGTGCGCAGCCATGGGCCTGGCCGCGGAGAGCCGAAGAACAGGCAGCGGCAGCGAGCGGGCCGCGTCGCAGCTCCGCGCGGGGCTTCGTGGGTCGGGCCGGGGGCTGCGCGCCCCCCCCCTTTGGCGGCGCCCTGGCGGCGCCGCCCCGGCACCGGCCCGAGAAGCCCGCGCGGACCTCCGAGACTCAGGGCGCATGCCGTTCGCACGCTCCTCTCAAGTCGGGCCGGACGAAAGGAGGGGGGATTGGGAAAGGGGGGGGTTAGGAAATCTGCTGCATGCAGCTGGTTTCGGCCTCACCGAGGGGCCCATTCCTCGACACACAGTCGCCTCTCTGGCGCCGGGAGGCGCCGGGAGATCAGCGACGTGAGCCGATTCTCACCCCCCCCCCTTTGCTATCCCCCCCTTTCGCCCGACCCGACTAAGGAGCACGCCAGGGCGCCAGCCCGGACGGAGCCCGACGGCGGATCCGCGCGGCGTGCCCCGGGCGCTGCCGCAAGAGCTCGCGGGCCGCACCTCGGGTGGCGCGGAGCCGGGGGGGGCTGCGCGCGGGCCGATCGGAGCTGGCAGGGCGCACGCGGCCGAGGAGGCGGAGGTCGCCCGCGCGGGCGTGGTCGTCCGGGCTTGGCCTGAAGTCCGGCATGTCCCTCTACAGGAGGAGTATCCAGAAAAGGCACTTAAGAACAAAAACAAAAAAACTGGGGACTACGGTGACTATGTTTGAAGGTGTGTTGACTCTTTTTGGTTTGTTCCTCCAAAATCCGCCCGTACGGGGGACATACCCGACCTGAGCGCAAGTCGGGCGTGTCCCTCTACAGGAGGTAGATTCAAAGATAGTCAAAAAAAGTTTGGGGACGATTGTTTGACAATGTTTGACTATGTTCGAAGATGTCTTGCTTATTTTTCATTTTTCCTCCAAAATACGCCTGTATGGACGACATGCCCGACCTAAGCCTGGCCGACCTAAGCCATGGCGGCGCCTCCGGCGCCGCTCCAAGAAATCCGCGCGGACCTCCGAGCTGTTATGTTTACGTCACTGCCCGTTCCCCTATATGTTTGGCAAATTCTTATGGTTTTTTGAAAAAATCCCAGCTTTCCTCCAAAACCCGCCTGTATGGCCGACATGCCCCCAGTGGGAAAGCTTGCATGGCGCCGCCGGCACACCCCTCACGCGCTTCGTGGTTCTACAGGGGCCCCCACCTGAAGCCCCAGACTCAGCGAGCGAAGAACGGTACAAAATAAATGTTCCGCCGTCGGGGACACCTGCCCCTGGGCGGCTGGAAAGTTTATACCCCTACGGTGCCACCGTAAGGGTATAAACTTTCCAGCCGCCCTGGGGCAGGTGTCCCCGACGGCGAGAAAGTTTGTTTATACCGTTCTTCGCCCGTTGACAGACGAAGCTCGCATGGCGCAGCCGCCCCGTGTCGGCACGCCCCTCGCACGCTTCGCAGCCCCATAGGGAGTCACACCGAAGGCGACCCGAGCCTGGCCGCCGCGGCGGCGGCCAGGCGGCGGGCCCCCGCAGCCGGGCGGGCGCAGAGCTCTCGCCGGGGGCACGCCTCGGCGCGCCCAAGGGTTGGGCCGGGCATGGCCCCCGCGGCCCGGGCCTCTCCGAAGGCCCCTCTGTTGGCCCAAGATGGCCTCCAAGATGGTCCAAGATGGCCTCCACATTCGCCCAAGATGGTCCAAGAGGGCCTCCAAGACGGCCCAAGAGAGAGGGCCTCCAAGACGGCCCAAGAGAGTCCAAGACGGCCCAAGACGGCCCAAGAGGCCCCCCAGAGGCCTCCAAGACGGCCCCAAAGGCCTCCCTCCCGCGGTCGAAGACGAAAGAGAAGCGCCGTAAGCACAAGCTTTTGGCGCTCCGCGCGGCTTTCTTGGATCCGCGCTGGCCCCCCCCCCCCCCCCCCCCCCCCCCCCCCCCCCCCCCGGCGGCGCCTCCGGCGCCACCCCTGGCGCGCTCCGCGCGTCAGGGAAGGGGGGCTTGGCGCAGATCCAAGAAGCCCTCGCGGAGCGCCATAACTTAATGTTTATGGCATGTGTTCTCCTTCTTTTGAGCGACGCAAAAAAAACGGGGACACGTCAGACTCGAGTAAGCCAGAACTCGGGTTTGCCGACGCTTTTTGACGAGCGCGTCTTGGATTTTGACGGTACAATGTTCGTGGGATGTCTGCAGCGGGAGTTCCCGTCAAATTTCCGATGGGGCCTCGTCATTTTCACGATGGCCCCGTCAGGCGAATTCCGAGTCCCACGCACACGAGTCTTACGTCTCCCGACAGGCGGATTTTGGAGGGAAAGTTTTAAAGAGTCAGGAATATTCCCCAATCAGAGCTTGCCTCTGTAGGGGTCCTCGCGGATTTACGGGTAGGTGAGGTTTGCCGCCGATTCGGTGCCCGGGTGCCCGGGTGCCCGGGTTCGCCGCCGATTCGGTGGCCGGGCTTGGGTGCCCGGGTGCCTGGGTGCCCGGGTTCGCCGCCGATTCGGTGACAGGGCCCGGGTGCCCGGATGCTTGGGTGCCCGGGTGCCCGGGAGACGGGTGCCCGGTGCCCGGGTGGGTGCCCAGGTGCTGGGTGCCCGGATGCCCAGTGCTTTGTAGCCCTATAGCCTTATAGCCCTATTTCCGTCTTATCGCCCTATAGCCCTATAATCCACATAGCCATATAGCCATATAGCCCATACATATATCGCCCAAGAGCCCATATAGCCCTGTAGCCCTATAGCCCTACAGCCCTAAAAAGATTATGATTGGGTTTTTTCTCTGGTGTCACTCAGAAGCAGTCTAGAATAGTCAAAAGATCGACCCCAGGCTGTGTTTTGACAATGTTTGAAGATCCTCCTGTAGAGGCACATGCCCGACTCAAGTGAAGGAGGATCGGAGGTTGATAGTCCTCCTACCCCGACACGTCGATCGGATTGGCCGTTTTCGGTTCGCGGGAGGGCGTCGCGGCCGCCACTCTTGCGGGTCCAGGTCCGTCGGTCTCGGTCCTAGGCCGTTTTCATTGCAGGGTGGTTTACTACAGGGACCTGGCATCGCTCGGACTTGTGCTGTTTTTCCTCGGCGAGGACCATCCAGGACCATCCTGGACCATCGAGCAAAAAAAACACGCACGAAACCGAAAAATGCACGGGAAGTGGACGTCCGAGCGATGGCGAGGGGAGGTTTGTGCACCGCCGAGGGGAGCCGCGGGCCGCCGCGGCGTGCATGCGGGGCCGCGGCGGGGCGCCGCGGCGGCCACGCCGAGCCCGCGGGCGCCTTGGCGCGGCCTGCCCCATTGCCGCCGCGGCGCCCGCGGCCCGGCGCGGCGGAAGCGGCGGTCGGCCGCGCGCAGAGGGCCGCAGGGCCAGGTCGGGGGTGGACAGACCCCCACCCTGACCTCCTCCTCCTCCTCCCCTCCTCCTCCTCCTCCCCCTCCTCCTCCTCACCCTCACCCTCACCCGCACTTTCTTATGTTGTGGGAGGGCGGGTGGGATGGCATATGGGGCTGACTCGCTCCCGAGCTGGCTAGCTTGACCCTCACCCTCACATCACCTTTACCCTTACCCTCCCCCATCCTCCCCTCCTCCTCCCCCTCCCCCATCCCCCTCCCACGGCGATTAGTGAATTGTCCGTTTGCGGTTCTCGAGAGGGCGCCGATGCCGTCATTTTCCAGGCTTGCGCCCGCCAGGTTTGGGCCCGAGGTCGTTTTCACTGAACCACGTTTTACTCAAGGGGGTCTGTCCACCCCCGAGTTAGGTCGGGCATGTCCCCCTACAGGCGGATTTTGGAGGAAACATTAAAATATTCAAAAATACTCCGAAAATCGTCCCCTGACTTTCTTGTTTGACTACTTTTGGGTATTCCTCCTGCAGAGGGACACGCCCGACCGAAGGGTAGGGGGCGGGGGGGGGCTTCTTAGAAGCACCCCCCTGCCTCCTGGAAGGCGCGGGCCTTCTCTGCAGAGGCAGGGCCCGCGCCTTCGAGGAGCAGGGTGCTTCCAAGAAGCCTGCCCCCCCCCCCCTGCCCCCGCTCCCCCCCCCGTGCGCGCCGCCAGCTTCCCTGGGCTGCCTCGCCCGCCGCGGCGCCCGCGCCCCTGCGGCGAACCGCCGCCAGCGGCGGCGGGCGGGGACGCCGACGAGGGAGGACGGTCGGCGGCGAGGACGGGCGACGGCGGCCGACGGCCGTGGCCGCCGACGGGCACGGCGGCGGCGCCGACGACGGTCAGCGGCCGACGGCGAGGACGGTCTCGGAGCGCGTGGGCGGCCCTCCCTTTTCCAGAGGTCCTCGGGCGTCGACGCGTGCCAAGTTGCTGGAGTTGTCTGGTCTGTCTGAGGCCCAGAGGTTGGCATCAGCACCGAGGGCAGGCGGCCCCGATCTCGGCGGTGGTGGCCAATACTCGAGCGTCCCATGCGGCTGAAGCATCACCACCAGCGCCAAAATCTAGGACCATCGTCCTCTAGTGGAGGCAACCCCACTGTGTTGGCGTTGGTGCCAGCTGCCAGGCCTGAAATTGAGATGTACAGCGGGATCTCGGGCCTCCCACCCTTGGCCTGTGCGGCCCGCCAGGAGGGTCATCGTCGCGATCTTCGGGTGGGGTCCTTGGGGCTCTTGCTCGCAAGTCGCGAGTGGTCGCCCGAGTTGGCCACGGAGGCGGACGGTTGCCGACAGCGGCGGGGGGGGGGCTCTCACAGAGAGCCAGCGCGCCTCGGACTCGGCTGCTGTGATCTACCTCTCTCTCTGCTCGAGCGTGCTCGATTGAGGTGCTGGGTCATGCAGTCCCGGCCCCGCCTATATTTCGTACGCCATGGCCGCTCGACGCACAACGAGAGTCAGGAGGAGCGCCCGCTCATTTGGGACGCCCCGCTGCACAAGATAGGCCTGCGACAGGCGGCTAAGCTGCGGGGCCGACTGCGTCATGTGCCGCTAGAGCTCTGCGTGTCGTCGCCGCTGCGGCGGGCGTTGCAGACGGCGCTGGTGGCGCTAGGCGACTGGGCGCCGCTGGCGCCGGGCTGCGAGGCCGCCGTCGAAGAGGGGCGCGCGACGGTGGCCGAGGGAGAAGGGTTCGCACAAGCATAAACTCTCGGAGGTCCGCGCGGATCTCTTGCATCGGCGCTGGGCCCCCCTGGCGGCACCGACCCTGGCGCCGCCCCTGGCGCGCTGCGCGCGCCATGGGGGGGGGGGGCCAGCGCCGATCCGAGGAATCCGCACGGACCTCTGGAAGCTCATGTCTGTGCAGACGCCTCTTCTTCCAGGTGGTGAGCGTGGAGGTGACCCTGCTGGCGCGCGAGCGTCGTCTGCGCTTCGACGCGCACCCAGGTGACTTCTCGGAGGCAACGACAGTGGGCGAAGAGCCCAGGGGGGAGCAGCACGCGCATCCTGGGGCGCTGGTGCGTGCCTTCGGCGAGGCTCCCTGGCGAACATGTATGACGCCCGCCCTGGGGCCTTGGCATATGACGCCCGCTCTGGGGCCTTGGGCACCGTTCGGACGTGTGCATGTTTTCCCTCGGCGAGGACCATCTCGAGGAGCATCCTGGATCGTCGAGCAAGAAAAACAGCACGCACACGAATCGTTTTCTATTCCGCGTTTTGCCGATCGGCGCGGGCCCTCGCACCCCCCCTTCCCCTCCCACCTGGAGTAGATCTTGGCTGTTTGGGGCGCCTGTTTCGAGCAGGCGGGGTCTCTCCCACAGGACGCACTGTCGCAAACAGTGGCATTGAGCAGAGGTCCAGAGCCAGACCCCTCCCCCTTCCCCCCCCCTTCCTTTCAGCCCAACGTCGAAGCGCCGGAAAGAGGAAACGCTCACGAGGCCGAAGAGCGCACGGGGCCTTGGGCATCGCTTGGACGCGTGCATTTTGCTTCCCCTCGGCGAGGACCACCTCGAGGAGCACCCTGGATCCTCGGGCGGACAAGAACAACACGGGGCCGAGCGTACAGGGGGAAGAATTGGGGGGGGTGTACGTGCAGGGCTGGGGCGTCCGCGCCGACGCCCAGCACTCCTTGCCGCGTCGGCCTGGAGGCCCCGAGGGGCGGCGGCGAGGGCGGCGGAGCGTAGCGGGCCTCCAGGCTCTTGCCTGGCGAAGCTGCCTCGCGCCGAAAGTGCCTCCCTCCTCCTCCTCCTCCTCCTCCTCCTCCTCCTCCTCCTCCCTCCCTCCTCCTCCTCTCCTCCTACTCCTCCTCCTCCTCCTCCTCCTCCTCCTCCTCCTCCTCCTCCTCCCTCCTCCTCCTTCCTCCTCCTCCTCCTCCTCCTCCTCCTCCTCACTCCTCCTCTCCTCCTCCTCCTCCTCCTCCTCCTCCTCCTCCTCCTCCTCCTCCTCTCCTACCTCCTCCTCCTCCTCCTCCTCCTCCTCTCTCCTCTCTCTCCTCCTCCTCCTCCTCCTCCTCCTCCTCCTCCTCCTCCTCCGCCTCCCCCCTCCGGGCGCACGCGAGGCCGCAGAGCGCGCGGGGAAGGGACCCTCCGAGCGGCGGCCAGTGGGGCTCTCCGCCCCTGCCGTCGCCGCCGCAGCCTCGAGCCGCTGGAGGGGGGCCTCGGGCCCGGCGCGGAGGTGCGCCTCGCCCGGGCCGTGCGGCTGCAGGGCGCCGAGCGGCCGCTCGGCGCCGGCACGGCCTGCACCGTCACAGGCGCCGCGGTGGCGCTGGGCGGCGGCCTGGGGCCACGCACTTGCCTCGAGGCCCACCGAGCGAGCTCCACTGCTCGCAGAGTGCCTCCTCGCAAGCGTCCCAAGGAAAAAAAGACAAGTGCCGTGCCACGCAACGGAGAGCCTTTCTTCGGGACGGCCGACATGGGTACGGAAAGAACGGGTACAATGCCCAACGGGAGTTCCTGCTCATTTTGAACAGGACTCGCTGTCCGCGCCGCCGCGGCCTGTGTCTATTTGAGACAGAAGGCCGCCTGCCCAACGGCGGCCGCTGTTGGTTTGGGACAACAGGTGGTGTTGGGCATTGTACCCATTTTTTCCGTACCCATTTCGGGCGTCCAATTTTTTTGCCTCGGCGCAACGGATCCAGGCCATTTGCGAGCAGCTACTCTGCGAGTAGCAGAGGGTGCCTGCCTCGAGGCGTTCCCCTGCGCGGCGCCGCCGCGCTGCCCCGTCCTGGGGGCGCGCACGGGGGCCCAGACAGTCTAGGCCTCCTATGGACGGGGTCAGAGTAGAGATGGGGTCGGAGGATCGCGCCGCATCGCCGATGTATCGGCAATGCGGCTCGATGTGGAGCCCGATTTGCTTCTCGTCGACGTCGCCGATGCCTCGCCCACGCCGAAGATGCATCGTTGGTGCATCGCCGATGCATCGCCGATGCATCGCCGATGCATCGCCGATGCGGCGCGATCTCCGCCGTCCCCATCTATTCCGACCCATCTAGGAGGCCCCTAGACATGCTGCAGGGGCAACGATGGTCGCCGAGCGCGTGCCACTGCTCGCAAAGTGCCTGCTCGCAAGCGCCCGACAAAGTCGTGCTGCTTCGACGTGATGGATCGTAAGCTCCCCGCGGCGGATCCAGGCCATTTGCGAGTAGCGTATCCACAAGCGGCGACCCCGCCGCCGGCGTTCAACGTTGCACGTCGCCGGCGACCCAGGATCGATCTAGGTTGAGGGATCTGACGTTTCGGAAACGTCCGCTCGTTCAAGGCTGAACGATCCCTGCGGTGTCAGGAACCAACGCCGGGTTCGACACGACACGAACCCACGGAATAGGCATACGTAGGGGGAGACGCCTGGACCCCCAATCGCCCATTGATCGCCGATAGGGGCCCTGTAGTCCCAGCTTGCCCAGGAATGTGCGGATTCATTCTCGGGGCCTGATCGGCGATCTATCGGCGATGCGTCGCCGATTCCAGGTCGATGTGTCTCCCACCATGCCAGTCCCCCCGCTATCGTTGCCCCTCAGTGCTCGCGCCGTTCCTCCCACATGGGGTCGGAGCAGATTGGGTCTGAGGATCGCGCCGCATCGCCGGTGCATCGGCGATGCGGCTGGATGTGGATCCCGATCTTCTCCATGCCGACGTCGCCCATGCATCGGCGATGCGGCGCGATCCTCCGACCTCCGATTCTCAGTCGCGAGAAAAACACGACGGGAGGATCTTGGCCGCTGTCGGCCCCCGGGGGGCCCTCGCAGGGCCCCGGCACCGTCAGAAGAACATTCGGGATGGTGAGCCAGCCCTGGGGAAGGGGTGGAGCAGGATGGGCAGGGGGAGCAGGAGGAGGAGGAGGAGGAGGAGGAGGAGGAGGAGCAGGAGGAGGAGCAGGAGGAGGAGGAGGAGGAGGAGGAGGAGGAGGCATCCAGGGGCCCACGTTCGGGGAAACGTAAGACTCAAGTACGCCGAAACTCGGGCTTGCCGACGCTTTTTGGCGAGCGCGTCCTGGATTTTGACGGCCCCGTTTTCGTGGGATGTCTGCAGCGAGAGCTCGCGTCAATTTTTCAGATTGGGTCTCGTCATTTTAATTGACGGCCCCGCCAGGCCAAAACCGAGTCCCCCGAACCCGAGTCTTACGTCTCCCCGAAAAATCTGGGTCGCCTGCGCCGACATTGGCGCGTAAGCTGCCCGCGCAAGTTCGCGCGTACAGTGGAAGCCCATGCCGAGAAACACCCTGCTTGCCTCCAGGGTGCCCTGGGTTTCTTGGGTTTCGATGGTTTTTGCCATGGAAAGCGTGACGTTACCACACCAAACACCGACGGACGTCCTGGGGTCTCGGGGTGGGGTTTCTTGTGGAAGGTTTCTTGTGGTCGAGCTCCTACTGTGAGCTGCCCGCATAAGCTCGCGCGTGAGCGCCCTCGTTTCCAATGCAGCGTACCGCGCGGACGGCCCGCGCAAGCCACCGCGTGAGGTCGCTGTGCCATCTCGCGCAAGGCCCAGATTTGACCGTCGCCCCTCCGAAGAAGGGCCTCCCGCCGCGCCTGCCCGGTCGTGCGCGCCGCCAGCCGTCGTGGCGCTGCCGGACGCGGCCGAGCGGCTGGTCGCTGCCAGCCCAGAGCTCCTCCTCCGCCTCCTCCTCCCCCTCCGCCTCCTCCTCCTCCGCCTCCTCCTCCGCCTCTTCCTCCTCCTCCTCCTCTTCCTCCTCCTCCTCCCCCTCCTCCTCCTCGGCTCGGGGCTCGAGAGACGGGGGGTCAACGAAAACAAGGCTCAGTCAGAGCGCCAGACCGTGCAGGATCCTGCAGAGCCAGGGCTTCGCTGACCCGGGCTTGGGCGCAGGATCTTGCAGGATTCTGCAAGGCCCGACTGACCCGGGTCTGGATTGACCCGGGTCAGGTAGATCCCCGACCTGCGATTGGGCACGGATTAACGGGGGGTAACAATTGGAGGGGGGGGCGGAAGGTGCCCTCGCGGCCCCCCGATGTTGTCGCAGCCCCCCCCATTGATCCGCGCCCCCTACGATTGGCATCTCGGTGCCGATTTTGGGGGATTTTCCATTGGCTTCTGCGTGGGAGTGATGCCTTGCCCACGCGCCCTGTCTCCTCGCCCTCCTCGCCTTCTTCCTCCTCCTCCTCCTCCTCCTCCTCCTCCTCCTCCTCCTCCTCCTCCTCCTCCTCCTCGTCCTCCTCCTCCTCCTCCTCCTCCTCCTCCTCCTCCTCCTCCTCCTCCTCCTCCTCCTCCTCCTCCTCCTCCTCCTCCTCCTCCTCCTCCGCGAACTGACACACGGGCGCCTGCCGGCTGTCACGCCCGCCTGGGCCCCCCAGCGGCCGTCCCCTCGCGCGAGCACATACAGGGGAGGCCCATGCCGAGAAGCACCCTGCCTGCCTCCAGGGTGCCCTGGGTTTCTTGGGTCTCGAGGGTTTTGCCACGGAGAGCATGGCGTCACCACACCAGAAAGTCGACGGACGTCCCGGGCTCTCGGGGTTGGGCGTCTTGTGGAAGGCTCCGTGCGGTCGAGCTCCTGCTGCACACAGGCTTGACCCCAGACCCCCTTTCTTGCGGGCACGGCCCTGAGATTGCCGTCGCCTTGGGCCCGTCGATCCCGCAGCCCTCCTCGAAGTCATGCGCAAGTCTGTTGCTGCCGATGGACGCGCGAAGCGCGGCGCGCGGGGTCCGAGGCTCGTGCTTGCAGTCGTCAGTTTGGGCGCGAGCGTGCAGATTTTGGGGGTCATGGGGCGCCGCCACGTCGCGGGAAGGACTTGCGCGCGAGTTCGAGGTTCGAGGAGGAGGAGGGGGAGGAGGGGGAGGAGGGGGAGGAGGGGGAGGAGGAGGAGGAGGAGGAGGAGGCGGAGGAGGAGGAGGAGGAGGAGGAGGAGGAGGAGGGGGAGGGGGAGGAGGGGGGAGGAGGAGGAGGAAGGAGGAGGAGGAGGAGGAGGAGGAGGAGGAGGAGGAGGAGGAGGACGAGGACGAGGAGGAGGAGGAGAGGAGGGTGGAGGGTGGAGGAGGAGGAGGAGGAGGAAGGGGAGGAGGAGTGGAGGAGGAGGAGGAGGGGGAGGAGGAGGAGGAGGAGGAGGAGGAGGAGGAGGAGGAGGAGGAGGAGGAGCTCAGGGACGGGGAGCAGCTCGAGCCTGGCCAGGTCGAGAGCGACGACCTCGGCACCGCCGCGCCTCGGCTGCGCGGGCTCTTCCCCTCGGTGGACTTCTCGCGGCTGCCCGCGGACGGCCGCGCCTGGTGGTGGAGCAGCCCCGCCGTCGCGGGCTCGGGCGACGCGGAGGCCTGCCGGGCCCGCTGGGCCCAGGCCGGCTACGAGGAGCCGCGGTGGAAGTTTCGGGCTCGAGGCCCATGATGTTCCAACGAATCTTCTAGGTTTAAGTCGGGCCTGTCCCCCTACAGCGGGTATTTTTGTTTGTCGGGGTATTTTTGGTGTATTTGTTTAGTTCTCGTGGAAATTCTAGCTTTGATCTCCAGAAAGAATTCCGAGCACCCAGAAAGCACCGAAACTTCAGGATCTTCACGTGTCGGGCCCTTGGAGGCGGTGCTCGCTCGGCACGAGATCATTTCTGGAATGTGGTCCATAAGTACGATGGGAGCAACATAATTCGAGGTTCGAGGTTCGAGGCGTTCAGACGCTCTCGTCGCGGATGCCTGCCAGCAGCTGCGCCTCGCCGTGGGCGTTCCCAGAGTGCCCGGATCGTCCCGAGCGGGCGCCAGACACCCGAGTTAATGACCCCAGAACCAGATTCGGCTCGGAGGTGGATAGACCTCCTACCCTGAAACGTCGATTCAGGAATTGGCCGTTTTCGGTTCGCGAGAGGGCGTCGCGGCCGTCATTTTTGCGGGTCCAGGTCCGTCGGTTTCGGTCCCGGGCCGTTTTCACTAAAGGGAGGTTTACTAAAAGGAGGTTTGTCCACCGCCGATCGGCGGCGAGCGAGGGGGGAAGTGAGAGGGAGAAGGCCTCCTCAGAAGGCGGCGGGGCTTCTCAGAAGGTCTCCGGCTCTCCGAGAAGGCTTCCGTGTCCTCGGGCAGGGCTCAGGACACCGGTCCCAGCGAGGGCCCTCGGAGGCCGAGGATTGGCAAAGAGGTTCCGTCGTGCTGTTGTTCACGGCGCGAGCATGTCTGAGATTCGCAAGTCGATCCAGTTCAGGTGTTTTTCTTAACTGTTTTGTTGTTGTTGCTTGTTCCCGCGGTGGCGGTGCCCAGCTGCCGTCTGCGCGGAGGAGCCGCGCGCCGACTTCCGCGCGCGCGTCGGCCGCCTCGTCCGCCACCTCACTGACCTCGCGGCTCGGCACGCGCACGTGGCCGTGTTCGCGCACTGCTGGGTGTTGGAGGACCCGGAAGCTCGATCGGGGGCAGCGATATGGGGGGATAGGCACAGGGGGGGATGCATCGACCCCCAATCGCCCATTGATCGCCGATAGGGGCCCGATAGCCACAACCTGCCCAGGAAGGTGCGGATTCGCTATCGGAGGCCCATCGCCGATCTATCGGCGATGTATCGCCGATTCCAGGTCGATGTTTAGCCCCTATTCCTATCTCCCCCTATGGTTGGCCCTCACTCGAAGGAGAAAAACAGCATAAACGTCGACGTAAATGTTCGACGGTCCGCGCGGATTTCTTGGCTCGGCGCCTGGGCACCCCCTGGCGGCGCCTCCGGCGCCCCCCCTGGCGCGTTCCGCGCGCCAGGGAGGGGGGCCCAGCGCAGATCGAAGAAATCCGCGCGGACCTCACGAAGTTTTGTTTATGCCATGTTATCTTCCTCCAGAAGCGCATGTCGATCCCATTCGATCCGATCGTCCGAGGCCTCCGACGTCTTCCTGTGTTCCTGAGGACGTTCTTGCCTCGGGATGCGTTCCTGCAGCTGCGCCTCGCCGAGAGCGTTCCAGGGGTATCCGAATCGTCCCGAACGGCCGCCAGAGACATTCGTTACGGCCGTAGAGCAGAAATCACAGTCCATCTCGATCCGATCGATCCGATTCGATGTTGACTCTGGCCGGCCCGATCCAGCTCGCTTCCGATGTGTATTCCGACGGTCCCATGCGACCCGAGGTATGCATGGCGCTGCTTCGAGCGCTGGATCGGCCGATTCGGCTCTCGAGTTCGATCCCGTGCCGATGCAGCAAGAGATCCGACGGCCCTTCCGTCTCGATCCGATCGCCGATCGCCCGATGCGAGGATGGCTGGTCCTGCTGCGCGTGTGTCGCACAGCCACCGTCGGGGTTGGCGCTCGTCCCCCGGGCAGATCTTGGAGCACCCAGGTCTCCGACGATCCGCTGTTCTCGATTTTCTCAAGGCTCCAGGCCTCTCGGCCCTCTCTCTCTCTCTGTCTCTCTCGGACACGTTTCTCGTCCTGAGCAGTGTTACACACACCTCCTCCTCCTCCTCCTCCTCCTCCTCCTCCTCCTCCTCCTCCTCCTCCACTCCTCCTCCTCCTCCACTCCTCCTCATCCTTCTTCTCCTCCTCCTTCCTCCTCCTCCTCCCTCCTCCTCCTCCTCCTCCTCCTCCTCCTCCTCTCCTCCTCCTCCTCCTCCTCCTCCTCCTCCTCCTCCTCCTCCTGTCGTTCTCGTCCTCGGACACTTGGAGGTCTGGACCAGCCCCTGGAACGCTGGGGGTGGTGCCCCAGACATCCGAGAGATCATGTGTTTTGTGCTTCCGTGCGGTGCCCCCAGAAGTCCCGCCCCCTTCCCCAGGGCCGGCCTTTCACCCCGAGTCGCTTGTGTTGACGGTCCCGATGGCTGGGCGAGGGCCCCGGATGGGGTCGAAGGCACGGCGGCAGAAAGGCCGCGTCGCGATTCTGTCCACGACGCGAGAGCGTCTGGGACTCTTCCCCTGGCATCGCTCGGAGGCGTGCATTTTGTCTCGGCGAGGACCATCCAGGAGCATCCTGGAGCATCGAGCAAACCAAGCACACAAAGAAGACGCGCACGAGACCGAAGAATGCACTGGGAAGGGTCGTCCGAGCGATGGCGAGTTCCCCGGGGCAGATCCTGGCAGCTCGGGGGTGCATGCAAGCGCCCCTTGCCGCTCGGAGGAGATCTGGAGGCAGCAGTTCGGCCGCGGGCGGCGCTTCGGGAACGCCGAGCTCGCCGTCGTGGAGGTGGCTGCGGGCGGCTCCTGGGCGTGGCTTCGCCGCGGGCATGGCCTGCCCCGCGACAGCTCCGAATCCTCGGGAGGGGCGCCACGGGCACAACGGCCCTCGGAGGAGCGAAGGGTGCCCTCCTCCTCCTCCTCCTCCTCCTCCTCCTCCTCCTCCTCCTCCTCCTCCTCCTCCTCCTCATCTTTCTCCTCCTTCTGCCTCGCCCTCGTCGCTACGGCCGGATTCGCCGCGAAGAGCCGGCCAATACGCACTTAGGACGAGGAGGAGGAGGAGGAGGAGGAGGAGGAAGAGGAGGAGGAGGAGGAGAGGCCAACGCACACCTGACGTCTGCTGGCGGCTGGCCATTCACCAGGGTACTACTCCAAAGTCCTGAGGAACCTATGGAGAGAAAAACATACCTTCCACTGATTACTGCAAGTTAAAGTGCCGCGCACACTTCCAGCGCGAAAAACAGTCAAGCAAAACCATTCCCCCTAGGGTACTGCGAGAGTAGGTGCCGCGCACACCGTTTCATTTGTCGGCTTAGGAGGTAGGTGTCACCCGAGCAAAGTCACGACCCCTCTGGAACAGACAAAAAGGATCCAGAGGAACGAAGAAGGGCTCAAAATCTTCCCCGAGGTCCAAGGAGGCGGTCCAGTTGAAGTCCGAAGTTGCCCCTGAACAGCCTCAAACATGCTCTGGGCCAGGAAACGACAGAGCTCAGACGGGTAGGTTTTTGCCGCAGCAGTCGTCCAGCCCCCCCTCCCTCCTCCTCCTCTTCCTCCTCTTCCTCCTCCTCCTCCTCCTCCTCCTCCTCCTCCTCCTCCTCCTCCTCCTCCTCCTCCTCCTCCTCCCAGAGAAGGCCCCTAAAGGGCCCGGAGTCGACGACGTGGACTCGACACGGGCTCGATGCGGACAGCAGCGCGGTGGGGCAGGCGAAGCCTCCCGAAGGTGCAACTTGCGGCACGGACGCCAAGACGGTCGACGTTCGACATGGACTCGACGTGGATTCGACGTTCGACGCGATGGTCCCTCCCGCCCCTTCTCCCTCCCCTCCTCCCTTCCCTCCTCCTCGTCCTCCTCCTCCTTCCCTCTCTACGGTCGTCTCCCCTCCTACTCCTAGTCCTACTCCTACTCCTACTCCTACTCCTACTCCTACTCCTACTCCTACTCCTCCCCCTCTTCCTCCTCCTCCTCCTCCTCCTCCTCCTCCTCCTCCTCCTCCTCCTCCTCCCCCTCCTCCTCCTCCTGGCCTCGCCGTGCTTGGCGCCCTCCCGCCTCGGCGACACGCAAGAGTGGCCTGCCGCCGGCGGGGCATGTGGTGCGGGCACACGCTATGGGCCCCCCGGGGTGGCCGAGAGGGCGGCGCGGTGGCAGCGGCCTGCTTGCGCGCGGGGGGCCGGGCCTCCCCCTGCGCCGCCCGAAGGCCGCGCAACGAGGGTCGCGCTTCAAGCGTGACCGAGGGTCGCGCTCAACTTCGCAGGCCTAGAGGTGGACACCAACACCTAGATCGGCGGTGTGCCTCCACCGAGGGAAGGCGATCCCGATCTCGGTGATGGTGGTAATATTCTGGCTTCCGAGGTGACCAGAATATTGCCACCAACACCGAAGTCTAGGATCATCCTCACCATGTGGAGGCAACCCCCTGTGTTGGTGTTGGTGCCCATTTCTAGGCCTCCAACAACTGTTCCGTCATGTGGGTCGTTCCAGGTGTGTTTAGCCCAACAGCAGTGGCGGCACTTCACCCAGCAGCCTCTCACCGCTGGGCACGAGGCATCTCGTGGGCACGCACGTCGTCGTGTGCTCGAGCTGTGGTGCATTGCATCGTGGCCGTGCCATGCATCGGCGTCTGAGAGGGAAGAGATGGTGCAGCACGTTCGGTCGTCGGAAGCCTGGCTGGCTAAGCGCCACGCCTGACGCTCGCCTGGGGCCACTCTTGCGTGTCGCCGACTGTCCGAGAGCAGCTCCAGCAGCCGCAGCAGCAGCGCCAGCCGCTCGAGCAGCCGCGCCCGCGGCCGCGCCGGCGGAGCGAGCGGCGGCGGCTCGGCGGAGCGGCGCGCTGGAAGAGACCGTGCTCCCTGCCGCCGCCGGAGGAGGGGGGGAGGGAGGAGGGAGGAGGAGGGAGTAGGGAGGAGGGAGTAGGGAGGAGGGAGGAGGAGGAGGAGGAGGAGGAGGAGGAGGGAGGAGGGAGGGAGGAGGGAGGAGGAGGAGGGAGGAGGAGGAGGAGGAGGAGGGAGGAGGAGGAGGAGGAGGGAGGTGAGGGAGGAGGGAGTAAGGAGGGAGGAGGGAGGAGGGAGGAGGGAGGATCTGTGCCCCCGCCTCCCCCGAGCCGCGTGCCCGCCCTGCACGGCACACGGCACACGTGCCCGCCCTGCACGGCACACGGCCCAGGTCATGACCGGGGGGAGGGTCAGAGGAGCGAGAGGTCATGACAGTGATGCGTTCCAGGACTTCCAGGGCTTCCAGGATGAGTGCAGTCAACCCGCATAGCAAGGATGAGCAACAAGGGTACCCTGGCATCCTTCCCCTTCGGCCCATCCTTGACCAATTTCGATGGCCGTGCCCCGCTCGCAGAGTGTCGGCATGGCCTTCCAAGGCCCTTACATCCTTATCGTGCGGCCTTATTATACGGGTTGACTGTATGTCCTGATGTTCCGCACTGGCTGCGCTGCTAGATACTCTGGAAATCTTGGAGCGTATTTTGAGCCAATCTTATCATGACATCGTTCGCGCCCTAGAGGAGGGAGAAGGAGGGGGAGGAGTAGTAGGCCAGGGGAGGGACCAAGATACCCATACCTCTACCCTTCCCCCGTTTTCCCTTTCTTGGGCCTCCTTGAGGTCCTCGTCGCCACCGCTGGACTCGCCTTGAAATTCTGTTCAGAACGCACCCCAGGAAAGGTCCAGGGAGTGGCGGTATCAGTACATTTTGGTTCCCCCACTGAGGAGGGAGGAGGAGGAGGAGGAGGAGGAGGAGGATGAGGGTTTGAACGCTACAATCCGAGGATTCAAGTTGGCGCAACGTCAAAAAGGAGGAGGGGGACGGGGAGCAGGCAGGAGGGTAGACGAGGGTCGAGGAGGAGGAGAAAGAGGAGGAGAAGGAGGAGGAGAAGGAGGATCGAGAAAGTTTCGGGGAGGGCTGAGGGGGGTCGAGGAGGGTCGAGTAGAGGGGTCGAGGAGAAACATCGAGAAGGAGGGTCGAGCAGGATCCAGGATGGCCGAGGAGGCTCGAGGAGGGGCCGACGAGGAGCGCCGAGGAGCGGGTGGGGACGGGCCCGGGCCAGCCGCCCCCCTCGGGCGAGGACGAGCCCGAGGAGGAGGAGGAGGAGGAAGACCCCCTGCGGTCGCAGGCCAGGCCCCCCGCGCCCCTTCGAAGAAGAAAAAAAAACGCGAGGGCGGACAGAACCCCCCAACAGTGACACGTCGATGAGTGAATTGTCCGTTTTCGGTCCTCGAGAGGGCGCCGCGGCCCGTTATTTTCCAGGCTTGCGCCCGCCAGGTTTGGGCCTCAGGTCGTTGTCACTAAATCACGTTTTACTAAAGGGAGGTCTGTCCATCCCCGAAAAACATAAACATCAACTTTCGGCGCTCCGCGCGGATTTCTTGGCTCCGCGCTGGGCCCCCCTGGCGCGCTCCGGGCGCCAGGGAGGGGGGCCCGGCGCGGATCCAAAAAGTCCGCGTGGAGCGCTAAAAGCTTCTGTTTATGTGCTTTTGTTCTTCTTCGACCTCTGCGGCCGGCGCCGCGCGCGCGTGGCCACACGAGGGAAAGGGGCACCCACAGCTCGACCTAGAGGGTGTGCTTCGGTGTCGTCTTGTTTCCGTCTTCCCTCGGCTTGGCTTCGTGCCCCCCTGGCTGCAAGACGGAAGCAGAACGAAAACGGCCCAGGAGTAGCCAAAAGCGCCGTGCAGGTCGGGCCCCATGCCATGCGCCCTGCCGCCGCAGGAGGAGGAGGGGGAGGATCCGAGAAGCAAGTTCCAGGATGTCCAAGGTTTCCAGGGGTGTCCTGTTGTTCCGCGCCGGCTGCGCCGCTACTGTCAGAACGCAATTTTTGGAGTGCACGGCGCCCCTCCGGGGACAAGGTGCCACTCACCGTCCGTGCACTCAAAACGCATCTCTCCCTCCCGGCGCCATTTTCTTAGGCCAAAAAAGAACGTTTGCTCTATACGTTTCTATGAGGACCGCGGACATGCACGCTAAACGTTTTTACTTACAGTTGGGCCTCGTAGAGTTGTAAGACAGCTTGGGATGGCTCCAGGAGCAGCCCAGAACGGCCCACAAGGGCTCCGAGCACCACGACGAAGGCCCAGCGGAGCTTCCAGAGAGGCCCAGGATGGCCCAAGGGAGCCCCAAGAAGGTCCAGAAGACCTCCAGCCCAGCATAGCCCCGATTTCTGCCCCAAACTGGCCAAAATGGTCCCCAAAGCGCCCAGGATTGCCCAAGAGGGATTTCAGGGAGGCCCAGCGCGACCCCAGGGGGGGCAGGAGGGGCGGGAGGCAAGCGCACGTTATACAGCCCACAGCTCTGGCAGGGAGGGCAGGACGGTTCAGGGCTCCCAGAGGTGACGTCCAGATGGTGCACGTAGGAGGAGGACAAGGACGAGGACGAGGAGGAGGAGGAGGAGGAGGAGGTCAAACGTCCACGTGACAGGAGGAGGGGAGGAGGAGGAGGAGGAGGAGGAGGAGGAGGAGGAGGTGGATCGGGCCTGCGCCGATAGGCCGAGTGTAACCCCAGGGACTGCTGAGCCAGATCGACATTCTACATTCTGAAATCAGAAATACAGTCTAAACGTTTTTTGTTGAGAAACGGAAGTTTTGTCTAAGAAGAAATCGGAAGTGCACGCTAAACGCTCAACAACCGCGTATAGAGTGCGCCTCTTTGCGACGTGCACTCTAAACAGTTGGCCGTTTAGAGTGCGCTGGAAAATCCCGACGTGCACTCTAAAAATTGCGTTCTGACCGTAGATACTTTGGGAATCGTGAAACGTGTCTTGAGCCAACCTTATCATGACATCACTTGCCCTAGAGGAGGGAGGAGGAGGCCAGAGGAGGAAAAAAGGTACCGCATGGCGCCACCCTTCCCTCGGTTTCCCCTTCGTGGACCTCCTGGGAGGCCTTCGTCGCCTCCGCTGAATTCGCCTCGAGATCCGAGTCAGGACGCACCCCGGGAGAGGTCAAGGGGGAGCAGCGGCATCGGTAATGTTTTGGTGTCCCCAGGGCGTCCCTTGCGACCTGCGCCGCGCCCGCGCAGGTAGCGGACCGCCGCTGGCAGTCTATAGGGAAACAAACAATGGCATAAACACAAAAACTCTGTGGTCCTAGAGTGGGAGGTTGATAGACCTCCTAATTACCCTGACACGTCGATTAGCGAACTGCCCGTTTTTCGGTTCGCGAGAGGGCGTCGCGGCCGTCATTTTTGCGGGTCCAGGTCCGTCGGTTTCGGTCCTTGGCCGTTTTCATTAAAGGGTGGTTTACTAAAGGGAGGTGTGTCCACCGCCGAGTCTATTTCGATCCGATTCGATGCGGCCGTTCGAGTTTTCGAGCGTTTCCGTCGCTTCCTGGCACTTTTTCCTGCTTCCGAGGAAGAAGCAGCGGCATCGACATCAATTTTCGGAGATCCGCGCGGATTTTCTGGATCGGCGCTGCAGCCCCATGGCGGCGCCACAGCCGCGGCCGACGAACAGAAGCAAGAAAACTGAACCGCGCGGCGCCCCGCGCGAACAGTGAAACCGAGGGGCGCGGGGAGGCAGACCGCGCGCGAGAGTTGCCAACTGCGGTCGGAGCAGATGGGGTCGGGTGTCGGAGCAGATTGGGTCGGCTCCACATCAAGCCGCATCGCCGATGCGGCTTGATGTGGAGCCCGACTTCCTCCACGCCGACGTCGCTGATGCATCGTCGATGCATCGTGCATGTATCGGTGATACATCGGCCATGCGGTGCGATCGTCCGACCGACCGCACCTAGGAGGCCTCTTCAGCACGCCCATCTCCTCGTTCACGGCGGAGACAGACAGCGTCGCTTTAGATGACGTTGCTTTAGACATTTCACGCAAGATGTTTTGAACCGCTGCTCTGTTCAGCACAGGCGTATCTGTGCTGCTTGACACCACCTTGTTCCTGCCAGTTTGCCCAGCACTAGTGTGCTAATCCGCTCCTATGCACCCCGTCTTAGGAGGACGGCAGCTACCTGCTAAGAGGGCCCAAGATAGGCCTGGACGTACAGTGGAGGCCAGTCCACGAGAAACCTTCCACAGGAAACCCAGCCCTGCGGGCTGGCACGCGCAAGGCGGCAGCGCTGCAGCGCAGAAAGGAGACGAGAAGAAAGGGGAAGGAGGAGGACTCGGAGGTTGATAGACCTCCTACCCTGACACGCCGATTAGCGAACTGGCCGTTTTCGGTTCGCGAGAGGGCGTCGCGGCCGCCATCTTTGCGGGTCCAGGTCCGTCGGTTTCGGTCCTTGGCCGTTTTCACCGAAGGGAGGTTTACTAAAGGGAGGTTTGTCCACCGCCTATAGAGGATGTCCCAGATCGGCGCTGGAACCCCCCCCTCCATGGCGCGCGCAGCGCGCTATGGAGGCGGCGCCATGGAGGCGGCGCCATGGAGGCGGCGCCAGAGGCGCCGCCACGGGGGCCCCGGCGCCGATCCGAGGACGCCGCGCGGACCTCCGAGTTTGTGTGTTTGTGTCGCTGCTTGGTCCCCCAAGTCTCCGGGGCGGCCAAGAGGGGGGTGATGACCAGGAGGGGGGATTCTTGGCGTAGGCCACCGCCGAAGGACGAGGACGAGCACTCGTGTGCTCGGTGGCCTCCGCAGGAAGATCGCGGGGCCACCGCCGAAGGACGAGGGCGAGCGCTCGTGTGCTCAGTGGCCTCCGAGGGAGAATCACGACACCTCTCCGGGCCCCGCCTGGCTTGGCGCCGCGTGCCACCTGCTCTGGTCCGCTCGCCCCGCGCCGCTTGGGCCCTCCCCGCGGCCCCCGCGCCTCCCCTGGAGGAGGAGGAGGAGGAGGAGGAGGAGGAGGAGGAGGAGGAGGAGGAGGAGGAGGAGGAGGAGGAGCAGGAGGAGCAGGAGGAGCAGGAGGAGGAGGAGGAGGAGGAGGAGGAGGAGAGGCAGGAGGAGGAGGAGGAGAAGGGAGGAGGAGGAGGAAGACCAGTGTAAACCCAAGAGTCATCGACGATGTTGGAGTAAACCCTCCAAGCTCCCTCTTCATGACCCCTACAACGGTTCATTTCCATGGATGGAACTGCCTCGTTGGAAGACATGTGTTTGAAGACCCTGAAGCATGCCAAACCACTGTTCTCGGGATTACAACGCCACGGATCAACTTGACTGTTGCGTTTTGACGATCCTGAATCGTGCCAGAACGCCATTCCTAGGACTTCCACACAGAGAATTAACGTAACCGTTGCGCCCACATAATCCTGAATCCTTCTAAAACACCATTTCTGGTACGTTGATAATGGGAACCCGTGAAACTCTTGAAAAGTTCTAAACACGAACATGCGCCATGCTAAGGCGAGAGCCACATTTTGAAAAGGAACCGCCCTCAATCCGTCAAATTCTTGCAAATAGTTAAAACGACTGCGCGCCGTGCTAAGGCGAGAGCCACGTTTTGAAAACGACTCGCCCTCAATCCGCGAAACTCTTGCAACTGTTTTAAACGAATGTGCGTCGCGCTAAGGCGAGAGCCACATTTGAAAACCACCCGCCCTCCATATGTGAACCTGTTGTCACCTTTTAAGATTCAGAGTCTTAAATGGTGAGGAATTCTCAGGCGAAACGCCCGGCCCGCCCTAAAAATTGGCCTCGGGGTGCGAGAGGGAGAAGCTATTTATAAGGAAGAGGAAGGGAGGAGGAGGAGGCGGAGGAGGAGGAGGAGGAGGAGGGGGATCGAGGAGGATCGAGGAGGAGGAGGAGGGGGATCGAGGAGGAGGAGGAGGAGGATAGGAGGAAGAGGAGGAGATAGAGGAGGAGGAGAGTATGAGGAGGAGGATGAGAGGAATCGAGGAGGAAGGGGGGAGGAGGAGGAGGAAGGATCGAGGAGGAGGAGCTGAGGAAGTTAGGAGGAGGATCGATAGAGGAGGATCCTCCTCGAGGCGGAGGAGGAGGATCGAGTAGGAGGTGGAGGAGGATCGAGGAGGAGGGATCGAGAGGAGAAAGAAGAGGAGGAAGCGGAGATCGAGGAGGAGGAGGAGGGAGGAGGAGGAGGAGGGGAGGAGGGCGCGTCCTCGTCGGTGGCCGGCGGGTGGCCTCCACAGGAGTGCTCCCGTTCGCCAAGCCGCGGCGTGCTGGGCTCGATCGGCCCCTGCACCCCGGGGGCCGCCGAGCCAGCCTCGGCGGCTTGCTCGCACCGTCCCTGGCCTCCTCCTCCTCCTCGCCTCCTCCTCCTCCTCCTCCCTCTCCTCCTCCTCCTCCTCCGCCTCTCCTCCCCTCCCCCTCCTCCCCTTCCGCTCCTCCTGCGCCTTCTCCTCCTCCTCCTCCTCCTCCTCCTCCTCCTCCTCCTCCCCCTCCTCTCCTCCTCCTCCCCCTCCTCCTCCTCCTCCTTCGCCTCCCGCCTCCTCCTCCTCCTCCTCCTTTTTCCTACCTCCCCTCCTCCGCCTCCTCCCCCTCCTCCTCCTCCTCCTCCTCCTCCTCCTCCTCCTCCTCCTCCTCCTCCTCCTCCTCCTCCTCCTTCTCCTCTTACCATGCCGGTCGTTGAAAGTAGGCATTCTTGGATTCCCAGATCCCAATTGGCTTCAGGCACCTCCCTACTTCAAGGGTCGAGCGGGTTTCCCCCTTCTCCGCTCTTCAGGGGGCGGGCGGAAGGTGAAGCGTGTGTGCCTGTGGCCTGGTTGGATTGGGGCTACTCCGCTTGTCCCTGGCTGATTTCCCATGGGATGTGGTATCATCTTCCTGGAAGCCTCTCTGGGAACATGATTGGCGGTGTCCCTGGAAGCTTCTCCGGTAACGACCGAGGGCCTCAGGAGGGCATTGGAGGCCTCCAGGAGGGCCTTCGACCCCGTCCCAGGGCTCCGAGGGGAGGGCCCCGGCCCCCAGCCACCCCAAAACCGACCGAAAGTTGGACACCGACCCCCCCCCTCGGTGTATCAGGGCCCCCCCCAGTACACCGAGGGGAGGGGTGCTCGGTGTCCCATTTTTGATGGTTTTCGGGGTCTCCTGGGCCCCCGGGTGTTGGGCCATACCCCCCAGGGCTTCCATCAGACAATGTACGCCATGAAGCGGTCTCGAAATTGTATTTTGTACAGTAGCGAGCGAGGAAAAATGCATGCTGCAGTCGATCTCTCCCTATGCTAAGAAAGATTGCTGTCGCTGCTTCCGTGGGGGGAAAAGGACCTATCTACTTCCAACGCCTTCCTATTTCATGTTTCTACCCACTTCCTCCGACCGACGACGGGGGTCAATGCAAAGGGGGTCAGCCTGGGCGCCGGATCTTGCAGGATCCTGCAGGGCCAGAGTCGCACGGACCTGGGCCTGGGCGCAGGAACCTGCAGGATCCTGCAAGGCCTGACTGACCCGGGCTTGGATTGACCCTCTCTCTCCAGACCCCCGACGTAATGATTGCTTCATGATTTCGACCCCCAGAGGTTTCGACTTATCCCCCGGGACCGGTTTTTCATCCCGAGTCGTTTTTTGACTGTCCCGAAGCCCAGTGAGGGCCCCCAGAGGCCGGAAGTGGTGAAGAACCTCCCGTCGTGATTTTTGTCGTCGCTCGAGGTGTCTGGGGGGGGCTAGATCCCCGAGGACGGGTGCTGGTTCCCGCTTCGGCTTGCAGGGTCGGGGCGGCGGCGCGGTGCCCCCTCCTGGCCCCACGGCGGGCCCGCGAGGCGGCCGAGCTCCCCCTCGGGCACCCGTCCGGGCACCGGGCCCCCCAGCGGCCGCACGCGGACGCGCGCTGCGATTCGGTGGGTCTCTGCCGCTCTGTGTGTGTTTTTTTGTTTGTTTGTTGTTGCTTCTCTCTCCCGCTTTCTTTCTTTCTCTCTCTCTCTCTCTCTCTCTCCCTCTCTATCTCTCTCTCTCTCTCTCTCTCTCTAGGTATGTATACATGACAATATATATATATATATATATATATATATATATATATATGCACAAATGTATATACATATATGTACATCTGTATATAGTTATATGCGTGTATATATATATATATATGTGTATACGTGTGTGTGTGTGTCTCGCTCTCTCTCTCTCTCTCTATTCTCTCTGTGCTCCCCTCTCCCACTGCTTCAGCAGATCCTGGGCCGCCTCCGGCAGAGCACCGCCGGCGCAGAGGTGAAAGACGTGCTCTTCTCCAAGGCAGCGAATGGCGAGCTAGCCCAGGCGCGGGAGCGTGGCAGACGAGCCCCAAGTGGGGGAGCTGTTATCCGAAATAGTGCTCTCTGCCGCTGCTGGCAGGGGAGGGTCCATTCCCTCCCGCCTCGTTCCCCCACCGAAACCAGGGGGGAGGTGGGGCCCGGACCGAAAATGGGAGAAATTATAGCCAACTCGGACGGATTCCAACCATGTCGGTTCCAATCCCAACCACTTGGTACCAAGTATATGTGTTTTTTCCAGGTTTTTAATGGTTTTGTTTCAGAGGTTTCTTGAAGGCTCCTCAGAGGCTCTTTACAGGTTCCTCAGAAGCTCTTTAGAAGTTAGAAGCTCCTTAGAAGCCCCTCGGAAGCTCCTTAGAAGCTTTTGATCAGCTCCTTAGAAGCTCCGTAGGAACTCATGAAAAGATCCCCTGACGCTCCTTAGAAGCTCCCCAGAGGCTCCTTCAGAAGCTCCTTAGAGGCTTCTTAGAAGCTCCTTAGAGGCTCCTCAGAAGCTCCTTAGAGGCTCCTGAGGACCTCCTTATCGGCTCCTCACAAGCTCCTTGGAGGCACGTTAGAGGCTCCTTAGAAGCACCCTAGAGGTTGCCTAGAGGCTCCTTCGAAAATCCCGAGAGGCTCTTTCGAATCCCCTGACAGGTTCATTAGCAGCTCCTGAGAGGCTCCGTAGAAGCTCGCTAGCAGCTCCTTAGAGGCTCCGTAGAGGCGTCTTCGAAGCTCCTTAGAAGCTCCACAGAGGCTCCTTAGGGGCTCCCGAAAAGCTCCTTGGAGGCTCCTCAGAGGCTCCTTAGAGGAACTTCCAAGGATGTCTGGGGGATTTCTGGAGGCTTGTTGGAGGAGGTCTGAAGGATTTCTGGAGGATCGTTGGTGGATGTCTGAAGGATTTCTGAGGAGAAGGCGGAGGAGGAAAGAGGCAGGAAAGGAGGAAGGAAGGAACGGCCGAGGGCAGCGAGAACGATAAAACATGTATTCGATGTGTGTTGCTGTGAAAGCTGTGCAGGTATGTGTTGTGCACATTATTTTTGCGTTGAATATATGTTGTTGTTTCATGGTGAAATGTGTTGTTGCAGTTGCTTGTGCAAAACAACACAGCTCGCAGATCCCAGAAAGTAAGCTGGTACCAGTGCCAACCGAGGCACTCATGTTGACTCCCACCCAGAACGAATATGTACCCTTTCAGACGATCGTTTGATGTCTGGATTACCTTAAACGCTGTACAAAACGAATCCTACTGTAGGCCCAAAATGTCTGGTTGTAATTGGTACCAGTAGGTTTTAAGGCCGGTTGAGAAATGGCCAGGTTGGTTGTCATCGGTACCAGTCGGTTCGGATTGTTCCGACATGCGGTCCGGACCACCCCCCGCCGACGACACCGACGACGACGACCACCACCACCACCACGACCGCATCGACGCCGACGCCGACGCCAACGACGACGACGACGACGACGACGACGACGACGACGACAACGACAACGACAACGACAACGACGACAACACCGATGACGACGACGGTCGAGCTTTGGTGAGATGCGGGGAAGCTTGGATCCAGCCCCAATATTTATTCAATCAAAATGGATCGAGCCCGAACGAGATTTTGATTGAGCTGAATCCAGATTCTTCTCAAGATGGGGCGAGCCCTCGAAGGATTCTGGTAGAGTGGGAACCAACTCGACAGAGACTTTATTGATCGAGCTGTAGTAGAATCCAATCACACCAGGATCCAGTCATCATACGATTATACTAGCATCCAGCAGTTGTAGGATTCTATTAGAGCTGGATCGGACCCTAGCAGGATCCTGTTAGAGCTGGATCAGCCCTATTAGGATTCTGCCAAAGTTGGGCTGAGCCTTCATAGGATTCGATCAGAGCTGGGTCGAGCCAGATCAGGATTCTCAGTCAATTGGATCGAGCCTTTCGGAGGAGATTATGGGGGCTGGCCTGACCCGTAGCAGGAGTTGGTTGGAGTTAGATGGAGCCCTAGTAGGTTTTGATTGGAGCTGGATCGAGCCCTGTAGGATTTCATTAGATCTGGATCCAACCCTCAGAAGATTGCATTAAAGCTGTATTGAGCTTTAGTAACAGGCGATTGACGCCTGATCCAGTTGAGTTGGATCCAGCCTTCGTACGATTTCGTCAGTGATGGATGGAGGATACTAGGACGTGATCGAACCCGAATTAAATGGTGTAAAGCTGGATCCTGCCATAGTATGATTCATCAGAGTTGGACCGAACCCTCGTAGGATTCGATTATAGCTGGATCCAGCGTTATAGCAATGTTGCTCGAGTAAGATCCAGCCCCAGCAGGATTTTGTTAGAGGTGGAGTGAACACTAAAAGGATTCCATTAGAGCTTGATCGAGTCTTAATCGCATTCAAGCGAGCGGGTGCCAGCGGCCGCCGGCGACAAGTGCGCCGCCGCCGCTGACGTTGTCGCCGTCGTCGGCGTTTTCGCAGGTGTCGTCTTCGTCGTGGTCGTCGTCGTCCTTCGTCGTCGCCGGCGTAGGCTTCAGCGTCGCCGTCATCGTGGTCGCCGTCCGTCGTCGTCGTCTGTCGTCGTCGTCCGCGTCGCTCGCTGGCGGCGGCGGCGACGTTATTGTCGTCGTTGCTGGGGGGGGGGGTTCTGGACCCATCGAACAGTTTTCCTGAGGAGCGGGAGAAGGGGGTTTCTGGACCCCGCCGAACCATGTTCCCAGGCTGGTCGGGAGTGGGGGTCCGAACCTCCCGGTTCTTTGCGGGCGGAGGGGGGTCGAGAGGCTTCTTGATTTCTGAGTTCAAGAACGGGGGGTGCCGGGTTTCTGACTTCCCCTTACAGAAATTGTTCAGGCCAGCGGCGGTGGATCGCGCTACTTTTGTTTTTTCTGACACCCATGGGGGACCCATCGCTTTTGACACCCCCCCTCGATGATGATCAACACGATGGGTTCCCCCAGCGGGGTAAGGAGCACAGCTCCCCTCGTCGAGGCTGAGCGGCGTGGGAACAAGAAGAGGTAAAAAGCCAGGTGGCTCGCCTGAGCGCGAGGATGGGCCGCACGTCGCGGTCCGCGCCACATGTAGTCGCCCTTCTCTACAGAAGCTGAGGCGGGGGCGCGAACCGACTGAGGTTCTGGCGATGCGAAGGTTGGAGCGTGGGCAGAAGGCGGAGAAAAAACAAACAAGTCAGCCGCCTCAGCGCGAGGATGGCCGCGCATCGCGGCCTGTGCCATGTGCAGCTGTTCTTCTTCACGGGATGGCGCGAGGGCGCGAAAATGGCCGCGTATTCCGCGGTGCGGAGGCGGGAGCGTGGGAAGGAGGCGGATAAAAGATTTGTTCACCCGCCTGACCGCGAAGATGATTATGGTTCGCGGTCAGTGCTGTGTGTAGCCGTCCTTCTCCACAGGGGCTGGCGCGAGGGCGCGAACGGGCAAGAACCTTCCGTGGTGACCCTATCACGACGCGAGAGGGGCCTGGAGCGCTCAAATCCTCCTCTCTGGAGCACTGACGGCTCGATACTTTCAAGTCTCCGTGCTTTGGATGTGGCATCGTTCGGACGTGTGCATTCTTTCTCGGCGACGACAATCGAGGAGCATATCCTGCAAATAGGGACGCACGAAACCGAAAAATGCACTTTGGATGCCCGAGCGATGGCGAGGTGGACCTCTCGACCCTCGTTCCGTCCCGAGTCGTGGACGGCCGGCGGTCCTAGAGTCCGAGGATGTCTCGGGCGACAGGTGCCTCCAGGGTTTCATGACCGTGCGGTGACGGACCGTGCGGTGGGCTCTCTTGGGGTTCCGAGGTCACCGCACGGTCTGTCACCACGCGGTGTTGGGATCCCCCAAGCTGGATCAGCAAGACCCACGGTTCGGCATCTCTCGGACGTGTGCAGTGCTCCTGGGCGGGGACCATCGAGGAGCACCCCTAGGGCGGCGAGCGAGGGGGGCGGAGTGAGCAGGGGCGGGCCTTCTCAGAGGGCTCGGAAGTCCGCCGTCCGTCGGAGAAGTGTTCTAAGCCCTCCCCGCAGCCACAGAAAACCTCTCAGAAGGCGCGAGCGTTTCTGAGAAGCCCCGCCGCCTTATGAGAAGGCCTTCTCCTTCTCATTTCCCCCTCTCGCTCGCCGCCCAAAAAAAGGCATGCGCGAAAAATGCACGGGGAATTCAACGGCCGAGCGATGGCGAGATGGCGGCGCCGCAGGACCCATACACTTCAATGTTCCCGCCGACACTGGCGACTGCAAGCACAAAAATCTGACCCCGCGGGCCGCGTTTCGTGCGTCGGTCAGCATAAGTTTTCGCTTAATTTCGAGGAGGGCTGTAGGATGAGGATGAATCGCTCTAGAGCGTTCTGGGTCGCTCTCGGAGCGTTCCGGAACGCTGTGGAACGGCCGCGGCGCCCGTCGGGTGTTGCTAGAAGTGCCCCTGGCCCAAGGTACCCCCAGGATTTCCGGGGTGGCCCAGACGGTCTCCAGAGCACCCCTCACGAGGCCCAGAGGGCCCCAGGGGCTCCCAAATAGGTCGACAAGATGGGGGCACCTTAGGCCAGGGGCGCTTCCAGCAACACCCGAGCCCGATTGATCGTTTGAGCCCACCGGCTCTCAGAGATGTCCGATTTGTCCTCAGCCGGGGGTCTGTCCTCGTCCTGCCTTCGTCTTGCTCGATGCCTTCGACCCTCCAGAGGTCGGGGTCCTCCGAAAAGGGGCAGAGCGAGCACAGCGTGGGGCCGACCTCAGCGGTGCTCTGGCGATCTCGTGGGCCGTGTCTCGCTTCGGCCTCGTGCTGCAGCAGAGGCGGACCGGAGGCAGCACGAGGGAAGACGAGCGCAGCACGGGAGCGCAAGAGCTGTCATCCGGGCCCTGGACCGCACAAGTTGCGACCTCAAGCAAGGCTCTGCGAGGCTCCCCGCCCGCCGCCGAGACGAGCTCTAGGGCCGCCCTGCGGCTCTCCGGCTTCCTGATCTGAGGTCCTCCTGGCCCTCTGCGAGCGATTCCAGGAGCACCTCCGCGGGCCCTTCCGGAGGGTCGATCCCTGGAGCGTAGCTGCATAGCAGAGGAGAACCAGGCAGGCCCTCCTCCTCCTCCTCCTCCTCCTTCTCCTCCTCCTCCTCGTCCTCCTCCTCCTCCGCCCGCGCATTTGCCCCTCACGGCCTCGGCCCGTGGGCGCGGGGCAACCAGGGTTCTAAGTCGGGCCTGTCCCTCTACAAGGAGAGCATTCAAAAGTGGTCACAAGAGAATCGTCGGGGGACGATGTGTCGACTACTGTTTACTGTTTTTGCGAATTGCTTGACTATCTTTATCGTTGTGCCCAAACTCCGCCTGGAGGGGGGCATGCCCGACTTAAAACCAGGGAGCAGAGGGGCATCCCCAAACCTCCGAAGACTCGAAAACATCCAGTCCGTCACTTGACGGCTCCACGGAGGCCAAAAACTGCGAGGGAGCACAAAATGTGTCGCGATCTTCTCGCGGCGCGCGGCGGTCAAAGCGCATCCTCGACAGGGCAGGGCGCATCCTCGACAGGGCAGAAGACGACTCTGGACGCGAAAGGCGGGTCCGAGGGAGAGGGCCGAGAGGCTCAGGGCCCCGAGACTCGAAAGTACGGAGCCGCCCGAGGCTTGAGTCCCAAGGAGCCCCGACACCTCTCTTGCCACAGGGCCTCCCCCTCACCTCTCTCTCTGGAGACGAAGAAGAAGACGAAGAAGAGGAAAAAAACAAAACATATATATATATATATATATGAATAAAGAAATAAATGAATAAATAAATAACTAAATAGATAAATAAGAAGCTGCACAAACGTGCACTTTCGGAGGCCCGCGTGGATTTTTTGCAGATCTGCGCTGGCCCCCCCCCCCCAGAGGCGGCGCCCCTGGCTCGCTCCGCGCGCCGGGAGGACTGCGGGTCCAGCGCCGGCCCAGGAAGTCCGCGCGGACCTCCGAGACAAGATGCGCCTGTACAGTTTTCTCTTCGATGGGGGAACATAACTTCAGAGAGTCCCAGGGTTCGCTAGGGATTGGTCTCCTCTCAAAACAGCCGCGACCCTCCGAAGACCCTCCGGGAAGGGTTCCAAGAGGCTTCTCAGAGGGTTTCGGGGGGGGGGGAAGGGTTTCCGTCGTTTTGGGGGGAAACCTGTCCCAGCGAAGCCTGGACTTTCTGAACACAACTCCTCGTCGCACCACTGCAGGCCAGTATCGTCTCACCGGCCCCATAGCCCCATCCCCATCTCGAGCCCGACGATCTCGGCCCCCCGGGTGGGGATGTACCCCTCGAGAGCCCGAAGGAAACAGCCTCCGTCCCCATCCAGGGGGGCAAGTCGGCGAGGAGCCCAGGCCACGCCGGTGGGGATAGGTCGCACGATGCTCAGGAGGTGCCCGAGGCGGCATTCGGAGGGCCCAGGAGGGGGCCCCAAAAGGCTTCACGAAGGTCCCAAGAGGGCGGCGGAGGAGGAGGAGGAGGAGGATCGAGGAGGAGAAGGAGGAGAAGGAGGAGGAGGATCGAGGAGGAGGAGGAGGAGGACGAGGAGGAGGAGGGAGGAGGACGAGGAGGACGAGGAGGAGGAGGAGGAGGATCGAGGAGGATCGAGGAGGAGGGGGAGGAGGAGGATCGAGGAGGAGGAGGAGGACCAGAGTAAAACCAAGAGGCATCAAAGATGTTAGAATAAATCCTCCCTCCAAGCTCGCTCTTCATGGACCCCTACAACGGTTCATCTTTCTGAGGGAACTGCCCAGTTGGAAGACAATTGGCTGAAGACCCTGAAGCATGCCAAATGATTGTTCTCGGGATTCTAACGCCACGGATCAACTTGAATGTCACGTATTGACGATATTGGATCGTGCCAGAACCCCTTTCCTGGGACTTGAACACCGCGAATCAACATAACTTGTGCACCCCCCTAAGCATGAATCCTTCCAAAACACCATGTCTGGTACGCTGGTCATGGGAATCCGTGAAACTCTTGCAATGTTTAAGACTTGTGTGCGCGGCGCTTAGGCGAGAGCCACATGTTGAAAAGGAGCTTCCCTCAAGCCGTGAAACTCTTGCAACTGTTTAAGACGAGTGTGCGCGGCGCTCAAGCGAGAGCCACATTTAGAAAAAGGAGCTTCCCTCAAGCCGTGAAACTCTTGCATCCGTGAAATTCTTGCACATGTTTAAGACGAGTGCGCGCGACGCTAAGGCGAGAGCCACATTTTGAAAACGACCCGCCCCAAACCCGTGAAACTCGTGCAAATGTTTAAGACGAGTGTGCGCGGCGCTAAAGCGAGAGCCACATATTGAAAACCAACCGGCCCTCCATCTGTGGAATTGTTGCTAGCTTCAGAGTCATAAATGGTGGGGAAGTCTCAGGCGAAACGCCCAGTCCACCCTAAAAACTGGCCTCGGGGTGCGACAGGGAGAAGTTATCTATAAGGAGAAGGAAAGAAGGAGGAGGAGGAGGAAGAGGAGGAGGAGGAGGAGGAGGAGAGGGAGGAGGGAGGGAGGGAGGGAGGGAGGGAGGGAGGGAGGAGGAGGAGGAGGAGGAGGAGGAGGAGCAGCAGGAGGAGCAGCAGGAGGAGGAGGAGGAGGGTGCCCCTGGCCCAGGGTGCAGACAACTTGTTGCTCTCCATCTTGGAGCCCCTGGGGGCCCTCGCGGCTTCGTGAGGGGTGGTCTGCAGGCCGTGTGGGCCTCCCTGGAAATCCTGGGGGCACCCTGGATGACCAGGTGCACCTCTGGCAACACCCGGCTCTTGGCCGCCCCCTGAGTCCCGTAGGCTTTCCCCTCTCGAGGAAGCGGGAGCCAGCGCCGATCCAAGAAGTCCCCTCCGAAAGTTCATGTTTGCGGTGCTTGTTCGTTCCTCTATTCTCCACGCCCCCTTGGTTCTCCTCGCCTACGGTTCTACGGTTCTCACACATCAAACAACAGTTCATGACCGAAGCGTGCGAAATCGCTTGCCCAAGAGGCGCTCAGGCGCCTCCCAGCACCCCGCGCTGCGGGCCCAACAATCTCGAAGGATCGTGCTGCCCCTGGAAGCTTAAGTATGACCTTGGGCCTGAGGGCCCAGCTCCTCACCACCCACCAAGCCACCCCAACCCAACCCCCCGCAGGCAACGCCCAGTGAGGGGGGGGGGCATCCGGGAACATTGAAAAATCACACATGGAACCCCTACCCCCCCCCCCCCCCAACCCGAAGTTTGGGTCTTCGGGTTGGGGTGGTCTGGTAGTCGGTCAGCTCTTCTCCTGGCCCCCGAGGCGCTGGAGCGGATCCGCTCCGAGCCGCAGGAAGGCGCCCCGGCGGAGGAGGGGCCAGCCGCCGAGGCGCCTCGTCGCCAGACGTTGCTGCGAGGGCGACCTTGGACACCGAGAGCCTAAGGACCGGGCCTCCTCCTCCCTCAATCCTCCTCCGCCTCCTCCTCCTGCTGCTTCCTCCTCCTCCTCATCATCCTCCTCCTCCTCCTCCTCCCCTCCTCTCCTCCTCCTCCTCCTGGCTTGTCCTCCTCCTCCTCCTCCCTCAATCATCCTCTTCCTGCCTCAATCCTCTCCTCCTCTCCTACCTTCTCCTGCTCCCTGCTCCTGCTCTTCCTTCTCTTCCTCCTCCTGCTCCTCCTGCTCCTCCTGCTTCTCCTCCTCCGCCTCCTCTTCCCTCCTCTCCCTCCTCCTCCTCCTCCTCCTCCTACTCCTCCTCCTCCGCCCTCCTCCGCGCCCTCCTCCTCCTCCTCCTCCTCCTCCTCCTCCTCCTCCTCCTCCTCCTCCTCCCTCCTCCTCCTCCGCCCTCCTCCTCCTCCTCCTCCTCCTCCTCCTCCTCCTCCTCCTCCTCCTTAACCCGATCCCCCTCCTCCTCCTTAACCCAATCCTCATTATGTTCCTGCTCCTGCTCCTGCTCCTCCTCCTCCTCCTCCTCCTCGTCCTCCCTCAATCCTCCTCATCCTCCTCATCGTCCTCCTCATCCTCCTCCCTCAATCCTTATACCTCAATCCTCCTCCTGCTTCTCCTCCTGCTCCGCCTCCTACTCCTCATCCTCCTCGTCCTGCTCATCATCATCATCATCATCATCATCATCATCATCATCATCATCATCATCATCATCATCATCATCAGCATCAGCATCAGCATCAGCATCAGCATCAGCATCAGCATCAGCATCAGCATCAGCATCATCAGCAGCAGCATCAGCATCAGCATCAGCATCATCAGCATCATCATCCTCATCATCATCATTATCATGCTCTCATCCTCCTCTTCCTCTTCCTACACCTCCTCCTCCTTCTCTTCCTCCTGCGCCTTCTCTTCCTCCTCCTCCTCATCCTCCTCCTCCTTCACCTCCTCATTATCCTCATCATCATCAGCATCATCAGCATCCTCATCCTCTTCCTGCTCCTCCTGCTGCTGCTCCTCCTGCTCCTCCTCCTCCTGCTCCTCCTCCTCTTGCTCCTCCTCCTCATCATCCTCGTCCTCCTCCTACTACTACTACTCCTCCTCCCCCCCTCCTCCTCCTCCTCCTCATCATCATCATCATTATCCTCATCCTCCTCATCCTCCTCCTCATCCTCCTGTTTCTCCTCATGTTTCTTCTTCTCCTCCTCATCCTCATCCTCATCCTCATCTTCCTCCGCATCTTCCTTCTCCTCCTTCTTCTCCTCCTCCCTCCTTCCTCCTCCCTCCTCCCTACTCCATTCCTTCACCTTGTAGCTAACTTATCCCTGTCGCACCGCGAGGCCAGTTTCTGGGGCGGTTCGGGCGTTTCGCCTGAGACGTCCTCCCCATGTATGATTCTGAAGCTTGAAAGGTGACAACAGTTTCACAGACGGAGGGCGGGTCGTTTTCAAAATGTGGCTCTCGCCCTAGCGCCGCGCACATTCGTTTTAGAAATTTGCAAGAGCTTCACGGATTGAGCCCGGGTGGTTTTCAAAATGTGGTTCTCACTTTAGCGCCGCGCACATTCGTTCTTTCTTTGAAATTTGCCTGGGTTTCACGGATTGAGCGCGGGTGATTTTGCAAATGTGGCATTCGCTTTAGCGCCGCGCACATTACATTTAAACATTCGCAAGAGTTTCACGGATTGAGCGCGGGTGGTTTTCCAAAATGTGGCTCTCGCCTTAGCGCCGCGCACATGTTTTATAAATGTGCGAGCGTTTCACGGATTGAGGGCGGGTCGTTTTGTTTAATGTGGTTCTCGCCTCAGCGCCGCGCACATTCGTTCAAAAAAATGCAAGAGTTTCACGGATTGAGCGCGGATGGTTTTCCAAAATGTGGTTCTCGCTTTAGCGCCGCGCACATTCGCTCTCAAACTTTGCAAGAGTTTCACGGATTCCTATGATCAACGTACCAGAAATGATGGTTTGCAGGATTCATGATTATGCGGGCGCAACAGTTACGTTGACTCGCGGTGTTGAAGTCCCAAATGTGACACTCTGGCACGAGTCCCAATCGTCAAGACGCAGCAATCAGGGTGATACGCGGCGTTGAAATCCCGAGAACAATGCTTTGGCATGCTTCCGGATCTTCAAAAGGTTGTCTTCCGACGAGGCAGCTCCCTCAATGGAAATGAACCGCTCTAGTGGCCTATGAAGAGGGAGCTTGGAGGGAGGGCGAATTCCAACATCGTACATGATTCTTGGGTTTACACTGGTCCTCCTCCTCCTCCTCCTCCTCCTCCTCCTCCTCCTCCTCCTCCTCCTCCTATTCCTCCTCCTCCTCCTCCTCCTCCTCTTCCTCCTCCTCCTCGTCATCCTCCTCCTCTTTCCTCTTTCCTCCTCCTCCTCCTCCTTCCTCGTCCTCCTCCTCCTCCCTCAATCCTCCTCCTCCCTCAATCCTCCTCCTCCCTCCTCTTCCTCATCCTCTTCCTCCTCCTTCTCCTCCTCCTCCTCCTCCTCTTCCAACCTCTAGCATCCGACGCTCCACTTCCTCCTTCACCTATCGACCTCCAGCGTCCACCAGCTCAGCATTCCGACCTCCGACCACGGGCATTCGACCTTCCACTTCCGCCTCCACCTATCGACCTCCAGCGTCCACCAGCTCAGCATTCCGACCTGCAACTTCAGGCATTCGACTCTCCATTTCCACCTCCAACCTGTAGCATCCGACTCTCCCGACGCCAGACGCAAAGAATGCAGTACGACTTTAGAGACACCATATGGCTAACAATTGAAGTTGGAACATCTGGAAAACAAGTTGGTGAAGTACTTGTATCCCTGAGTAGGCGCCCAGGCGCGCAGTGTCTCATGCGAGGTCATGGCCTCACCCGCTTTGCCCCGAAAGGGGCCAGGCGCATGCCCGCACAGGCGTTCCGATCCGTTCCGTTCCGTTCACATGTCTGAGGCCACGGCCTCCACGCCATGCCCGAATGGGCACGGGCGGGCTCCCCGGAGGAGCACACACGACTCCGTTGTTCGCTTCCTCCTCCTCTTCCTCCTCTTCTTCCTCCGCCTCCTCCTCCTCCAAATCCTCCTCATCCTCA
>CAUYUJ010000701.1:0-20000 GCA_963575745.1 Prorocentrum cordatum
GCGTCTCTGTAGCCAGGCGCTAGCAAAGTAGCCACGGCCTCGCCTGGCAGCGGAGACCGCGCCCAAGTCGCGTCTAGTCGTAAAGGTGCGTCGGAGAATAGATATTCTTCGCGTCGCTCGGATCATGTGAGTGAACGAGCCGACTGGACGGTGAAGCCTTTGAAGGTGGGTTCCCCCGTCGTCATGCGCCATGTCAAAGGATGGCCAGCTCCACTCCACTTGGCCGATGGTTTGCCAAACTCTGTCAACAGGGCCAACCCCTTGGAAAGTCTGCGACTGTTCGCGCGGCTCTTCGGCTTTGGCGGTGAGACCGGTCTCTCTCCGCACCTGTCCCCACTGTCCGAGGAGAGCTTCAATTTGCGCAATGGCGCCCCACTCAAGGGCATGCCGAGGGACACCGAAAGCGCACAGGGCCCGCTGTGAGATCCAGGATCACCCCTTGGGGCGGACGGTGGCGAACGCCGAATTGTTGTTGAGGTCGCGCGCCCCTGGGGAGCTGGACGTCAGCAGCTGCGGCGCACGCGCAGGCAACGAGGACGTGGCCGAGCGGGCGCGCGCACGGGTACCTCCGGGGAGGCGCCCTATACGTGGGAGTCTGGCAAGGGGCAACGGCTCGCTGGACACTGGCATCCACGGTGGGCGTCAGATGCAGGCTGGTATTATCCGCGACGGGTGCCCACTCTGATGTAGCTTCCCACGCGCTTCGCCTGGCATTGACCTCGCAGTGGGCGTCCGTCAAGTCGGCGAGCTGCCACCTCGCGGTGGAGCTCTTCGCCGACAGCCCAGGCAACAACTTTACCAGGGTGATTGTTTTGCCCGAGAGGCCGTCGAAGAGAGCTGTCTCGTCAAGTGAAGCTTGGAGCCCCCTGGCAGCAGGCTCGGTGGAGTCACTGTCGCTGACAAACGTAATGCTCAGGAGCCGCGGCGCGCAGCGGTGCCGTCTCTGGGCCCAGACGCACACCAGGGGCTCGATGCCGTCGAGGGAGAAAGAGCGACCTTGAAGGTGGCCGCCGGTGCGCGCCAAGGGTCTAGACCACGCCCCCCCCATGCAATACCTACGGTGGTTACCGTAGGTATTGCAAACGCGGGCATCTCGCGTGCAACGCCAAATTCAAACATATGTCCGTGTCGAGGTAGTCGGAACACTTGTGCCTCGAGTGCAGCCCCAGCCAGGGGGCCCTCGAGGTGTCGGGCATGCTCCACCTGCAAGGCCATCGCGGTGCAGACTTCTCCGATGGTGGCGCGCGGTGCCTCGCCGAAGCTCAAATGGGCTCTCCACGACGCAAAGCGGCGGTGTGCTGGCGCTTCCCACGCATACATCCGCATAGACAAAGCTGAGAGCAAACGCAGGTCGGAGGGAAGTTCCCGGCTACCTTTCCGAAGGCAGGAAGGCAAGAATTCAGAATGTGGGGGAGGAGCCCAGGCATGGCTCTCAGTGCTTTAGCAATGAGGCGAAGGACTCTATCAGGCATCGTCCTGGCTTCGCGGCAGGTCGGATGCGGATAAAATGGATGAGCGCTTCGCCAGTCAGGGCGAAGGATGAGGCGGGGGCAGGGGGGGGCCCTGGTGGCACTCCGCCTCAAACGCCTCCAAGAGAGGCATAGCCTCGTCAAAACGGGCCCCTGTCTGCCGGCACCGCCCCGAAATCGTTTCCCGAGTGTCCGTCATGACCTTAAGCATGGCTCTCGTGTCTGCCACGAGGGGGACAGGGTCTTGGCTGTCAGACTCGCTCCCGCTTTTCGCGGCAGCGTCAGCAAGTGAAGTGGTACTTCACCGCATTGAACTGTGAGCCTGGTGACACACAATCCGGGTGGGGCTCGCTATCTTGCTGACTTGCCGCCGGCTGGTGGCGCGCGAGGGGGCCCGCTGCGCGGCGCACGCAGGTAGACCGCACTAGAGTTGCAACAGCAACTTTGACCGCCAGCAGTTCGCACTAGCCCCGCCGTTGGCTCTCACGCGGGCTCGTCAGGCCGTGATGCGGTTGGCTTTGCCCCGTGGGCTACACCTTCTCAGCTGCGCTGCTGTGGAGGAGAAGAGGTCGTCCGATTGCAGGTCGGCGGGAAGCTGATCTGGTTTGCAAACGCATTGGAACTCTGCGAGGCAGGTGGTCCGCTGCCTCTGGGCAAGGACGTTCGCCGCAATCCATGCGCGCTTCATGCGTTCCCAGAACTGACGGTGGCTGGTACCATGCGCGCTGCAGCAGGCATGGCGCTGTCCCAAGCGGTCGTTTAGCGCGGCGAGTTGGCGCCGCAGCCTGTCGAGAGCGACGGCGGCGCGAGTGCCGCGCCATGCTCGGGGTGGACGAGAGGGCGGCGCATGCTTCTTGGAAGCGTCATGATTTACCATGTTTGGTCGTTCATGCGCGCGGTCTGCCTTGGTCCTGCGACGGACTCCTTTGCGGGGATCGGCGCGGCAGGCGCGCGCCGCCTGGCTGGCGAGGTCAATCAAGTTCTCCACGTCATTGGCCGCGTCAGGCTCATCGGTCCGAGCGGTCTCCGAAGGGCTCGTTGCTCGTGCGGCACGCGGGTAGATATCCCTCCACGCTCTTTATCATCCTCGGTGGTTGTCTAGCATCATCGAGGTCAAGCGACGCCAGGAACTCGAACCGTTGCTTGGTGGGGGCTGGGGAGCAGGGCGATTTTGGCGACGACTTGCCAACCTCTGCTCTTGGCCAAGACGTAGCCAATGCGCGTCCGACCCGTCCCAGACGATGTTCGGCGCCAATCAGGATCTCGTCCGCATGTACAAGCTCCGTCGCCAAGGTGCCCAGTTGCGACGTCTCTCCACCCGAGGGCGAGGATGCGCGACAGGAGAGCGACGTCGCTCATGCCGCACCGGGCGTCGATGCACACGAAATAACGCGCGTCTCCGACTCTGTTCGCCGCGCCCCAGGCCCGCCGCACGAGCGGATGCCATGGGTGGCGTTCTCCAGTCGCGCGGCGGCACTCCACCCGGCGGCCGCGGCCGGGGCAAGGCCAAGGAAGAAGGCTTCCGTCCATCGCCTGGTCGCGAGGAGGGCACCTACGGATGGGTCTTCTTCGGCAGCGCCCGCGAAGGCCCCCCATGCGCGGCGATGCGCCCGCCTCCATGTCGAGCTGCCGCGGAGCGGATTCTGCGGTCAGTCCCCCCATCCGTGACCAGCGCGGAAAACGCGATCGCTCTTGGGGCTGCGCCCCAGACTGCTCGCCAGACACCGTTCTCTCGTGAGCGGATGCTCCTATCAACGGGGCGGCAAGCTTCCTGTGGTGTGACGATGTTAACACCGCCGTGTTCTCGGAGTTTGGCAAGGGCGCTCTAGTTGGCATCGAGGCCGGCGACGTTGGCACTCACCAGGTGGGCCATCTGCGGACCAAAGCGCCAATGGATCCAGGTCAACTTCTGGCCAACAGAAGACTGCGACGGCGAAGCTGACAGCGCAGGCTCTGTCCCCAGCCCGTTTGGCCCGTCGCGCCCTGCGGCGCGCCGGAGGGGGGCCGAGATCACGCCAGCGAGGGTCCTTAAACAGCCATCAAACGAAACTACCCCCTCTCCCAGGGCGCAGGGGGGCGAGGAGATGGCGCGCAGAGCGGTGGCGGATAGAGCGCGGGCGGCGGCGCGCGAGGCGGCGGCGGCGACCGTCGCAACTGTCGTCGTCGTCGACGGCGGCCGCGCGCGCAAACGCGCTTTCGCGCGCGGGCGCAGCGTCGCCCGCGCGCCGTTCCGCATCCACAGCGGCCTGCCCAGCGGACTCCGAGTCGTCTCCGACGCCCGTGCTTTTCAAGAGGGCGGCTGTCGGAGTCGGGGTTGCAATCGACGTCGTCGTCGTCGCGGACCTCAGGCGGCGTCCTCCGATCCAGGAGAATCGTCGGGGCGGCTGACGCTGCACTTGCGGCGGCCCTTTTCGCGGCGCCCCTTTGCGCCGGCGATCCTGGTGGATCGCTGGCTTGGCCGGGCGCGCTGCGCAGCGCCTGGACGGAAGCGGCCGCACCCCTGAATCTCAGGGACTGGCGGGGAGGGCGGACGCAAACCCCCTCTTGGCCATGGGCCCCGCGGGCGGCCAGTGGCCCTGCTGGGCGGCCAGGCACTCCAGCGCGCGAAAGCTGTGCTCGAGCTGCTGTAACTGCGCCATTGTTGGCAATTGCACTGGCCAGCACAGCTCGCGCGCGCCGCAAGGCTCGGAGCCTCGCTGGGTTGAGCGATCGGGCTGCCGTCTGGTGCATTTTTGTGCTCAATGCCCCCGCCCCCAGGTCGCCGGCCGTCGCCGCCCCCCCAAGCGCGGAGAGATGTCGGATGGCTGTACCTGCGGCGGCTTCACTTTGGGCGGTACCTGCTGTGGAGCTGCACTCCTATCGGCGGTGCCTTGGGGCCACGGCGAGCCAATTGCTCGGCGGCGCGCTCTGGGCTGATACTGTCGTCTAGCGGCATTGGATCGGCAATTGCTCTGTCGCCCAACGGCGGCGCTTCGGCCCTCGCGCTCGCTGGCGCGGCTTCGCAGGGGATATCCTGCGGGCAGTACCTCTGGCCGGAAAAGTCCCCGATAGCCGCGCCCCGCGCGCGCGGGGTCGGCGATGATCGACTCCGCCCGGGGAGACCAGCCGCAGGCGGCGGCGGCGGAAGCTAGTCAATGGGGGACGCGTACTCTCGCGGAGCGTGGCTTCTCGGCCCAAGCGCTTCTCGCGGCGACGGCGCGCGGCCCGCCTGGCCCGAGACCCCTCTATCCCCGTGGGTCGACGGGGCTACGGGGGCGCGGGAAGCTCCGTCACCTGGCGGTGAGCTAGCACTGGCCATGGCTGCGTCTACCACGCCTGGCAGAGGTGACAGGGCGACCTGGGATCCTAGAGGTCAGCGCGACTCGTTCAGGCGGTGGTCTGCCGTCATCAGGTCCTTCAATGCTGAACCTCGATCGTGAAGCCGTTCTTCTTCGCTGGATGCCCTGAGGCCATGATGCTGGCGCAGCAAAGCCGAATAAATCAAGCTTTCCAGGGTTGTAGAAGGCTCTGGTGCGTCTGTTTTGAAGGTGGAGGCCACGTCGCAAGTGGGTCTGTAGAGCTGGAAGCAGTCGCAACGATCACTGCCCCAAGACATCTAAGACGAGGGAATTTGGATGCAGTGTCTGGTCTCCCCATACGAACTCGGCGTCATTCCATCTGCCCGCGTCTCCATGTACTCTCTTTGCTAGAAATCCCATGGCGGTCTGCACTTGAATCGTTATTGTTCCTTCTTCCGGCATGCCTGCGAATGCGCATCTCAATGCCTGTCCGACCTTCTGGAGAGACCAGCGTTTGAAGGTGGTGGGGGAAGAAGACGGCGCATCCTCTAGCTGCTAAGAGACGCCACTCGGAATTGCAGGGCGGTTCGTCACGGTCGGTGGGAATCTGGGGCCCTCTGGAGGGGCAGCGCATTGCGCGAGAGGCTCGCCCGCTTCTCGTTGGTGGGCCAAGTGCAGCACTAGGAGCCGTCTGCATAGTCCCCCACGGGGGGGGTGCGTGGCTTCCCCAGTGTACTAGTAGACCTGGTGGCCTACTCACCTTGGCTGCACCTGGTGACGTGGCGCCTACAGCACGACCCTGCTGCGACGTGGATATTGCTGCGGCGCGAAGACAAGTCGGCGCTGCGGCCTAGACTGACGGAGCTGATGTAGGCCCTTGGTAAGAAGCCGTGGTGGTCAGTAACAACACTGGGGTCACTCGCCGCGAGGGCGCCCAGGACCGCCCGCACGTTGCGACAGGTGAAACCGCGCGCGTTGGAAGACCACAGCCGGGGAACGAACAGACCCATCGGTTGGCTGGGTCCCCTCCGCGCTGATGGGTGGACCACACCATGTCGCATTATTGCCTGTCGCCGCACCAGGCAAAGCACCGGGCACGCCGGTGCGCCCCTTGACTGCGGACGCGGTGGCGCGCAAAATGGAAATTCATCGAAGGCGCACTCAGCGTCAGTGCAGAACCATCGCCCTGGCATGTCTGCCCGCGGTTGGGCTTGCCTGCGCCGCGGAGCGTCGGGCTCCCAGCTGTAGCTGGTGGATCTAACAGCACGCGCGGGGCAAGCCACTGGGCCCTTGAAACCCGGTGGCCAGAGTAGTGGGTCGGCACTCCCCAGGTCCATCAGTGTCTGGCGGATGGTTCCACTTGCGTCTGGGCGTGTGTCAGTAGCCCAGCGGAACGCCCCATTGACTTTGAAGAGTACCTATCCTTTGCACTGGGAGCTGGGTATTGATATGTCCACTTGCGTGGTGATACCTAATGGCAGGTAGGACCCGCCGTGCGTTTAGCGCTTGTCCAGTGCCTCGTGAAACGGCCAGCCAGGGGCGCGAGCCTGTCCTGGTATGTCCCAGACGAAGCCGTGGGCGGCATGGTATGTGCGCGCCGCGGGATGCAGCCGGTGCTCCTCCGCGAGCTGATCGACGTTGACCTCGTCGCTGCCGCGGTCGTGCGAGCTTAGGATTTCAGCGACACGTTCGGCACCTTCGCCGTCGAAGATGGCCTGCGTCACCAACCTGACTCTCGCGGGCGTTTTCCTGAGAGGTGCCAGGGTTTGGCGCGCCGGCCCCCCGGCGGGCCGTAGCGGCGCATTGTTTTCGCTTCCTGCATGGCTGCTGGCTGGCCTCCTCGGCGGCCCTGGCGGGCTGCCAGCGCATCGCTGGCGCTCGGGCGCGGCGCGCGTCGCGCTCGCCGGCGCCTTGGCGACGCAGCGCTGTTTCAGGGCTAGTGTAGCACATGTTGGCAGCACCTGATGATCAAGACCTCATTCAGAAGGCGCCGATGGCCTGCTCGACCGCTGGTCTGCTCGGGCACGCGTTGGAGAGCGTCCGCGGGGGCTCTCGCGCGAATGCGCTCGAGCCCCGTCTGCTCGGAATGTTCCTGTCGGCATGAGCTGTTGGTCTACCTGCTGGCCCCTTGGCGGCAGGGACAGCGTCGACTCGCGTTGCCCGCCCGACTGGACTGGCACCCCGTCGGCCTTGTCGCGTGCCGCGGCCGCGCCTGCGGCTGCGCGCGCGTCCGCTTCGGGCTGAGGCGTCCCCGCGCGGTGGCCTCATCATCGCGCGGGTGGCATTCGTGGCGGCCGTGGAGGATGACCGCGGGGTTGGCCAACCGGTACTTGGAGCCCTGATCTGAGGTCGGGGCGCCGGCCCTGGTGAGAACGTTTGCCGAGGATCCTTCGCCGCAGCATCTACGTGCCCAGACGCCCAGGCGCCCTTGCCCTAGGCACCATTCTTCCATTCGGACGCTAGTGGCGTAGGTGATGCCGCACAGTGCGCCTAGCCTCGCTCAGACGAGCACATGGCTCCTGCGCAGCTGCGCGCTTGCGCGGAGCCAGGCCCATGATTGGACTATTGCGTTTATGGCTGTACTGATAGCAACCCCTCGCAGGGCGTCTAGACAGACTGGATGCTCGAGGTGGAGTGCATGCTGGGCGCGCGTCTCGCGGGCTTTGCGGGCCGCTCTATTTATTGTCCTGCCTCGAGGGCAGCGGCGACTACTGGGCAGAGCCTGATGGCGGCATAGCTGCTGCTGGCCTGCGCAGCCGAGGCGACTCCTGGCGGCGCCCCTCTGCGGCACGGTGGCCAGTCTGGGTCGCGGTGGGCGCGTCGGCCGTCGACAGCGCCGCGCGCCGCAACCATCTCTGCCCCAGAATGCACTGGGAGCCTCGGACGGCGCCAGCCTTAGTAAACACGCCGAGAACGAAGGCCAGGAATGAGGCGACGGTCATGCTGATCGGCGCGTTGCTGCCCGGGTCTGTTCTTTCGCACTCGGCTGTCTGCTGCGGGCCACTGTCAGCCAGCGCGGTTTACGCCGGTGCGCCGCGGTCAACGCCGGGACGGCCCTCTCCTGCAGTTGCTGCGATCGAGTCTGCCGGGACGGCCCGCGTAAAGGTCGAGGCCTGACAGAGCCTTGTCGCGCCCCCGTCGCGGTCGAAGTCAAAACCCCGGCGGGTTGGCCGGCCGCGGCGGCGCCTGCGGCGAACCGACTTCGGACGTGTTCCCACGATGGAGTCGATGTCCAATGGTGCTCCCCCGGACGGGGCGCGCGGGGCCAGAATGTCAGTTGCCGCCTTCTCCTGGTCGGATGGCGACGCCCGGTGGCGCCGCTGGTCGAGGCGGCGGCGGCGCGGCCGGGCACCGCGGAGGCGGGGCTCCTGCTGCCAACTGCTGTCGTCGCATGTTTCGCATCAGCTGTTGAAGCTACCAATTGGCATTTGGCGAATTCTGCCCCGTGGACGCGGCGACTGCAACTAACCGGGTAGACTTTCCCAATCGAGGAGGTTTTCCGCGTTTCGCCGAGCGTCGCGGCAGAGGTTGCAAGCCGCCAGTTGGATCCTGCACCCCAGCGGCGCATCGCCGACGCGCGTGGGTCGCGGCAGCGGCACGGGGCCGCGGTGTTGCACTCGCCCCATCACACGGTCGATCCGTTATTTCCATCCAGGTTTGATCCGAGGTTTGCTCCTCTCCCCACAGGGGCCAAGGAGCAGGCGCGCGCTGGGGGCGGCGGAGAATTCCACGGCGCTGACGCTGCGCCCCCCCTGGTCTCGTGCAGCCACGGCTTGTGAGTGCTCCTCTTATAAGGCGCATCTGAATTTGCCCCCCATCCTCGATCGGATCCGCAGTGGGATCATCGGGCGCGCCGCGTTCGCTGTCGGGTTCCCCGACGGGGTCGTCGCTTGCGCGGCGGCGCGCAACTGGCGCGCAATCTGGGCCGATGCCCTTCTGATCGGATGACGCAGCAGCGTGGGTCCAAGAAGTCGGCGAACCAGGTTCATCCGCATCGCTGTTCCTGGCGATGTCGGCTTGCATGGCGGCGCGCAAAGCGTCAATGGTGGTCCGGGCGCGTCGCGCGGCGGGCCTGCCATGGCGTGCCGGGCGACTGTTGCCCTGGCAACTACTCCGGCCGTCGTCACAGGCGTTGACCCCCCGTCACTTCTGGAGCTGGTGGACGCCCCATGTCACCGAGCGCGCTCTGCAGAGCTGAGCGTGGCTCGGCTGCGCACGGTGTCCCGGTGGGTCGTCGCTGCTGCCCGCTGCGCCGCCTGTCTGGCGGCGCCTTGGCAGGCTGCCGCTGTCCTTGCCGATCGCCGGGCCAGCGTCGCCCGTGGACGACGTAGAAAAAGCAGCCCTGCCCCGCGCGTCAGCATCGGCGGCGAAAGAGAAGGCCGCATTGCTAGCCATTGCCACTCTGGAGATGCGTTCGGTCGGCGCTGCATCAAGCTTCGGGCCTGGCGCCCCTGGCCCTGGACTGCTAAGGGCGAGGCCGCGGAGGGAAATCTGGGCGCGGGCCCGAGCGCTCGCGGGCCCCGGGCACGCGATGGCGGCGACGCGAAGGGCGCAGCCGCTGGCGCGCGCGCCAGGCGGCTCGAACACCTCTGAGCCAAATGCTTCAGAGCCGCTCGTTGCGGCCGCGCGCAGAGATGCGAGCATATGCAAGCTAAGAGAATGAGCACCCTCTGACGTAGTTAACGGCGCATGAGCTCAGGCCCACGGCAATAGGCGTGCAATGGCGGACCCGTTCCTTCTGCACCTGCAGAAATGTCAAAATTACCCCGGCGGGTCGATTGGGGGGCCATCGACGCCCCCTCAATATAAGCCTCGAGGCGGCCTGGGGCTCGCGCGGCGAGGCGGCGTGGCCGCGTGCCCGAAGCTCGGCCCCACCCCTCCTTCAGGTTGCGCACGTTGCTCGCGGTCACTCCCCATGGTGGCACCTTCGCCCCTTGCCCCGAAGCATCCGGCGATTGGGGCGCGGGTGGCAGGTGCTGTCGGGGTCTGAGCTGTTGAGCCAGTGGCGCCATCGGTGTCGCGAAGGCCCTCAGGCCCGCGTCAAGGCTGGCTGGTTTGCTCACTTTGGACAGCGGCGACCCCCTGCACCAGCCGGTGGCACAGTTGGGCCAATGTGGCTTGGCTGGTGGCCGCGCTGGCCCCCGCGGTCCCAATTCGCTGAATCGCGCCAACCAGCCTCCGGTAGCAGTAGCGGGCGCCCGCCTGGTCCGAGATGCCCTGCGCACTTGGCTTGGACATCCATTCCTCGCCAAGGCCCTCGCAGCCAGAAGCCATTCCCCCCCCTTTGGGGACAGGGGCAGGGCATCGACGCCCCGGCACGTTATGACCCCGCCCACCACGGCGCAATCCTTGCCGTCGCGAAGACCCGGCAGCGCCGCTGCGCTGCAAAGCATTAATCCACCAAAATGTGGTTCGACCGCCTACCTGGCTGCGCTGAGCGAGCGCTGGGCAGCCCTATTGGCGACCGTGCCACGCTGTTTCTTCTCCCGAGGCGGCGCGCCAAGAAGCGGCGCGCCTCTTTGCTGGTTCGACGGAGATGTCGACAGTGCTTTCAGGCGCGGGCCTCTGGTGGGACGATCTGATCCGTTGGCGTTTTCGGTGGGTCCATCTCGGCGGTGTGGCCCCCGCTTGCACGATGGCCCATGGGGCGGTGGATCCTTGGACGTGAACGACGGCACTGGGCGGGGGCGGGGCCGCTTCGACGACGTCAAAGCCCCCCTCCCTGGCAACTTTACCCCATCTCGCGCGGCGGACTTCGCAGCGCCATTGGATGGATGCAAAGACGTCGGTGGCTCGTGTTCCCGCGGCGCCCTGGCGCTCGAGACCTGCGACGCGATATGTTGCATTCGCACGCGCTGCGTCGGGTCCCCCATGCTCGAGGGCACCTCGTTCGGCTTCGTTCGTGCCAGGTGCCCCGCAGATGCCTGCTCGCTCGCCGGCGCGGGCGGCTCCGAAGGCGTCGGACGTGCAAGAGGCCCGACGGGGCTCGCGGAGCGCTTTCTGGCGAGCCGTCTCGGTGCCAGACCGCGCCGCGCTCACTGGGCGCAAGGCCTTCGGCGCCGTGGTAGCTTATGTCAAGCTGGATACCTTCTTGGCCTGAGGCGGCCAAGACGATTGGGACGTCCGTCGGCTTGACACCCAAAATAACGGTAAACATACGCTTGCCCGTTACAATGATGCCGCGACGTCCCAGTAGCTTCATAGGCTAACTTATATGTGTGGTGTGGCAGTGGGGGGGCAGGGATGACAGGGACAGCGTCGGTGAGGTCGTCATCGAGCTGTGTGCGTCCTTGGTCACGCTTCGCCGTCTCATGGCGCTCGTGGGCCCTCTGCTGTGCCGAGCCTGTACCTCCTGGCTGAAGCGTGTCGTGGATGGAAGGTGTTCCCGATACCTAGGTGAGTAGCTCCTGCAATGCTGGCGCGACAGCAGCAGCATCAGTTTGGCAGATGATTCCACGGATCCACACGTTGCCTGCTGGGTCGAGGGTTGGGTGGACGAAATCTTGAGGGCACTTGACCCCCGCACGGCCTAAATGGCAGACGGTTCCTGGATGGTTCCTTGTATGTGCCCTGATTTATTTCCCTGGGTAGTCAATGCTGATTGGCCTCAGAAAAGCTACTGTGAGGGGTTGATCCTGTCGGCGGATTTGCTGCAGGAGCCCGCTGCCCTTTCTACCGTACGAAAAGAAAATGCGTTTTTTGTACGATGTGCCGTCGTCCGCCTTGTTGAGGGCAAGCGCAATGGGAACATCCCAATGTTGTGCAGCAAGCTGATGAATGGAGCGGTGCCGCGACCCTGGTGGGCGTCGGCGGGAGCCGTGGACCTTGGTCAATCATGTTTGGAGCCCGTTTTGTGCATCACGGGATGATGCAACATGGTGTAGCTGATCTCGTTTCTCCCACAGGTTTATCAGCTCGCCCTTGACCTTGCGATGATTGGAGTGATGTTGTTGGTAGATCGTGTCGAATGTGGTTTGGTGCTTGGGCGATTTCGTTGTATGCAGCGACTGCTCTGTCGCCGCCGCCGCTGCTCTGGAGTGCGGCGACACAAGCTTCCTTGCGGCTGACGTTAGAATGCTGACGGTCGGGTAAGGTTGCCTTTTAGGCGGCCCTTGCCTGTTAGCTTGGGCTGCGGTGGTACTGACAGCGCAAGGCGCTGACATGTTGGAGCCGTGGCGCGCGCGCGGAAATGAACAGGAGGTGACCCGAATCAGTCGCACGCTACCTGGGGTATGTCCACTCTCGTGATGCGTTCAACAGAAGTGCTGGTCGCTTCAAGTCGTGGCTTCGCCCTGAGTCTAGGACCTCCGAGCCGAGGCCCAAGATGAACGGGGAGAGGAGAGTGAGGAGGGGGAAAGAGAGAGTGAAGCAGAGGAGGGCGGGGGGAAGGAGGGGGGGGGGCTGGTGGGCGGCCAGGGGGGGCGGGAAGGAGGGAGAGAGGGGGGGGGGCGAGAAGGGGGGGGGGAGCAGGGCCCTCCTCCTGGCGGGCGCCAGGAAGCTGGGGGCGACCGGCGGGGCCCCCCGAAGGCCTCCCCTCTGGCGGCGTTGTGGCCCAGGAGGTCCAGCGCGCCGCCGCCCCGCAGCGCCCCGGCCGCCAGCTCCAGAGCCAGCTCCCAGCGCCACGCGCCCTCGCACGCCGCCACCGCGGCCCCGAGGCACGCCGCCCCGGGGTCCAGCCTCTCCCGCCGCACGGGCCGGGTGCGCCGACGAGGGGGGCCAGGGAACGTCGAGGCCTTCGGGCGGGCTCGTCGGCCCTCGGCGGCCCTCCAGCCCGGGGATGCCTTCCAGCAGCTGCGCCTCGCCGTGGGCGCACTCTGGAGGGCCCCGACCGTCCCGAGCGCCTGCTGGAGAGGCCAGCCATGCCCCGAAAGCCACGGGGGCGGACTCTCAGCACGGCCCGAGGCACGCGCCTCGGACGAGGGGGCGGGGGCGGCCGGGGAGCACACCGAGGGGGAGGCGAGGAGGCCGCGAACCTGGGGAGGTTCCGCGGCGCTGGCCGTGAGATCCGCACATCCCTGGCCCTTACTAGGGGGCCACATGCGAACCCTACCCCTACCCCCCACGATTTCGGAGGGGGAGGGTGGGGTTCACCTCGTTCGGGAGCTCCCGAGCGAAGTGACCCCCCCCCCCCGAAATCGTGGGGGGTAGGGTTCGCATGTGGCCCCCTACTTACTCCCCCCGTGGGCGCCCCCGAATGGAGCCCAGCAGCGCCAGGGCGCGCTCCCACCGGCCGGGCAGCCGACGGTTCGCTGGCGGGCGGGCCGCCCCGCTGCGCGAGTCTCTGGGGGTCGAGGGGAGCTGTGCGGGCTCGGGGCGCGGCTGCCTCGCGGCGTGCCCACAGCACTCGTCGTCCCAGCCCCTGCTCCCCCTGCCCCGCCTCCAGCTCCTCCTCCAGCTCCTCCTCCAGCTCCTCCTCCAACTCCACCTCCAGTTCCTCCCCGCTCCTTCCTCCTTCATTCAACCCTACCTTCTCCTCCCTCCTACCTCCTCCCCTCCCTCCTCCCTCCTCCCTCCTCCCTCCTCTCTCCTACCTCATCCCCCCGCCCACCTCCCTCCTCCCTCCTCCCTCGCCTATTCTCCTTCCTCCCTCCTCCCTCCTCCCTCCTTCGCCTCCTCGCTCCCTCCCTCCCTCCTCCCTCCTTCTCCTCCTCGAATGTCCAGAATGCCTACCAGGAAACGTTCCGCAATGCCAGGCTTGCCTACCTACTGAAGAGCCGCCCCAAGGCAAATTCAAACCTCGGGGGCCCAAAAACTTCTCGCCGGCGGCCCCGGCGGCCCCAGCGGCTCGCTCGCGGTCGAGTTCCCTATGGGGTCACGAAACGCTGTACTGGGTGGTGAATGACGCACGCAGGCGGTCCCACTTGGGCCTTCGGTGGAGCCCCCTACGGGGCCACGAAACGCTGTACTGGGTGGTGGATGACGCATGCGGGCGGTCCCACTGGGGCCTTCGGTGGAGCCCCCTACGGGGCCACGAAACGCCGCACTGGGTGGTGGATGACGCATGCGGGCGGTCCCACTGGGGCCTTCGGTGGAGCCCTCTATGGGGCCATGAAACGCTGTACTGGGTGGTGGATGACGCATGCGGGCGGTCCCGCTGGAGCCTTCGGTGGAGCTCCCGTTGGGGCCACGAAATGCTGTGCTGGGTGGTGGATGACGCATGCGGGCGGTCCCACTGGGGCCTTCGGTGGAGCCCCCTACGGGGCCACGAAACGCTGTACTGGGTGGTGGATGACGCATGCGGGCGGTCCCACTGGGGCCTTCGGTGGAGCCCTCTATGGGGCCATGAAACGCTGTACTGGGTGGTGGATGACGCATGCGGGCGGTCCCACTGGGGCCTTCGGTGGAGCCCCCTTATGGAGCCACGAAATGCTGTGCTGGGTGGTGGATGACGCATGCGGTCGGTCCCACTGGAGCCTTCGGTGGAGCCCCCATAGGGGGCCACGAAACGCGGTACTGGGTGGTTGATACCGCATGCGGGCGGTCCCACTGGAGCCTTCGGTAAAGCTCTCTATGGGGCCCCGAAATACTGTGTTGGGTGGTGGATGACGCATGCGGGCGGTCCCACTGGAGCCTTCGGTGGAGCTCCTTATGGGGCCACGAAATGAGGGAGGAGCGGGAGGAGCAGGAAGGAAGGAAAAAAGGAGGAGGAGAACGCGGGGCGCTGTCTCTTCAAAACGAGGACCCAACACCACAGGATGGTTGGGAAATACACGAGCTTCACGGATTGAGGGCGGCTCCTCTTCAAAATGTGTCTCTCCCCGTAGTGCCGCGCTCATTTGTTTACAAGCATTACAAGAGAAATGCAGACTCCACTCATCAACGCGCCAGGAATAATGTTTTGAAAAGATTCGGGATTATGCGGGTGCAACAATTACGTTGGTTCGCCGTGTTGAAGTCCCAGGAACGGCGTTCTGGCACGATTTCGGATTGTCAAGACGCAACAGTCAGGTTACTTCGTGGCGTTCGAATCCCGAGAACAATGTTTCGGCATGCTTCGGGGTCTTCAAACGGAAGTCTTCCAAAGAGCCAGTTCCCTCAATGGCAGCTTGGAGGGAGGGATTCTTCCGACATCGTTGATGACTCTTGGGTTCGCACTAGTCCTCCTCCTCCTCCTCCGCCTCCTCCTCCTCGTCCTCCTCCTCTCTCCTCCTCCTCTTCCTCCTCCTGCTCCTCCTCCTCCTCCTCCTCCTCCTCCTGCTCCTCTTCCTCCTCCTCCTCCTCCTCTCCTCCCTCCCTCCTTCCCTCCTCCTCCTCCTCCTCCTCCTCTCTCTCCTCCTCCTCCTCCTCCTCCTCCTCCTCCTCCTCCTCCCCCTCCTCCTCTTCCTCCTCCCCCTTTTCCTCCTCGTCCTTCTCCTCCTCCTCCTCCTCCTCCGCCGCCGCCGCCGCCGCCCCCACCTCCTCCGCCTCCTCCGCTCCTCCTCCATTGTTCTAAATTGGATGTCCGATGGCGACAAAAGTGGTGGCAAAGCGTCGGCTGCCCTCTGGCGACCCTTCGAGCAAGCGCTCACGGTGGCGATGTAGCTGACGTCGTCACGGGCCACTGCCCAGTCCTCCGCGAAAGGAAGGCGGGCGAGGAGGAGGAACAATTGAGAGAAGGGAAGCGGGAGGCAGGAGGGGGTTGGGAGACAACTTATGGGAGGATTTCGCAAGAACGAGTTGGCGCGGATAAGCCCGAATAGGATGCCATTCAGCTGGATTGGCCCACATTCAGCTGGACGAAGAGGAATTAAAGAAAATCAAACCGGGCGATGCTGTATTAGGCCAGATGGGGACGGGTTTCGACCACGGATATACCAGCGCCGATGCTGAATGCAAGCACCCAGAAGCTGCATCCTGAAAAGGGTGGGGATAGGGGAGGACGTCCGTCGCTGGCTGCGCAATGGCGCGCGAAGTGGCTTGTCGAACGATCGGCGGCCTGCCAGATGACGAGATGGAGGCCAGAGGGAGAGGAGCCGAAGGGGGCCCAGACCGCCAGCAGACCGCTCGCGAGCGCGAGCGCTATCCCGAAATCAGTGGCCACAAAAGAAGAGGAGGGGGGAGGGAGGAGGGAGGAGGGAGGGAGGAGGGAGGAGGGAGGAGGGAGGGAGGGAAGAAGGGAGGGAGGGAGGGAGGGAACGAGGAGAGGAGGGAGGAGGAGGAGGAGGAGGAGGAGGTGGAGGAAAACGAGGAGGGAGGAAGAGGCGGGAGGAGGGAGGAGGGAGGAGGGGAGGAGGAGAGGAGGGGAGGGAGGGGGAAGGGGGGAGGGGGGGGACTTCCCGATCGCGGGGAGGCCTGCGGCCCACAGCAGACCACCGGCGATCCCCCGACTGCCCTCGTGCCAGCCACACTGACTGCGGCGGGGAGGACAGCGGCTCGATGAGGGAGGGCGGGAGGCACAGGGAGGGGGGCCAGGGGGCCAGGGAGGCAGGGAGGGAGGGAGGCCAGGGAGGGAGGCAGGGAGGGAGGCAGAGAGCAGGGGGGACAGAGGGGGGGGAGGGAGGGAGGCAGGGAGGGAGGCCCACGATGGGCTCCACGATGATCCACCGCCTCCCTTGCATGCCGCTCTTCGCGTAGGGGACCGGGTGGAGGAGGGGGTGGAGGAGGAGGAGGAGGAGGAGAGGAGGGGAAGGAGGAGGAGAGGAGGAGGAAGGGAGGAGGAGGAGGAGGAGGAGGAGGAGGAGGAGGAGGAGGAGGAGGAGGAGGAGGAGGAGGAGGAGGAGGAGGAGTTTGACTAGTGTAAACCCAAGGGTCCTCAACGATGTCGGAATTGGAATTGACCCCCCCTCCAAGCTCCCTCTTCATAGGCCCCTACAACGGTTCATTTCCATTGAGGGGACTGCCTCGTTGGAAGACAACTGTTTGAAGATCTTGAAGCATGCCAAAAAATGATCTCTGGATTTCAACGCCACGTATCAACCTGACTACTGCGTCTTGACGATCCCGAATCGTGCCAGAACGCCATTGCTTAGACTTCAACACCGCGAATCAATATAACTGTTGCACCCGCATAATCCTGAATCCTTCCAAAATAACATTTCTGGTACGTTGACCATGGGAATCCGTGAAACACTTGCAAATGTTGCAAACGGATGTGCGCGGCACTTAACCGAGAGCCACATGTTGAAAACGAACCGCCTTCAACGCGTGCAACTCTTGTAATTTAAACAAATGAGCGCGGCACTACGGCGAGAGCCACATTTTGAAAACGACCCGCCCTCAATCCGTGAAACTCTTAAAAGTGTTCAAAACGAATGTGCGCGGCGCTCAGGCGAGAGCCACATTGCACTCAATTCGCGAACTTCTTGCAAATGTTGAAAACGAATGCACGCGGCGCTAAGGCGAGAAAAACATGTTGAAAACGACACGCCCTCAATCCGTGAAGCTCTTATAAATTTTCCAAACGCAAATGCGCGGCGCTAAGGCGAGAACCACATGTTGAAAACGACCCGCCCTCCATCCGTGAAACTGTTCACTCTTTAACATTCAGCGTCATAAATGGTGAGGAAATCTCAGGCCAAACGCCCGGCCCGCCCTAAAAACTGGCCTCGGGGTGCGAAAGGGAGAAGTTCTCTATAAGGAGAAGGAATGGAGGAGGAGGAGGAGGAGGAGGAGGAGGAGGCGGAGAAAGAGGAGGAGGAGCAGGAGGAGGAAGAGGAGGAGGAGGAGGAGGAGGAGGGGGAGGAGGAGAAGGAGGAGGAGGAGGAGGAAGAGGAGGAGGAGGGAGAGGAGGAGGGGGAAGAGGAGGAGGCGGGGGAGAAGGAGGAGGAGGATGAGGAGGATGTGGAGGAGGGGGGGGGATGGGCAAGCTCCGTCGAGAGGTTAGTCGCCCACCCCTCGATTAATATCCCACCCAAAGTATGCCATCTGGAGGAAGGACAGTATCTACCGAGGTCGCCCAACTTCGCGCCTCGCGCCGCCACGCGATGCGCCAAGCGCGCCACTCTCCTCGCGCCCTCGCGCCCTCGCGCCTCCCCCGTCGGGCCTCCCCCGTCGGGCCCGTCGAGGAGGGCAGCCGCTCTGGCCCGGAGGCCGCGGCGCACGAATCGCAACCGTCTTCGAGCCCCCGCGGGCATAAGGAACGAAGCCCCTCTGAGGCCCCAAAGCCGCCTTCGCTCACGAGGGGGGCTGGAGGAACAGCCATGGCAGAACCTAAGGAGTATCGAGCCCCTTCCGAACTCGAACTGCTCCTTGTTTCAGCGTCTTGACCGTGTACACCGTCGCCGAGGAAAGGTGAGACGAAGCCAGCAGAGCATCTGCTCGGCGGACCGCCAGGCCAGCCACCGCCCGAAAAGCGGGAGCTGCCCCTGCGGCAGAAGGAGCAGAGGGCCCCTGCTCAGGCTGTGCGCAAGCACGCCCTGCTGCTGCCCCTCCCATCCTTAGACGAGGCCAGGACGAGGATAAAATCGGGCGAGGAGAAATCCACAATCCCTGAGATGCCGCGGCTCTGGAGGATGCCTCGGGCGCCGCGGCCTTCTCGGAGCGTTCCGGAAGGCTCGGAAGGCGCTCTGCAACGCTCTGGAACGGACTTCTCCTCGCCCCGGCCCCGTCCGAGAAGTATACAGCATAGGCACACCACAATACACCACAACCACCACCACCACCACCACCACAACCTCCACGGGCCCGGCTTGGGCCCACGGCATGGGCCCAGGCAACCCCTTGGCGCCAGCTCCGGGCCCCCAGGCCAGTGGGGCCTCCTCCTCCTCCTCCTCCTCCTCCTCCTCCTCCTCCTCCTCATCCTCCTCCTCCTCCTCCTCCTCCTCCTCCATCCAGCCCCAGGCGGTCACGCGGGTGCCCGGCGGGCTGCGAGCGCCATCCCTCTACGCACACGAGGAGGGGGGCGGGAGAGAGGGGGCGGAGGCTGAATAGGTGCGCTCGCTCCGTCTCTGACATCCCACCCTGCCCACCCATCCCTTCCCATCGTGCTGATTATCTCTCTGTCCTCCGACGCGTGTCACAGCGGACCTGCAGCCCCCTAAAGGACCCCTTATCGTTTTGTGCGCTATCGGGAAAACGGGGAGCTGCGCACATTGGAGGAGGATGTGGCGGATAAGCAGGAGGATTAGCAGGAACAAAAGGAGGACGAGGACGAACATCGGCGGCAGGAGCTGGAGCGGAATGGGCGGGAGGAGCAAGAGGACCAGGGAAGGCGGAGGGGGAAGGAGCGGGGAGACAACGATGAGGAAGCCACCTGGATGTGGCAAAGTGGCCCGCGCCGGGAAGAGCGCCATTCTAAAGCGAGGCCCGCGCTGCAGCGGGAGCACCATTTTGAAGCACCGAGAGCGCTTCGACTCGGAAACACCTGGGAAAGGCCCGATCATGACACCCTGCGTGTGCAAAAACGATACGCGGAGCGGGCGGGACATCTTCTGCACGGCGCCAGGGGAGAGGGGGGAGCGGTGCCCCGACAGTGCTTGCCGTCAGGGGCCCCTGCGTGCTCTGCAAAGACGCTGGGCGGACCACCCGAGGCTCTTGCCGGTGACCGCCCGTGGCCGCCCCGGGGCCGCCCGCGGCCGTCGCCCGCGCCCGCGCCGCGGCCCGCGCCGCGGGAATGCCGCGGGCTCGCGTCGTCTCGACCCCGGCGTCGGCCCCCGACACCGCGGGGATCCTGCCGCCCTGCACGATCGGCCGCCTCCCGCAGCGCCGAAGCGCTCGGAGCGCCGACCGCCTCTGGGCCGCCGCCGGCGCTCCACGCGGAACGCTGGCGGCGGGGCCGGCGGCCGTCGACACGACGCGAACCCGCCGTACAGCCCCCGCGCCTCGGATCCCACCGCAGCAGCAGCGGGGGCTGTACAGTGGGCTGTACAGCGGGGGCTGTACAGAGGAGGAGGGGGAGGAGGAGGAGGAGGAGAAGGAGGAGGAGGAGGAGGAGGAGGAGGAGGGAGAGGAGGAGGAGGAGGAGAAGAGGAGGAGGGGGAGGAGGGGGGGAGGAGGAGGGGGAGGGGAGGAGGAGGAGGATAGAGGACCCCAGTCCTCCATCCTCCGCAGCAGCTCCAGCGCGCACGCCCAGCGCCCGCCGCGGGCGGGGACGCACGCGCCCAGGGCCGCGTCGGCCGACGGGCCGAAGCACGGCACGAGGCGGGGTCCCAAGGTCGCCCAACTCCTCCTCCTCCTGCTCGCTCCTGCGCCTCCTCCTCCTCCTCCTCTCCTCTCTCCTCTCTCCTCCTCCTCCTCCCTCCTCTCCTCTTCTCCTCCCTCCTTCCTCCTCCTCCTCTCCTCCTCCTCCTCCTCCTCCTCCCTCCTGCGGGGAACGGACCGCGCGGTGCGTCGCCGC
>CAUYUJ010000701.1:25000-45000 GCA_963575745.1 Prorocentrum cordatum
CGCGAAAGACACGTAAACGCGATGATGAAACATAAAAGCGGGAACGCGATGATGAAGACAACGACGCCTAACAGTAACCAAAAACATAATTATCCAATAAACCTATGGCATGAGAGCAGCTGCACCTACCACCAACCCGTTAGCGCACAGCAGACGCAAACACGCCAGCTCGCCTGCTTGCCTGCGCAGCCGCCCGCCTGCCCACCCACCCGCGCGCCCGCGCGCCCGCCCGCTCGTTTGGCAACGCAAGGAGGCGAAAACAAATCGTGTTTATGTTACCCGTGAGGAGTGTGACAGGGGGCGAACAATAAGTACCATTATACTCTACTCGCCACTCGGCAAGGCAGGGAGCGGAAACGCATTGTTCTACTCGTCACGTGGCACATCACGAAGGGCGAAACAAATAACATCCGTCTGTGCTCCACAAGGGCGACAAACAGGAGATGATTCGGCGACGACGACGAAGACGCCGACGAGGACGCCGACGCCGACGCCGACGCCAACGCCGACGACGACGACGAAGACGACCACGACCACAACCACGACCACAACCACCACGACGACGACGACGAGGACGATGACGACGCCAGCGGCGACGACGAAGGCAACAACGACGACGACGAGACACGACCCGACGTAAACGACAACGACTACGAGGACGACCGCTACTACAACGACGACGACGACGACGACGATGACGACGAAAACGAAAACGAATACGACGACGACATCGACGACGCCGAACACGACGACAACGACGAAATTTTCGACGACGACGACGACGACGACGACGACGACGACGGCGACGACGACGACAACAACCGCTACGACCACGACGACGACGACGACCACCACCACCACCACCACCAACACCACCACCACGACCACCACGACCACGACCACGACCACGACCACGACGACTAACGACGACGACGGCGGCGGCGGCGGCGGAATCAGCGGCGGCGGCGGCGGCCACGGCGACGACGGCGACGACGGCGACGGCGACGACACACGTCCGCCCGCCCGATCGCCCGCCAGCCCGCCGCTGCCTCCTCCTCCTCCTCCTCCTCCTCCTCCTCCTCCTGCTCCTCCTCCTCCTCCTCCTCCTCCTCCTCCACCTCCTCCTCCACCTCCTCCTCCTCCTCCTCCTTTTCATCCTGAGCCTCCGACCTCCTTCCTCCCCTCCTCCTCGCTAACTCCCTCCTCCTCCTTTCGCAGCAAAGGGGACGTAGGACCAAGAGAACCGACCAGCGGAGGCAGGACACAACAGAAGAAAACCGATAGTACCAACTGGAGGATCCACACGCATCACTCGAGCGTAGCGCGTCCGCCCGTGCTTACCTACGACTCTCTATTCTAAGGCAGTCTGACCGCGCTTCACACACGAATGACTGAAGGGGAACTGGGACACACAAATAAATACACACAAATAAAAATATCCCCCATATTTTCCCATATTTTCTGGGTTTTTGTCTTCCCCCCCACTTCCCATATTTTCCTATATTTTCCTGGGAGTCGACGATTAATTGTGTCTGTGTGTTTCTTTCCCTCCTGAATGACGGAGGGCAGAACTTTGAGAATACCAAGAAGCCAAGATCGGCGCCGAGCAAGGGGGGGAGTGAGAAGGAGAAGGCCTTCTCAAAGGCGGCGGGACTTCTCAGAAGCCCTCGCGCCTTCTGAACGGCTTTTTGCGTCTTCGGGGAAGGCTCAGAAAACTTCTCAGAAAGCCGGGGGGCTTCCGAACCTTCTGAGACGGCCGCCGGAAAAAAAGAGGGCACCTAAGACAGCCCGCTGGGCGATGCCTCCAGGGAGCCAGTGCGCGACTCAAGCAGGAGCGAATCACCACCCCCCGACCGCCGAAGAGGCGCAGGGCACCCGCAACCACCACAGATCGAAGGCGGACGACCAAGAGCACTGCCTGAAGAGTAAGGAAAAAACAAATAGAAAAACATACTGCCAGATACGGCGGGTTCGTGTCGTGCCGACTTCGGCGTTGGAGGTTGTCACCGCGGGGATCTTCCAACCTTGAAACGTCTGATCGTTCCACATCGACCAACTCAAGGTCGCCGGCGGCGTTCACCGTTGAACACTGGCGGCGGGGTCGCCGCCGGTCGACACGACGCGAGCCTACCAGATACAAGACAGGGAACACACAAGGGCGCCTAACTTCGCGCTTCGCGCTGCGCGGAGCGCGAAGCGCGAACAGCTTCGCGCTCTCACGCCGCCCCCCCCAGCAGAGAAGAGGAGGATGAATCGGAGCCAAAGCGCGAAGCGCGATTAGCTTCGCGCCCTCGGGGGCGCCCGCGAAAACACACGAGAGCAGCGAGCACATAGGAAGCGGAAGTCCCAAGACCCGCCCGCCCGCTCTGCTCTTGCGAGTGTCCGTGCGGGGCAGCCGAGCAGCCGCACACCTGGATCCAGATTCCAGGGCCGCAGAGGGCACCGAGGGCAGCCTGATGAAGCGCCAGCTTCAGAGAGCCCCAGTACAACGAAAGCAGATGCTGAATGCACCACCCGACCCCTGGAGAAACCCAGAACACCTGCAACCACGGCAAGTCCGAAGCATGAGATGAAACCCCGTCCCCAAACGTGAAGTCACAGACTTCGAGACAAGGCAACCCCTACTCAACCGCAGCCACGAGAAGATCAAATGTCCTGGCCACGCCCCGCAAGGTTTCTCCGCCCGACCGAAACCATCTCTCCGCTGGGCCAAAGAAATTCCTCCGTTCGAGGCCGGGTTGCCCCGTCGCCGGCTGGATTTCTTGGTTCGTCCCTGCACCGGAGGGAGGAATGAGGGAGGGAGGGAATGAGAGAGGGAGGCGGAGGAGGAGGAGGAGGAGGAGGAGGAGGAGGAGGAGGAGGAGGAGGAGGAGGAGGAGGAGGGGGGAGGAGAAAGGAAGGACGAAGGAGACGCGGGGCGCTGGCTCGTCGAAACGAGGACCCGACACCACGGGATGGCTGGGAAAAACATTACATCGGCGGGCGCTCGTGCACGGGCTCGGGCTACCAGGGATCCTCGCGGCTGGAAGCGGGTCGGGGGCATCCCGCGCGCAGGATGCGGCGGACAGGTCCAGTCGTGATCTCATCGCGACGCCGCCAGGAGTTGCCACGACGTCGGCTCTGCGAGCGCCAAGGAGAAGGAGCGGAGCAATCACGCAGAAGTCTCAGACGACGCCAGGGCGAGGGCAAAGTCGGGTGAGGATGCGCCGCGGTCTTCCCAGGGGGTCCCGAAACGCTCTGAGAGCGTTCCGGAGCGCTCTGCAGTGGCCGTGTGGAGCACCAGGGCATCGTGGACATCCTGGAAACCTTGAAGTCGTGGAGCGTGTCGCTACCATGACCTTAGATGCTCATTCTGGGGACCTTCCTGCAGCCACTCGCTCCACTCGTGCGTCGAAGCTGCGTCGAACCTGAGTCGAACCTGAGTCGAACATGATTCGAACCTGAGTCGAATCTGAGTCGAACCTGAGTCGAACCTGCGTCGAACTTGAGTCGAACCTGAGTCGAACAGATCCATTAGGTGGCCCCCAGGAAGGTCCCCAAAACGAGCATCGAAATGACCTCTTGCTCCTCCGATGCGCGCTGAAGCCCGCACCCGACCCGACGGCCGCCCCCGCCGACGCCATCGGACACCACCCGCGCCGCCCGCCGACGACCGAAGGCCGCCCGAAGGCCGCCAGCCGGCCGCCCGCCGGCGCGTGGGGGGCCGGCGGCTGGCGCGCCCCCGCCGGAGGTCCACGCCAATCGTGCGCAGAAGGAAAGGAGGAGGAGGAGGAGGAGGAGGAGGAGGAGGAGGAGGAGGACCAAAACCGGGCCCGGGCACGTGGAGGAGAAGGGAGGAGAAGGGAGGGAGGGAGGAGGCATAGGAGGAAGGAATATGAGGAGGAGGAGGAGGTAGGAGGAGGAGGAAGGTGGAGGAGGAGGAGGAGGAGGAGGAGGAGGAGGAGGAGTAGGCGGAGGGAGGAGGAGGAGGAGGAGGAGGAGGAGGCGGAGAGGAGGACCAAAACTGGCCCGGACACGGGTTTTGGGAGGAGGAGGGAGGGAGGAGGGAGGGAGGAGGGCATAGGAGGAGGAATAGGAGGAGGAGGGAGGAGTGAGGAGGCGGAGGAGGAGGCGGAGGAGGAGTAGGAGGAGGAGGAGGAGGAGGAGGAGGAGGCGGAGGAGGACCAAAAACTGGGCCCGCGGACACGTAGGAGGGGTCCAGGGGGAGGGACAGCGTAAGGAGGGGGGGTCAGCTTAGGGAGCCTAAGGGGGGGTTGTTAGGGCGACTAAGAGGTGGGGGAGGGGAAGGGGGACGGGGAGGAGGAGGAGGAGGTGGAGGAGGAGGAGGAGGAGGAGGAGGGGGAGGAGGAGGAGGAGGAGGAGGAGGAGGAGGAGGAGGTCGGAGTGACCGTGCGCGCAGCGTGGAGAGCGGCTCGACCCCGTGCCGCCCTTCCCTCGTCGGGGGCTGAAGCTGCCCACGGCCGCCCGGAGCCCCGCCCGCCGCAGCCCGCCCAGCAGCTCCGCGGCCAGGTCCGCCCGCCCCCCCGCGGCGCACGCGGCTACCGCGGCGTTGGCGGCCTCGGCGCCGGGCGCGCCCGCGCCGAGGGCCAGCGCCAGCGCCCTCTCCTGGGAGGGCCACGATACTCCAGATTTCGTAATAAAGGGAGGGGGGTCTCATTTCGGGGGGGGGGTCTCTTCCAGGCTGTCTTGGAGGGCCTGGGGGGGCTCTGGGGACGATGTTTCGGAGGGTTCTCCCGCGGGGGAGGTCCGAAATGGCTTGTCTTGGAGGGTCCAGGCCCCCTCCCTTTTATTACGAAATCTGGAGTATCGGTGGAGCTGCGAACAGGGGCAACCATGGGACGCACAGAGACATGCTAGTACTATGTGTCCTCCCTGGAGGCGCGCGTCCGACCCGAACATATAGCGTACCGATCTCTCCTGGGAGGGCCACAGGAAGGAGCCGAACTCTGTACACAGACGCCTTTTCCAGCCCCGCGTTGAGGCTCGCACAGGGAAGCGGATCCTGGTGTATACGAGATCCTGGTGTATACATGTTTCGTTGCTTCCCCAGGAACACGGAGAAACGAGTATGCACCACACCACCCCGATGTCGTCCCCAGCATTGAGAAACAGCCCGCCACTGGTGATGTGTATGCTCCAGTTTCCGATCTCCTGGGAGGGCCACAGCTTGCGAGACGAGGCGGGGAGTTGTCCACGGCCACCGCCCACGATGGATGGATATATATATATATATAGGTGTATATATACATGCATACGTGCCTACATGTATACATACATGCATGCATGCATGCATGCATACATGCATGCATACATGCGCACTCATACACACATACACAGACACATACCTACATACCTACATACCTACATACCTACATACCTACATGCCTACGTACCTACCTGCCTACCTACATACATCCATACAAACATACATTACATATATTACATACATGCGTACATACATGCATGCATACATACATACATAAATGAGTACATATACATATACAGATACATACACATATACATATACATATACATATAGATATACATGTACATATACATATACATATACATATACATATACATATACATAGACATATGCATATGCATATGCATATGCACATGCACATACATACATGCATGCATGCATACATACATACATACATACGTGCATACCTGCATACATTCATGCATGCAAACATACATACAGACATGCATGCATACATGCATACATGCATACATGTATACAAACAGACATGCATACATACACACATACACACATACATACATGCATACATGCAAACATATACATATACAGATACATATACAGGTACATATACATCTACATATACAGATACATATACCTATACATATACATATACATATACATATACATATACATATACATATACATACATACATTCATGAATGCATACATACATACATACGTGCGTACACACATGCATACATGCATGCATGCAAACATACATACAGACATGCATGCATACATTAATGCATGCATACATGTATACATATAGGCATGCATACCTACACACATGCATACATTCATACATACATACATACATGCACACATACATACAGTCACTACATACATACATACATACATACATACATACATACATACATACGTGTACACATACATACACATATACATATACATATACGTATACCTGTACATATATATACATATACATACACATATACATACATATATGTATAAATGTACATATACATATACATATACATATACATATACATACATACCTACATACATACATACATGCATGCATGTAAACATACATGTAGATATACATACGTACATACATGCATGCATACATACATACCTTCATTCTTTCATACATACATACCTGCATTACATACATGCATGTATACATTCATATATACATGTATACATATACATACACATACATACATACATGAATACGTGCATACGTACATGCATACATACATACATATACACATACAGACATACATGCATGCATGCATACATTCACACATGTATACATACATACGGACATACATTCATGCATACATACATACATACGTACATACATACATGCATTACATGCATATATACATAAATACATACATGCATGCATACATACATACATACATGCATGCATGCATACATACATATACATACATACATATATATTTACATACATACATACATACATACATACATACATGCATACATACATACATACATACATACATATACATATACATATACATATACATATACATATACATATACATATACATATACATATACATATACATATACATATACATACATACATACATACATACATACATATGTATACATACATACATGCATGCATGCATACATACATACATGTATACATACATACATACATAATGTACAGACAGACTGTACATACATACATACATACATACGTACATGCATGCATGCATACATGTAAACATACATACATACATGCATGCATGCATGCATACATACATGCATACACACATACATACACATACATGTCTGGCCCCCACGGGGCTCCAACACCTTGAGATCCTGGCGCTGCAATTTTTTCACAACGGGCGGTTTCGCCCGACTTCGGGCCCCAGGACCCTCACAGATCGATCCGGCTCGAAAAATGCAGCAGAAAGCTGGGGTCAGGGAGGCCTGGTCGTGAATTTCTGCGCTGTTGCCATTGTTTCGCAACGTCGGATCTCAGGGTGCGTCCGTATCCACCGCCTGCGGAGGTCGCCGGAGATCGACCCCTCGGGCGGCGGCTATGCAGAAACTTTCGCTTCGGGAAGAATCACCCGGGCAAAGCCCCCTGCTAACAGCACAAGGGTGGAGAGGCGAGTCGAGGAGTGGGAGAGGTTGAAACGCGGCCATGTGCTCCTTAGTGTTTCTTTACCCAGGGTCAGGGCCGTCTGGACAACAAATGTGGCCGACGCTGAAGCGAGAGCACGGCTCCTGAAGAAATCTCGGGAGCGGCCAAGAGGGGGGCGTCCAAGAGGGGGGGGGTGCAAATCATGACGGGCGGCATGTGCGCGGCCCAGCGGGAGGGCCAGGGACGTAATGAAATAAGAAGAGGCGCCATGAAATCTGGGGAAACATCATGGCCCCCGCCATGATATCCACCCCCCCCTAGTCATCACCCCCCTCGTTTCCGCCCCCGAGTTTACCCGGGGTCAGGGCCGTCTGGACAACAAATGAGGCCGACGCTGCAGCGAGAGCACGGCTCCCGAAGAGACCGCAGGGAAGCATCGAGCAGAACGGCTGCCAGACGGGGCGACCTCGGGGGGCGGTCCCTCTGCGAAGGGGCCCTGGGACACACAAACGAATACACACACACACACAAACAAACAAACAAATAACAAGATTCCCCGTATTTTCCCACATCTTCTGGGCTTTCGTCTTCCGCCCCACTTCCCCTGTCTTCCCCTGCTTTCCTGGGAGTCGACGATGCATTGTGCCCGTGTGTCCCTCTCCCTCCTGACTCTGCACCTCTGTGGAACCCCCCAAGGGCGGCACGCGGTCAGGGAACGAACATGCCGCTGCCGCCCGCTGCCCGGACCTCTCCCGGGGCGCGCTCTGGCCAGCACCTCGAGGAGAAGAGCCGGCCATGGCGACGTGGCGACGAGGGAGCTCGCCAGGACCAGGAAGGCACCAACTATACACCAACACCGATCCTGGCCAGGATCACCCTGGGCCCAGGATCGGTGTATACGCCCTCCTGCCTTGCGCAAGAAGGCATATACGCCGATCCTGGGCCCAGGGTGATCCTGGGCCAGGATCGGTGTTGGTGTATAGTTGGTGCCCTCCGAAGGACGAGCAGCGGAGTGCGATACGGTCGGCCTCGATTGGACAGGACACACGCGAGCGGACACAAGACCCTTCCGAGGGCCACCTCGCCAGCGGAGTGTGAGAAGGCGCGCGTCGTGAGGCACAGGACACGAGGGTACCCTTGAGCTGGCAGGGTCGACCTACTAATCCGGGCCGACTGTCAGTAGAAGAAGAAGAAGAATGAAAATTATCCTGGCGAAGGACCCAACCATATGCAATTGTGAATACTGCAATTGTGAATATCTTCTCGGTGGAGCCCCCTACGGGGCCACGAAACGTACGAGGGGTGTGCCGAAATGGGTGTGCGGGACGCATGCGGGCACACCCACTGGGGCCTTCGGTGGAGCTCTCTATGGGGCCACGAAACGTGTGAGGGGTGTGCCGAAATGGGTGTGCGGGACGCATGCGGGCACACCCACTGGGACCTTCGGCGGAGCTCCCTATGGGGCCACGGAACGCGTGAGGGGCGTGCCGAAATGGGTGTGGCTGACGCATGCGGGCGCGGGCACTGGGGCCTTCGGCGAAGCTCCCTATTGGGCCACGAAACGTGTGAGGGGTGTGCCGAAATGGGTGTGGGTGACGCATGCGGGCGCGGGCACTGGGGCTTCGGTGGAGCTCCCTATGGAGCCACGAAACGTGTGAGGGGTGTGCCGAAATGGGTGTGGGTGACGCATGCGGGCGCGGGCACTGGGGCCTTCGGCGGAGCTCCCTATGAGCGAAGTGTGGAGGGGTGCCGAAATGGGTGTGGTCGCATGCGGGCGCGGGCACGGGGCCTTCGGTGGAGCTCCCTATGGAGCCACGAAACGTGTGAGGGGTGTGCCGAAATGGGTGTGGCTGAGCATGCGGGCGCGGGCACTGGGGCCTTCGGTGGAGCTCCCTATGGAGCCACGAAACGTGTGAGGGGTGTGCCGAAATTGGTGTGGGTGACGCATGCGGGCGCGGGCACTGGGGCCTTCGGTGGAGCTCCCTATGGAGCCACGAAACGTGTGAGGGGTGTGCCGAAATGGGTGTGGGTGACGCATGCGGGCGCGGGCACTGGGGCCTTCGGTGGAGCTCCCTATGCAGCCACGAAACGTGTGAGGGGTGTGCCGAAATGGGTGTGGGTGACGCATGCGGGCGCGGGCACTGGGGCCTTCGGTGGAGCTCCCTATGGAGCCACGAAGCGTGTGAGGGGTGTGCCGAAATGGGTGTGGGTGACGCATGCGGGCGCGGGCACTGGGGCCTTCGGTGGAGCTCCCTATGGAGCCACGAAACGTGTGAGGGGTGTGCCGAAATGGGTGTGGGTGACGCATGCGGGCGCGGGCACTGGGGCCTTCGGTGGAGCTCCCTATGGAGCCACGAAACGTGTGAGGGGTGTGCCGAAATGGGTGTGGGTGACGCATGCGGGCGCGGGCACTGGGGCCTTCGGTGGAGCTCCCTATGGAGCCACGAAACGTGTGAGGGGTGTGCCGAAATGGGTGTGGGTGACGCATGCGGGCGCGGGCATGGGGCCTTCGGTGGAGCTCCCTATGGGCCACGAAACGTGTGAGGGGTGTGCCGAATTGGGTGTGGGTGACGCATGCGGGCGCGGGTACTGGGGCCTTCGGTGGAGCTCCTATGGGGCTACGAAACGCTGTACTGGGTGGGTGAAACGCAGGGAAGAGGGGGAGGAGGGAGGAGGAGGGGGAGGAGGAGGAGGAGGAGAGGAGACGCGGGCCACCGTCTCTTCAAAACGAGGACCCAACACCACAGGATGGTTGGGAACAACAAAAAAACTGCACAAACATAAACATTTGGCGCTCCGCACGGATCAAAAGAAGTCCGCGCGGAGCGCCAAAAGTTTAAGCGTATGCCGATTTCTCTTCTTGGAAAATCCCAGGTGTCGCCTACTCAACGCTAAACAGGCGCTATCCATCCGTGCAGCAGTTCCTAAAACAGCCTGTCTGCAGCCCTCGTCCTGGAGTCGAGGAGCCGAGGAGCGAGGGGGGGAGGGGGGAGAGGGAGGGAGGACCTCTCCCGGGGTGCGCTCTGGCCAGAATTTCCAGGATAATCCGGCCGTGGCGCCGAGGCAGCTCCAGGTCGGACCCAGGACAGACGAACATCTCTCAAGAACATGGGACCCTCCGCCGGCACAAGCTGGAGAACCTTCGATGGCGCCCTCCCCAATGGCCACACGAGAACATCCCACCAAAAACAAAAAGAACACGAGGGTACCCTCCCCGAAACGACCTCGATCTAAGACCTCGGTCCGACCGTATCGCCAAGGGATCGAAAAAAGGGTCTCTAAGGGCAAGCAAAAGATACCGATACCACTACTCCCCGGACCTCTCCAGGGGTGCTCTCTGACCAGAATTCCGAGGCGAATCCAGATGTGGCGACGAGGGCCTCCCAGAGGGCCCAAGAAGGAGAAAACGAGGCCCAAAAAAGAACAAACTATACCCTGGTCCGACCGCAACGATACCGATTTTCCTCCGAGCTCCCAGCGCGCGGCGCGCGCGCACGCGGCGACGGCCGCGGCCACCGCGGCGCCGTGGTCGGCGGGGCGCAGCGGCGGCGCGGCGAGGGCCTCCGCCAGCAGCGCCAGCGCGCCGTGCCAGGCGGCGGCGCGGCCGCAGGCCGCGAGAGCGGTGGAGACGCCGACAGCCGTGGGGCCGAGCAGCCCTCGCGCGCGCGGCCCGCTAGCCCGTCGTCGTCGTCGTCGTCGTCGTCGCCGCCGCCGCCGCCGCCATCGTCGTCGTCGTCGTCGTCGTCGCCGTCGTCGTCGTCGTCGTCGCCGTCGTCGCCGTCGTCGTCGTCAGCGGCGGCGGCAGCGGCAGCGGCAGCGGCGTCGGCGTCGGCGACGGCAGCGGCGGCGTGGCCGATCCTGCAGCTGACGACCTGCCAGACCACCCCAACACGACCCGAAGCCTCGACCTTCGGGGCGGGGAGGTGGGGTACGGGCCCCAATCGCGTTCTTGTTCCGAGTTGCCCGACGCCTCCCCCGGGGATGACGAGTGCAGATCGGGGCCCGCGAGTTTGGGGGATGGGATTTGGTGTTCCCCAAACGTGGTGGTGAGAACACCCGGTGGTGAGTTTTGGGCGATTTGGGTAATGGTTTTCGAGCGCTGGCTGGCCCAGGAAACGCAAAACCTCGTGGCGACCGCGTGTCCCCAAACCCGGTGGTGACCCAGAATCATTTTTGGGGGGGAATCGGGGTCACCACCGGGTGTCTCACCACCTGGTTTGGAGACCACCAAGGGATGGCCCGGTGGGTGGCGGGCAGCGGCCGGGGGGGGGTGGAGGGCGGTCGACCGAGGCCCCCCCTGGGCCGCGTGACTGCGCGCCTCGCGCCCCCCCGTGGCGCGAGGCGCGACATCGCGCCTCCGCACGGATTTCGTTCGGGGATGGACAGACCCCCCTTTAGTAAAACGTGGTTTAGTGAAAACGACCTGAGGCCCAAACCTGGCGGGCGCAAGCCTGGAAAATAACGGCCACGGCGCCCTCTCGAGAACCGAAGACGGACAATTCACTAATCGACGTGTCACTGTTGGGGGTTCTGTCCACCCCCGATTCGTTCTGATGAACTGCGCGGAGGGAACCGCGGCTTCCAAGGGGGTCCGCCTTCGACGATCATGGCGGCAGCAAGCACAGATGCGATGGGCCCCCCACTGGGCTGGTCTGCACGACACGATGAGTCCAATCGCGCCGATGATTGCTGCTTGCGCGAAGATGGTCGCGCGACCATCTTCGCGCAATCGGGCCCCCGCACGCCGTCCGGCTTGGAGCGGAGACGGGCAGGAGCGCCCGATGGGTCCCGAGGCGGAGGGCAAGCAGAGCCCCCCTCATGCTGGGAATCGAACGCTTATACTCATCCACCTCCTTCCTCCTCCCTCCACCCTCCTCCGAATATGCTCCTCCTCTCTGGGGGAGGGGAGGGGGGAGGAGAGCGAGGTAGATCTGCATCGTTGTCCGGAGGAGTCGAGCAGGACAGGACTGCAGGCAATAAACGCCGATGACTTTCTGGCAAACGCCAGCTACTTCTAGAAATGGCGGTGCTTTTCATTCCTCCCTTGAGCGTCGCTTGACCAATCCCTATCCCCACTGGCATGACCTGGGCCCCACTGGCCGAGTTACCCCCCTGGATGGGAATGTAGGCGGCTCCCTTCGGGTTTCGAGGGGCCCATCCCCAATTGCGGCGGTGGGATGGTAGGGCTGAGATACTATTCGGCGGCGAGACTGGGGGGAAAGTGTGAAGGAAAGCCCCGCCCCGCCGCCTGCTGATAAGGCCTTCTCCTTCTCACTCCCCCCCCTCGCTCGCCGCCGATAAGAACAAGAAACGAAACGAGGGGAAGGGCGGGAAGGGGATAGGGACGCCTGCGGGTGGCGGCACCCGAAACCTATGCCCACCGCCATCGATGCTCCGGAATCGATGGGAGGCGGGGTAACTTACCAGCCCAGAACATATCCCTATCCCCATGTTGGGCATCGCCTCATCACGATGGCGATCTGAGGGATTCCCTCAGCTTCTGAGGGTGCATCCCTAAGATTGTCGTCGTCTTTTGGCGTGTCAATCTCAGGGATAGGGACAAGTTCGAGGCTGGTGAGTAACTGGGGTTCGGATTTCGCCACGCGCTCGACGAAGTCCGAACCCTGCTCCCGCCGCCCATCGAGTCGCCTGAACCGTCGATCGGCCGGGGGGAGGGCGCCTGTCACGAGCGGCTAGAGCATTGCAGCCTTGCAGCATGTCCGTATCCGCGCCCCCGCGGCCTGGACTCCGGGGCGCGTCCCCGCGGAGGCGCGGCCGCACAGATACTCCAGATTTCGTAATAAAAGGGAGGGGGTCTGGACCCTCCAAGACAAGCCATTTCAGACCTCCCCCGTGGGATAACCCTCCCAAACATCGATCCCAGACCCCCCAGGCCCCCCAAGATAGCCTGGAAGAGACCCCCCCGAAATGAGACCCCCCTCCCTTTATCACGAAATCTGGAGTACGCTCCGCGCGGGGAGTCCGCGACAAACACGCGTCCACGGGGTCGCGGCCCAGGGGCTCGGCCTGCGAGGCCGCAGGCACGGGCGCGCCCTTCGCCCGCGGGCCGCGGGAGCGGCGGCAACACGGAGGCCACGAGACCCGACGGGCACGCCCGCGGCACGAACCACTGCCCCGCCTGTCCTCCTCCTCCTCCCTCCTCCTCCTCCTCCTCCTCCTCCTCCTCCTCCTCCTCCTCCTCCTCCTCCTCCTCCTCCTCCTCCTCCTCCTCCTACCTCGTCCTCCCTCCCCCCCTCCTTGTCATCGGACACGACAGGTCCGCAGGTCCTCTGGTCGTGTCCCCTGGCGCAGGTCCCTCCCGCCCGCGGCACGAACCACTGCCTTTTGGATTTCAAATCCAAGAATGCGAATACCCAGTGCGGATCCCAATGCGCACGGCGGCAGTGCCAGGAGCGCACTGGGGGGGGGGGAGCGTCACGTCATGGGGGGGGGGGGGAGCGGGGGCCATGACGCCCGTCATGCCCCAAACAATAAAGAAACGGGCTCTTGGGGGGGGCTCCTGCAGAGGGCTGGGCTGCTCCTGGGCCCGCCTGAGACGAAGCTAAGATCGGGACACAACCGGGTCTGGATACATCTGACTACCTACCAGACCACCCCGACCCAACCCGAAGGCCCGAATCTCGGTGGGGGGGGGTACGAGCTTGATGCGTGTTTTTGTCCATGTTCCCCGACCACCCCCGCTAAAAGTGGAGGGCAAATCGGGGCCTTCGAATTTGGTTGGGCTGGTTTGGTGGGCGGTGACTATCGGAGTCCGAGACCGGGTGGCTCTGGAGGAGGCGTCCGGCGCCGCAGCCGTTCCAGAGCGCTCCGGAACGCTCTGAGTGCGCTCCTTGGCGGCGCGCAGAGGGGGGTAGGGGGGGGGGGAAGGCTTCTGAGAAGGGGGCTGCTTCTTAGAGGACGCTGGCCTTACGTCTACAGACGAGGCCCGCGCCTTCTAAGATAAGAAGCAGGGGAGCTCCTGAGAAGCCTTCCCCCCTCCCCCTTGGCCAAAGAACGCTTTTTGTGTTCAGCACGGGGCCCCTGACTTGGACGCCCGGAATGGGTACGGGGAAAAATGTGTACAACAATGCCCAACAACAGATGTTGTCCCAAACCAACAGCGGCCGCTATTGGGCAGGTGGCCTTCTGCCTCAGACGTACACTGGCCGCGGCGACACCGACAGCGAGTCCTGTTCAAAACGAGCAGGAACCGCTGTTGGGCAGTGTACCCATTTTTTCCGTACCCATTTCGTTCGTGCCGACCAGCCTGAATGAAGGGGCCCAGGGACACACAAATAAACAAACACAATTAACATGATTCCCTGTATTTCCCCCTATTTTCTGGGTTTTCGCCTTCCCCCCCACTTCCCATATTTTCCCATATCTTCCTGGGGAGTCGACGATTACTTGTGTCTGTGTGTTTCTTTCCCTCCTGAATTGTACCCATTCTCTCCGTGCCCATGTCGTTCGTGCCGACCAGCCTGAAGCCCCGACCCCTTCCCCAGGGCTATGTTGCTCCCATCGTACTTAAGGACCACATCCCAGAAAGAATTTCGAGCACCCAGGAAAGTGTCGAAAGAGTGTCGGAAGAGTGTCGAAAGAGTGCCGAAAGAGTGTTTCCAAGGGCCCGACACGTGAAAACGATCGAGTTTTGGGGTGTTTTCTTGGTGCTCGAAATTCGCTATGGTGATCAAGGTTACTAAAGTAGGTTGGAACATCATAAGCCTCGGGTTAAGCCGGGCCTGTCCCCCTACAGGGGGATTTTCGACGAAAAATAATTATCCTGGCGAAGGACCCAACCATATGCAGTTGTGAGTATCGCAATTGTGAGTATCTTCTTCGGTGGCGCTCCCTATGGGGCCACGAACCGCATGAGGGGTGTGCCGAAATGTGGCGGGGTACACAATGCAAAGGAATACGATAGATCTGATTACGAGAGAAAGAACGCGGGTGAGTCAGAGCGCGAGGGAATCTGAGTATGAATGGGTTTGCGCGCGAGTGAATATATTTGCATGAGTGCGATCATGGAACCGCCTAGTGTAAGTGTCGAGCATGCCTGTCCGAACACACGTGACACTGGGCGTGGCCGCCGCAGGCAGCTTCCGCGGGAACCCCGACGGCAGCGCCCGCACGTCGCGACGCCCATGTCGGCACGCCTCTTGCGAGGATCGCGCCCGCTTTCGGCTCTTCTTTTCCTTCCTCTTTGCCCGCGCACTCCAAAATCCAAGGCTGCGGGCGCAGCGCAGCGCGGAGTCCCCGCGACGCGCGCTGGTCGCCCCGGGCGGGGTCCCAGCGACGCGCGCGGGTCGTCCGCTGCGCGAAGCAGAGAGAGCTGACTAGCTAACTGGCTGGCTGATAGCGGGCAAGTCTCTGACCGCTGGGCAGAGCGACGACGGGCGAACGAGGCGCCGGGCCCCCCGCAGCACGGAGTTCCCGCGACGCGCGCTGGTCGCCCCGAGAGGGTCCCAGCGACGCGCGCGGGTCGTCCGCGGCGCGAGGCCAAACAATTAGTCGGGCAGTCGAGAGAAGGCGCGGCTCGGGGGAGACGCTCCTCAGGTCAGGCCTCGCGGATGAACTCGGTGAAGCCGAGCTCCCTGGCGAGGGCCGTCGCTTCCCTCCTGCACCGCTTCGTGCGCGCCGCAAACTGCTCCAGCTGCTTCCGCAAGCCCTGCGGCGGCCCTGCCAGGAAGAACTCGATGCGCGGCGCCCGCATGAGCAGGAGGTCCTCGTGGCGCGTGGCGCGCGAGAGCAGCACGTAGAGCTCCAGCCACCAGTCGTCGTCCTCCTTCTTGCCGTTCCCTACCTCGTGGCGGCCGCAATCCAGGATCACGCCTGGGCGACGTCGACCGAGGGAGCAGCGCGCCGGGCAGCCGACGGCCCAGGGCGAGAGTCCACAGGACCGAGAGATGGTCTGGCCGCGGACTGCTCGCGCCCCGGAGGTCTGGCCGCCCCCGGAGCGCCGTTCCCCCGCCCCGTCGCCTTCGCGCATGGTGCGCCCCTGGCACGCCACCGTGGTGATGACCCTGCCGTGCGAGAAATGCGGGGGGTGTGCCGAAATGGGTGGGGGTGACGCATGCGGGCGGCGGCACTGAGGCCTTCGGTGGAGCTCCCTATGGAGCCACGAAACGTGTGAGGGGTGTGCCGAAATGGGTGTGGGTGACGCATGCGGCCGCGGCCACTGGGGCCTTCGGTGGAGCTCCCTATGGAGCCACGAAACGTGTGAGGGGTGTGCCGAAATGGGTGTGGGTGACGCATGCGGCCGCGGGCACTGGGGCCTTCGGTGGAGCTCCCTATGGAGCCACGAAACGTGTGAGGGGTGTGCCGAAATGGGTGTGGGTGACGCATGCGGCCGCGGGCACTGGGGCCTTCGGTGGAGCTCCCTATGGAGCCACGAAACGTGTGAGGGGTGTGCCGAAATGGGTGTGGGGGACGCATGCGGCCGCGGGCACTGGGGCCTTCGGTGGAGCTCCCTATGGAGCCACGAAACGTGTGAGGGGTGTGCCGAAATGGGTGTGGGGGACGCATGCGGCCGCGGGCACTGGGGCCTTCGGTGGAGCTCCCTATGGAGCCACGAAACGTGTGAGGGGTGTGCCGAAATGGGTGTGGGGGACGCATGCGGCCGCGGGCACTGGGGCCTTCGGTGGAGCTCCCTATGGAGCCACGAAACGTGTGAGGGGTGTGCCGAAATGGGTGTGGGTGACGCATGCGGGCGCGGGCACTGGGGCCTTCGGTGGAGCTCCCTATGGAGCCACGAAACGTGTGAGGGGTGTGCCGAAATGGGTGTGGGGGACGCATGCGGCCGCGGGCACTGGGCCTTCGGTGGAGCTCCCTATGGAGCCACGAAACGTGTGAGGGGTGTGCCGAAATGGGTGTGGGGGACGCATGCGGCCGCGGGCACTGGGGCCTTCGGTGGAGCTCCCTATGGAGCCACGAAACGTGTGAGGGGTGTGCCGAAATGGGTGTGGGGGACGCATGCGGCCGCGGGCACTGGGGCCTTCGGTGGAGCTCCCTATGGAGCCACGAAACGTGTGAGGGGTGTGCCGAAATGGTGTGGGGGACGCATGCGGCCGCGGGCACTGGGGCCTTCGGTGGAGCTCCCTATGGAGCCACGAAACGTGTGAGGGGTGTGCCGAAATGGGTGTGGGTGACGCATGCGGCCGCGGGCACTGGGGCCTTCGGTGGAGCTCCCTATGGAGCCACGAAACGTGTGAGGGGTGTGCCGAAATGGGTGTTGATGATGATGATGATGGGAGGGGGGAGGAGGCAGCGGGAGGAAGGAAGGAAGGAAGGAAGGAAGGAGAACGCGGGGCACCGTCTCTTCAAAACGAGGACCCAACACCACAGGATGGTTGGGAAAAATACCCACAAAATAATCAAAAAATAGCCCAAGAATAGTCTGGGGACTACTTTTCAAAAATCTCGTCTGACATTTCTGGGGTATTTTTTGGGGGGTATTTTTTATTTTTCGTCGAAACTCCCCCTGTAGGGGGACACGCCCGACACAAGCCTCGGGCCCCCGCGCGCTGCTGGGCTAAAGCAGGTTGAACATCATAACCCCGGGGCCAGCTCCTCGTGCGCCGCGCCGTTGCTCGGCGCTCCCCGGGGCCCAGCGGGGGCCCGGGAGGCCGAGCCGCGGCAGAACACGGAGCAGAGCAAACAACAAAAAAAGCGCCGCGACGGAAGAGATACACCCTGCGAAATGCTTAAGAAATCATGGGTTAAGAAATTCATAGTCTCAGAAATTGAATAAAACCCAAAACTTCTATCAAAATCTTGGGATTTACATTGAAAAGTTAAGAATAATCGAGACTCTGGACGGAAACTTAGGTTTTCTTAAGCATCGCCTAAGGTGTATGATCAGGAGCGCCAGTCTTACAGCCCTCGTCGAAATGGAGCGCAAGTCTTTTCCACCCCCGTCGCCCCCCAATTTCAATGTTCATCGACAGGCGCATCGCGGCCGTCGGGGTCCGAAGAAAATCTCGAAGTCGCCGGCGTCGGCGTGAACATTGAAATTGGGGGTCGGGGGGCGCCGCCAGGTCGCGGCTAAAACTTGCGTTCAATTTCGACGAGGGATGTAGGTCGGGCCTGTCCCCCTACAGGGGGATTGTGGACGAAAAATTAAAAATACCCAGAAAATACCCAGAAGATGCCCAAAAATACTCAAAAAATAGTCCCCAGACTATTGTTTGACTATTTTGGAATATTCCCCCTGTAGAGGGACAATCCCGACTTAACGCTGGTCTACAGCGTCTCGACGCCTCAGATCGGTCTGCTACCACAGCTGCGACCGAACAACGATTTGCACCCTTCAAATTTCTGAGAGGCGACGTTGGTTTTCTTTCGGGTCGGGCGAAAGGGGGGGATAGCAAAGGGGGGGGGTGAAAATCAGCTCACGTAGCTGATTTTCCTGGCGCCTCCCGGCGCCGGAGGCGGCCATGTATCGAGGAATGGGCCCCTCGGTGAGGCCGAAACCAGCTGCTTGCAGCAGACTTCGTAACCCCCCCCTTTCCCAATCCCCCCCTTTCGCCCGACCGATTCTTTCTCTAGCACACGACGCGACCGTGTCTGGATCCTACGCCGGACACCCCCCCCCGCTCGCCTGGCCCCTGGCGCGTGCTGGCCAGCGGGCCGAGGGGAGGAAGACGAGAATGAGGAGGACGAGGAGGACGAGGACGACGAGGAGGACGAGGAGGACGAGGACGACTGGGAGAACAGGGAAGAGGACGAGGAGGAGAAGAGGAGGAGAAGAGGACGAGGCAGACCACGAGGATGACCCCTTCGCATGGTCCTTCTCCTCCGTCTTTCCCTCACATCTCTGCACTGGTTCACAGGGTCTCCCAGCTTCGCGCTTCGCGCTTCGCGCTGCGCGAAGCGCGAAGCGCGAAGTGCGAACAACTTCGCGCTCTCGCGCCGCCTCCCAGGGGAGAAGAGGAGAATGAGGAATCGGAGCCGAACCGCGAAGCGCGAAGCGCGAATAACTTCGCGCCCTCGAGGGCGCCCTTCTGGCCATCGCTCGGACGTCCATTCCCTGTGTTTTTTTCGGTTTCGTGCGTGGTTCTTTCGCCAAATGATCAAGGATGCTCCTCGATGGTCCTCGCCGACGGAAAAATGCACACGTCCGAGCGATGCCAAGCCTTGTTCCTGCTCCTGCTGCGGGGCCTCGGCGCATCTCTCCGACCAGGGCCGCCGCGCTGCGCCAGAGGGCCCCGCGCGCGCACGCGCCCAGCGCCACGCCGAGCGCCGCGGCGGCCGGCGCCAGGCGGGCCCGCCGGGCCTCGCGGGCAGAGCGCCCCGCTGGGCGGCGACCGACGACGAGCGACGACGGCGACGGCGGCGACGGCGGCGGCGGCGACGGCCACCGACGACGGCGACGACGACGACGGCGACGGCGACGGCGACGACGACGACGACGGCGACGGCGGCGACGACGACGGAGACGACGGCGACGGCGGCGACGGCGGCGACGACGGCGACGGCGACAGCGATCGACGACGACGACGACGACGACGACGACGACGACGACGACGACCACGTCCGAGAGGACGTCGTCCTTGTCCTCGCTTCCGCCGCCCAATCCTTCTCCCTGCCTGTTCTGCGTGGTCATTGGACGTTGCGAGCTCAGCCCTGCCATCCCCATTTTCCACA
>CAUYUJ010000701.1:50000-60000 GCA_963575745.1 Prorocentrum cordatum
GGCCCAAGACGGCTGCAAGAGGGTCTCAGAAAGCAGAAGATGACCTCCAAGATATTTCAAGATAGCGCGAGATGCCTCAAGATGGCTCCCGACATGATCCAAGAGGTCCCAAGAAAGTTCCAAGACGGCTCCAAGAGGCCGCCGCGACCTCCAAAGAGGCCCCCAAGAAGCCAAAATCTTTCAAGCCCCAAGGAAAATCAATGATGTTTGCATCGTGGCCCGTTCGTTTTCGATAGCCGTCCGAGGCCTCAAGATGGCTCCAAGACGGCCTAAGAGGGCCCCGAGAAAGGCCCAACAGAGCCCCAAGACGGCCCCCAAATCGCCCAAGAGCGCTCCAGGAGCGCCCCAAGAGCGTCCAAAGAGGCGATTACTGGGGCTCCCGAAGGGAGACACTAATTGAAGCTCCCCTCTTTTCGGATCGATGTCTTCCAAGATAACTCCAAGAGCGCCCCAAAGCCCCCAAGAGCGCCCCAAGAGGGCCCCAAGAGGCGCCCAGACGGCTCCAAGAGGCCTCCAAGAGGCTCCCAAGAGACCCTCAAGAAGCCTCAAGAGGATCCCCGAGGCACCCAAGACGCTCAAAGACGGCCTTGGGCCCGCCAAGATGCACCCCAGACGCCACCCAGACGCCTGGCAAGTCGCGACCTGTGGCACGCGACCTGTGGTATGCGACCTTCTGTCTCATAATACACAACCTGTGGTACGTGACCTGGTGGTGATGGTACGCGACCTGTGGTACGCAGCCTTGCCAGGTCGCACATTGGCCGTCCAGGTCGAGGAAAGAAGTGGGAGGTGGAAGTAGGACGAGGCGCCCAAGAGACCTCAATGAGCCCCTAAGAGGCCCAAAGTTAATCCCAAAGATGCTTCCAAGAGGCCCCCGAAGAATGCCCCAATAAGGTTCCACGATGCATCCAAGACGCCCCAAGAGTTTCTCGGAACCGCAACAACGTTCCCACGACGATCCAAGGAGCATACAAGCGCTCAAGAGATATCCTGGGAGACGCCGAGGGGCATCCAAGAAGCGTCCAATCATTTTGATCACCCTCCTCCTCCTCCTTCTCCTCCTCTTCCTCCTCCTCCTCCTCCTTCTCCTCTTCCTCATCCTCCTGCTCCTCCTCATCAGCAATTTTATGTTCCTTCTCCCTCCTCCCTCATCGATCCTCATCCTCCCTCGAGCGATGACGGCTATCCCTCTCTTTGATCCTACACTACCCCGATCGTCTCAACTCGCCTGGGCGTCGGTTTGGGATGGGCTGGTGGGGAGACTTTTTTTTGGTCGGCGGCTCCGAGGCAACGGACAGGGAGCGGAAGCGGCGTCCGGGTCATGGTACGGGGGCTGGTGGGGAGACGCGACAAATACATCGAAATTCTGGAAATCCGCTCAGAATTCCAAGTGCTTTCCCGTAGGTTCGACGAGAAAATTAATCGTAGGGTAAGTCAATTCTGTAGTCGATCCCCTACCCGAATCGATGATCCTCAAGACGTGTGGTATCGCCAGTGCGTGCTTGTCCGCCGAATGCTAGCGGTCACTGCACCGACCTTGCAGACGTGCTGCAGCGGATTGTTGCACGGGCTTCTGCCCATGCTAAGCCCCGAAACGGCGAGCGAAAAAAAGTGGATTTCACGCGGATGCTTTGTAGTCTTCATTCCTGGCCAAAGAGAGAATCTGGACCGAAACTCTCCAGGACAATCAGGGCCCATCCATTTGTAGTCCAAACGGAAACCGCTCTGCGATGCTGGCGCCATGATTAGAAGGAAAAACGGCATAAACATTAACCTTTGACGCTCCGCGCGGATTTCTCAGATCTGCGCTGGGCCCCCCTGCCTGGCGCGCGGAGCGCGTCAGGAGCGGCGCCGGAGGCGTGGCCACGGGGGACCAGCGCGGATCCAAGACATCCGCGCGGAGCGCTAAAAGTCTGTGTCTATGCCGTTATTTCTTCTTCGACTGACATCGGTGACGCTGTGAACAGGGGCAACCACACACGTGGGGCCAGCACACTCGGGGGCGGCCAAGAGGGGGGTGTCCACCAAGAGGGGGGGGGGCGCAGATCATATGGCCAGCGGCACGCGCGCGGCCCAGGGGGGGGGCCAGGGACGTAGCGAAATAGGAAGAGGCGCCATGAAATCTGGGGAAAGATCATGGCCCCCGCCACGATATCCCCCCCCCCCGCCAGCACATGATACCCCCCCCCCCCGGCAGCACACGTCCTGAAGGATCTCATCAGACATGCGCCGGGGCCGGGCCCCTCCCGGGCCACGGGCCCGCCCGCGCGCGGGCCCTCTCCAGGGTCTGGCCAGGGTCGGCGGCGGGCCAGCGGAAGCGAGAGTGGGGCGGGCTTTCTCGTGAGGCTCCGAAGTGGGACGCGCAGGGACAGGCTAGTACACCCTGCGAGATGCTTTAGAAATCATGGGTTAAGAAATTCATAGTCTCAGATCTTGAATAAAAACCCAACATCTCTATTAAAAACTTAAGATTTACACTGAAACGTTAAGAATAATCGAGACTCTGGCCGAAAACGTGAGTTTTCTTAAGCATCGCCTAAGGTGCACTGCACGCCCTCCTCGGAGGCGCGCGTCCGACCCGAACATGTGGTACACCCATCTTGTAGTATATCATGTATCGTTTCCCGAGCGGTGTGGCCAGAAAGCGCCCGCCACGGCGCATATACTGTAAGATTTTTCGGTGCGCGCATCGCCCCAAGGGGGGGGGCGACGCACATATAGTATAAGTATGTTGGGGTGACGCCGACGAAGGCCTCGGGCCTTCTGAGATTTGGACGCCCGACATGGGTACGGAAGAGATGCTCGGTGGCAACTCATGGGAGCCTCCCATGCTATCTTGTCGGCTCCTGCGAATCGACGTTGATCGACGCTGAATCGACGCTAGTCGACGCTAAATCGACGCTAGTCGACAGTGACCGACGCTAAATCGGCGCTGGCTCATCGACTCCCAGAAGCTAATCGACGCTAGTCGACGCTAAGAGGGGTCACCAGGCTCCCATGATTTGCTACCGAAGAAGTGGGTACGATGCCCAACAACAATTTGTTTTTTTCACCGCGCCGGCATTCCCCACACCACCATCAGCTCCACACAGATCGCGGGCCCACCTGCGCACAACTCAATGTGCATCGACCAGGGCGTCATGGCCAAAATGGCACTAAACAGGGCACGAGAGGAGCGTGGACCCTCCAGCAGGCAAGAGATTCCGATGCCCAACAACAAATGTTGTCCGAAACCGACAGCGGCCGCTGTTGGGCAGGCGGCCTCCTGTCTCACGTGGCCAAGGGCCCCAGTGGCACCGACAGCGAATCTGGTTCAAAATGCATAGGAGGAGGAGGAGGAGGAGGAGGAGGAGGAAGAGGAAGAGGAGGAGGAGAATGAGGAGGATGAGGAGGAGGAGGAGGAGGAGGAGGAAATGCTGTCGACCTTTGTACCCATTCTTTCCGTACTCATGTCGATCGCCCCGATGCGAAATTTCCTGGGCCTTCCCTGAGGACACGGACAACTCCTCGAAAGGCCGGAGGCCTCTGAAGCCCCGCCGCCTTCTAAGAAGGCCTGCTCCCTTTCACTTCCCCCCTGGCGCGCCGCCGAATAATGGTCAAAATCGGTCCTTGGATCCCTCCTGGGGCCCATCCGGCGCGGCTCTCCACCCAAGATCGAGTTTCGGGTGCCCCCGGGCCCGACGACCAGCGGGGCCCCCAGAGGCCGAACGACGCAAACGCGCCTCGAAGCTCGAGGTGCGAACCTCGGAACCAGCCCCCCCCCCGCCGCTCGCCGAGGGCGTCGAGCTCAGCTATGATTAAGTCGGGCGTGTCCCCCTACAGGGGGATTTTCGACACAAAAAAAATCAAAAGATACTCCCAAATGGCCAAAAAATGCCCCAAACATGACCCCTGGACTATATTTTTACTATCTTTCATCTTCCCCCTGTAGGCGGACAGGCCCGACTTAAAGCTGTGGCCCCCCGCCGGCCTCGTCCGGTGCGACGCGGCGCCCCCGCCGCTCGAGGAGGAGGAGCAGGAGGAGGAGGAGGAGGAGGAGGAAGAAGAAGAAGAGGAGGAGGAGAGAGGAGGAGAGAGGAGGAGGAAGAAGAGGAGGAGGAGAGGAGGAGGAGGAGGAGGGAGGAGGGGGAGGAGGAGGAGGAGGAGGAGGAGGAGGGGGAGGAGGAGGAGGAGGAGGAGGAGTCGAGCTCAGCTGTGACCCCCCGCCGGCCTCGTCCGGTGCGAGGCGGCGCCCCTGCGCCTGCCGCAGGCACGCGAGCGCCGCGGGCCACGGCGCGGCCGCGGAGCACGCGCGCAGGGCCAGCGCGCACGCGCCCGCGTCCGCCCCGGGGCGCCCCGAGCGCCAGAGCTCCCCGAGCGCCCAGAGCGACTGCTCCCAGCGCCTCTCCTCGAAGGGGGAGGAGGAGGAGGAGGAGGAGGAGGAGGAGGAGGAGGAGGAGGAGGAGGAGGAGGAGGAGGAGGCAGTCGAAGGGGCCCTGGGACACACACATATGCGTACGCATAAACAGCAGGATCCCCCATGGTTTCCCACATTTTCTGGGCTTCTGTCTTCCCCCCCCACTTCCCATATGTTCCCATATCTTCTGGGGGATCGACGATTAATTGTGTCTGTGTTTTTTTCCCTCCTGACTCCTGCAGGGGGGAGTGGTGCAGTCGAGGTGCTGTACCAGAAGGAACGCTTCACAAGGGCCGAAGCTCCTCGTTGGCCCCAGGAGCGCCTGGGTGCACGAGAAGGGCCAGAGGAGCAGCCAAGGAACGACCCCAAAGATCCGAGGATCTGATTTTTATCAATCCGGCGGTTTTTCCCGGACTTCGGCCTCCTGGGCCCATCGTCGGGCCCCGGGGCCCTCAAAAACGGATCCGGGACGAAGCACCACCCCCAGAGAAAAGGGGTCGGCACCTCGGAGGCCGCGGATCAGAAGAGCCGTGTCGGCGGACGTCTGGGCCAAGGGGGAGGGCTGGCGGCTCGGGGGGGGGGGGAGGGAGGGAGGGAGGGAGGGAGGGAGGAGGGAGGGAGGGAGGGAGGGAGGGAGGGAGGGAGGGAGGAGGAGGAGGAGGAGGAGGAGAGGAGGAGGAGGATTAGGGGAGGAGGAGGAGGGAGGAGGAGGAGGGGAGGAGGAGGAGGAGGAGGGGAGGAGGAGGAGGAGGAGGAGGAGGAGGAGGAGGAGGAGGGGGACCATCGACCCGGAGCTGGCGAGAGGCGTCGTCGACGCATCGGCGGTGGGCCCCCGGCAGCGCAGCCGCACGGTCCTGGGCGGGGCGGGCCATCGGGCCCGGGGCCCGTTGGCCATGCATGGGGGCCACGCGGGGTCGACGCGGCCCCCCGGAGCCTCTCTCTCTCTCCCCGCCGCTGCCCCCGATCTCCTCCTTGCTCGCCGCCAGCAGCCTGAGCAGGTCGTGCCGCCGCCGCTCCTCGCCGCCGCGCGCCGAGAGTGAAAGGGGCCCTGGGATACACGCAAACAAATGCGCACAGACAACAGGATTCCCCGTGTTTTCCCGCATTCTCTGGGTGTTTGCCTCCCCCTGCTTCCCATGTTTTCCCATATATTTTCTGGCGAATTGGCGATGAATTGTGTCTGTGTGTTTTTTTCCCCTCCTGCAAGAGGCAGGGGGGCACTGCACCGGCCCAGGTCGCCCACCAGCGCTGCGCAATCGCACCCCGCGGTGCGCGACGCGCGGTCGCCCTCCGCGCCCTCGCCCCCCCCCCCCTGGAGTGGAGGCTAGCTCGGCGGCCCCGGCCGCGACGCGCCGAGCGGGGCTACGGTAAGGGAAACAGTTACTGAACACTCCCCCTCTCCCCCTAAACTCAATGTTGGCACGCGCGGGGGAAGACTGCGGTCGAAGTGCATCTCATCAGACCCACCGCCAACTTTGAACACTGGGGAGAGGGGGAAGCGTTGACGGATGAGTGTGGCACGTGTTCGCAAACTTGTTCCGAGGCCTGTATCTTTGTGTCCCTGGGGGTGGTCTAGATCAACGGACGGGGAGCGGCGCAGAGAAGCGCCTCGCACCAGGGCGATCATATGCCGGGGCAGCTGAGATGCTGGTGCCCCAACGATCCTATCTAACGGGTGTGGATGGTCCCCCGCCGCCACAGGAGAGACTGCACCGCCGGCGGAATGCATGCGTTTCGTCTGTTTGCTCGCCGCCTCGAACGTTGCACACCATGGGCGCTGCAGGAACTGAGCGGTCTCACAAGCAGGGCGGGCCCACGCAAGCTGCAAGCGCGATCCCCATCCCTCCCTCCCCCGTCAAACCCTCTTCCTCCCCGCCCTGTGCCCTGCCCCCTTCCTCCACCACTTCTTCCTCCTCCACTTCATGTTGACCCCATCTAGCCACCGCGAAGATGTTACGAACAGGTGTAGAGTTCTTATTGCAGGATTCCCTGGGCCGTTGGTGGGTTGGCCTTCCACCATTCAGTGCCGAGGAGGGCAGTCGAGAAGCGGGGTCAGGGCGAGAGGGAGGAACAGAGAAGGAACCAGTAATTATTCGCAGGAGTGCGTGGTGGCCAGGGTGGGTAGTCGGTGCGAGACCAGACCCAAGTGGTTGGGATGGAATGACAGGGCCAGGCAGGCAGCCTGCGGGGCTTGACAGAAGCGGGAAGGTGGAGCGATCATCCGACCCCCTCTGCTCCAGGCCCGTTTTGGGAGGCCCAGACTGCGGGGACAAAGGTACCGATGACGCTACCCCCCTGACCTCTCCCAGGGCGTGCCCTGGTTTGAGTCTCGAGGAGAATCCAACCGTCGCGACGAGGGCTTTCCAGGACGAGCAGCGGCATCGGCATCCCCCGAGATCAACCGTTGCGAACAAACTGCAACAGCACCGCGAAGAGTCACGACCGGAGCCCTGGACCCGTCCTCCTGCGCCACCTCTCGCGCCGCATCGCTCTGCGAGGATCCCGAGGCCCGAACCCAGCCGACAACCGCCGGGCGTGAACGCAACTGCCGCGCCTGGGTCCCTGGTGTCCGGCCCTCCTCTGCCGCTCCTCGCCGCGACGCGACCCGGCCGCCGGCGCCCCCGCGCACGCCAAGCGCCCCCGCGCCCGTCGGGGGCGCAGCTGGCCGGGCGCGGCGCCGCCACGCGCCGCGCCACGGCCGCCGCGGGCGCGGCCGCGGCGGCGGCCGCGGCGGCGGCCGCGGCGGCGCGCGGCGGGAGCGCGGCGGGGCGCGCCGCACATCGCGGCGGGCGGCGCGGGGCGGCGCGGCCGCCGCGCCGCTCGCGCGGGGCACGGCGGGGGGCACGGCGCCGCGGCGCGCAGAGCCCCGCGGTGCTGCGGGTCGCCGCCGCCGCCGTCGCCGCTCCCGCCGTCGTCGCCCCCGCGCCCAAGTCTCCTCCTCCTCCGCCTCCTCCTCCTCCTCCTCCTCCTTCTCCTCCTCATTCTCCTCCTTCCCCTCCTCCTCTTTTTCCTTTTCCTTCTCCTCCTCCTCCTCCTCCTCCTCCTCCTCCTCCTCCTTTTCCTTTTCCTTCTCCGCCGCCCTGGAGAAGGGCGCCTCGCCGACCCGAGCCGCGGTGCGCGAAGCGCGATTGTCTTCGCGCCCCTCGGGGTGACCCAGGTCCCCATCTCCGCCGTCTCTCCCCACACGTCGCTGGCGTCGCTCATGGCCGGGAGGCGGGGGTCGCGGCCGCCGCGCTTCCCAGGCCTCCAAATTCTCGACGCAGTCACCGCGGAGGTTTTTCGCCGCTTTTTGGCCTCTGGGAGCCCTCCCGTGGGACCCGGGCCCGTCAGAAAACGAAGGGCGAAAAAGAGCCGGCCCGGGGGAAAAGGTCCAGGCTCCCAGGGGGGCCCGCATTGGAAAGCTCACGACGTGGAGTGTCTGGCCTCGCAACGAAAAGGTCGAGGGGCACGGCGCGCCTCCTGCGCGCAGAGCCCGCGGGGCTCTGGGTCGCCGCCGCCGCCGCCGCCGCTGGCTTCGCCCCGTGCCCACCCACGCGGCCTCTGCTCCGACGCCCCCAGCAAGCGCGGGTCCGCGCAACGACCTCCGCGTAGACGACATGTTGCCGACCGAGCAGCGGGCATGCGAGGTCAACCTCCTGCCCTCGACCCTCGGCCCCGTCAGGCCTCCGGAGGGCGCCAGAGGCCTCCAAAAGGCCTCCGGGGGCCAGGATCCAGGGCGGGGACAAAACTTGCCAAACGGGACGAGCAGCGCCTGCCCTCGACCCTCGGCCCCGTCAGGCCTCCGGAGGGCGCCAGAGGCCTCCAAAAGGCCTCTGGGGGCCAGGATCCAGGGCGGGGATAAAACTTGCCAAACGGGACGAGCAGCGCGCGGTCCACCGACGCCGTCCAACTTCCGAGTCCTCCCGCGCCCCCAGGCACACCGACGCCGCGGCGCTTCAACGCGGCGCGACCAGGTCATGAGGGTGCGCGGTAAGGACCTGGCTCTGGGGGCGTCCAGAACCTCCTTGGCGGCGCGAGCACGCGCGTGGGCCACCTCCAGCATGTCGGCAGGCAACTCCCAAGGGAACCCCTTCGCATCCTGGACGGCGCGGTCGGCGCGCCAGTCCATGTCGGGGCCCAAGGTGCACTGCTGCAGCCCGTCTTCCTGCGCGGTTAAATTGGCCTCCAAGTTATCCTTTGGGATAGCCAGGTCGACGCCCGTTCCTCGACTCGAACGCTGCCGTGCCTGATCCATGGCCTCCTGGATATTGCCATGCTGCCCCTTTTGGGCCTCCTCTCTCAATTGCTGCAACTCTGCCACCTGGGCTCCAGGGGGGGCCTCGCGCCCGACTCGAGGCCGCCGCTCTTGATGAGCTGGGCCTTCATTGTCCAATGCAGCTTCTCGGCGTCACTCTCCGCGCGCGACCGCGAGCCGGTCGCGGCCGTCTTGCCGCGCCCGTCGCGGCACTAAACATCCCGGGGCTTGGGATTGCCGTTGGATTCCCGCGGCGGGCGCTCGAGCGACTGGGTCATCCGACGGCCGTCTCGTCCTGAGTCAGCACCTTCAAGACCTCGTAGGAGGGGGGGCGCGCTTGCCGCCGCCTCCAGGGCCGCCGCCCACGCCTGCCGGGCCCCGGGCCGCCTCCTGCCGTTCTCGCGCCTGGTCCTACTGCGATGGGGCCCCCTCCTCCTCCGCCGCCCCCATACGCCCCCGCGCCCTCGAGGCCTCAACGGCCGCGCGCCCCCGTGACCTGGCGCCCCAGCCGGGCAGAGATCACCGCGCGGTAGCAACCGCTCGGGTCGCCCAACTCGAACGCGCCCGGCAGGTCGAGGAGTCGCCCGACCCCGCTGGAGCGCGGGCCGCGACAAGGAAGTCACCCCTGCGGGGCAGGCGCTCGTTGCAGACCCTCAACACCTCCTCAACCTCCCAACTTGGTCTCCGAAGCAGTGGGAGTCGAGCTCCACTCGGGCGCCCGCTGCGCACTTGCTCGCGCGCTTCCGCGGCCCCTCTTTACGCAGTTCGATGAGGGCATCTCAGCGCAGCTCGCCCCAGCGCCCCTCGCCGCACACGAGGCAAGCCGCCAAGATACTGTTCTGGGACTGCTTGGCCCACTTGAGCACGTCCGCTAACTGCTCGGGGCGCGTCTCTATCTTCAGCTCCGCCGGCGGGATGCAGTCGTCGAACGGCCCCTCCGGGCAGGCGACCCAATCCGCGGCCACCAAGCGGCCAACGCGCCACGGCGTTCACCGACTTCCCGCCCCAGGACCCCGGCCAAGCCGCAAGGGATCCGGTAGTTGACCAGCGCGGGCCGCACGGGGCGGCCGCGAGCTCGGCCTGGCGGAGCAGCGCCCTGACCAGCGCGCGGCCCAAGTCGCCCGGGCAGATCGCAACCTTGAACTGCGCGGGGCGCCCGATGCTCGGCAGGCCCACCACTGGCGCAGGCGGGCGCGCCAGTGACTTGGTGGCTCGACTACGACCGCGCCCCGGCGGCCCCCGCCCCCCCTGGTCGGGCGACGCGCGTCGGGCCGCCCACTGCAGGCGCCGACGGCTGGGCGACGCCTCCCAGGGAGTCGGCCGGGAGCGGCAGCGGCGGCGGCTGCTCTCCTCGCGCACCGCTGCCTGGG